>JAREIK010001488.1:2112500-2662500 GCA_029783825.1 Sapria himalayana | reverse complement strand
CCCACCTTCCATAAGAGCAGAATATTATGATAGACTTCAATTTGATGATCAACGTAGAACAATAGAAATGGTTTAAGCTGCACATGAGGATTGTCAATATGATCCTCAATTGTTTGCAAGATTACTACAAGTTGTAGAAAAACCGTTATATCCTGGTTGCATAAACTTTACAAGAATGTCAGCCTTGATCAAATTATACAACTTGAAAGCATGTTTTAGGTGGTCTGATAATAGCTTTTCAGAGCTTTTACAAATTCTTGGAGAAATGTTGCCTTTAAACAATGAATTGCCTTTGTCGATGTACGAAGCAAAAAAGACATTAAATTCTTTGGGAATGAAATATGAGAAAATCCATGCGTGCCCAAATGATTGTGTTCTTTATCGGAAGGAGTTGAAAAGATGCATCACTATGTCCTACCTGTGGAACTTCGAGGTGGAAGATATAGAATACTGGAACTAAGAGGAGAAAAGGAGTTCCTACGAAAAGTATTGTGGTATTTTCCTCCAATTCCAAGATTTAGAAGAATATTTCAATCATCAAAAAATGCAAAGAGCTCATATAACATTTCGAAGAAAGAATTTTTGATGGGAAAATGTCTCATCCATCAGATTCACCATCATGGAAGCAAGTTGATCACAGATGACCTGAGTTTTCAAAAGAACATAGAAACCCGAGACTTACAATTTCTACAGATGACATAAATCCTCACAGTTCATTTAATAGCAAATATAGTTGTTGGCTCATTCTCATGATAATTTACAACCTTCATCCATGGTTGTGAATGAAAAAAAAATTATGATGTTATCTTTATTAATTTCAGGTCCACGCCAACCTGGCAATGACATTGATGTCTATTTAGCACCGCTAATAGAAGATCTTAAAACATTGTGGGAGGTCGGAGTTCAAGTTTACGATGCACATAAACAAGAAATCTTTACTTTAAGAGCAGTTTTTTTATGGATAATAAATAATTTTTTTGCATATGGAAACATGTAAGGATGCAAAGTTAAAGGATATTATGGTTGTTCAATATGTGGAGAAGAAACATATTCTTGTAGGTTAAAACATGGAAAAAAGAACTCCTATACTGGACATAGACGATTTCTTCCAAGAAATCATCCTTATAGGAAACAAAAAAAAGTATTTGATGGAAAACAAGAGTTCGGGTCACCTCCAAAAATATTGACTGGCGAGGAAATATTAAAAAAATCAATGGAATTTTCAATTCTTGGGGGAAAAAGGGTTATTCTAAGAAAATCTAAAATCAACAATACTACTTATTGGAAAAAGAAGTCAATTTTTTTTGATCTTGATTATTGGGAACATCTTCATGTTCGTCATAATTTGGATATAATGCATATTGAGAAAAATATTTGTGAAAGCATTATTGGTACCTTACTCAACAATGTAGGTAAGACAAAGGATGGACTTAATACTCGCTTGGATCTTGTAGATATGGGCTTAAGGAGAGAATTGGCACTAGTGTTTGATTCGAAGAGAACATATCTCCCTCCTGCATGTTATACACTTTCTACAAAGAAAAAGAATATGTTTTACCAAACACTTTCACAATTGAAGGTTCCATATGGATATAGTTCGAACCTTCGAAACCTCGTGTCAATTGAAGACTTGAAACTTAATGAATTAAAATCTCATGACTATCAAGTATTAATGCAATAATTTTTGCCAGTTTTGTTAAGTTCTATCTTGCCCAAGCATGTGAGGAATGCGATTTGTAGATTGAGTTTATTTTTCAATGCTCTCTGTACTAAAGTCATTGATGTTCTTTCATTAGATGAGTTACAAAATGAGATAGTGGTGACATTATGCTTGTTTTAAAAGTACTTCCCACCTTCTTTCTTTGATATCATGGTGCATCTTACTGTGCATCTTGTAAGAGAAGTGAGACATTGTGGACCGATTTACTTTAGGTGGATGTACCCATTTGAAAGGTTTATGAAAGTGTTAAAAGGCTATATACGAAATCATACTAGACTTGAAGGTTGTATTGCTGAATGCTATAGTGCAGAAGAAGGAATCGAGTTTTGTACTGAGTACGTATCAAATGTGGAAGCAATTGGAATTCCTAGTAGTTCAAACATTGACCACATAGTCAGGGCACCAATATTTGGAGGTCTTACTATGAAGACCGAATCCAATTTATGGTTACAAGCACATCATTATGTGTTGGAAAATACATCAATTATCCAACCTTTTATTGAGTAAGTACCACTTACTTTTTGTTTCTTTATTTTTTATACGTATTATATATTATTCTAAGTATTTAATTTTTATACATGACCTCATTGAGAGCACATGCAATGGCTGAAAGCGATACATCAACGTCAATCAAAAAGGCAAAAGTGGTTACAGGATGAGCATGCTCGTACTTTTACCTTTTGGTTACGAAAAAAGGTACAAAAATGGTTTATTTAATTTTCCTTTTCGTTTTCATTATTGGTCACCATATAAATTATATCTTTATTTTATTTCTATAGGCTGAAGTTGTATTGGAAAATAATAAACCTGTATCTGAAACCCTTAAATGGATAGCTAATGGTCCAAGCCTTTATGTGATGAAGTATAATGATTATGTCATAAATGGGTGTCAATATAATACCAAGGAGCGTGATGATTTACTAGCTACCAAAAATAGCGGAGTTAGTATTGTATCAATGACAATGCAAAATGCTAGTGCTAAGGATAGAAATCTTATTTTCGAGGAACTTTGTTTCTATGGGGTTATTATAGAAATTTGGGACCTGAATTATACTATGTTCAGAATTATAGTCTTCAAGTATGATTGGGTTGATAATAAGAATGGAATCAGAGTCGATGATCTTGGGTTTACCTTAGTTGACTTTAGCAGATTGGCTCATAAGTCAGATCCGTTCATATTAGCCTCACAGGCTAAGAAAGTCTTCTATGTACAAGATGAGCTTAATCCAAGATGGTCAATTATTTTGTCAATTCCTCAAGAAGATTTCACAAAAAGAGCAAACGATGATGATCCCATGAAAATTTCTATTGAACACAATCCAGTCATATCTTCTTTGCCACAAGTTGAATTATTTGATGCATTGGATGAATCTGATAAAATTTGTAATCGGGATGATTGTGAGGGAATTTGGGTCGAGAACAAATCATAAATGATTCCAATTTTTATCTTTGTTATGGCTTTGTGAATTGATATGCTTCTAAAGTTTTTTGTTTTTTAAATGTATGCGGACTAGTTAAATTATTCATCTTTGTTATTAGATGAATGTTATTCTTTCAATTTTAGTTAATGGCAGGTTGAGAATATTCTAAAAACTAACATTATTATGTTTTGTGCAAAACAGCTGATTAGGTAATGCCTTTAATTAGTTAAATTTTTTCCTTTTAAATATTTTTTTATTTCTTTGTACTTCTTTTTAAACATTATTATTATTATTTTGATAGGTATGGAAACGGAATAACTAGATAAAGCTACTACAAGAAATAGATGTAGAGGGATAACAAGAAAGCCAATGATTATCAAGAATAGGAGCAAAAGAATTAAACTTTCAGTTCTATATAATGTCGATGGTGTTTATGTCGGATAAGCTGCGGTGCATCTCACAAGTTATTTAGGGGTATTGGCACGTACCATGGTCCCAATTAGATATAGCACTTGGCACCATGTACCCAAGCAATTGAAGAATAAATTGTGGGACTCCATTGAGGTAAACTTGTATTTTTTTTATATTTTTAATGTTTTCTAATTTTATTTGCAAATTTTTTTAACAACTTATAACTATGTTCATTACTTCTAGGCTGCATTTACATTGGATTGTAAAAGTAGAAGAAATTGTATGAAAACAATTGACAGGTGCTTTAGATCTTTCAAGAACATGTTGACAGCAAAGTATATCATTCCATTCAAAGACCAACTCGAGCTTCTTAAAAAACTACCATCTGAATACAATTTTATTGAAGATGAAGATTGGACAATTTTTGTCAAAGAAAAAGTGACTCAAAGATTTCAGGTATATTTCTAATTATTTTCATGGAATTTTCTCAATTTTTCTTTACTTAATATAAATTAAAAATTATAGAAGTTTAGAGAAGTTCAAAAGGAAATAAGGAAAAAACATATTTATAATCATTATCTTAGTAGGAAGGGATATGCTGGTCTTGAAACGGAGATGGTAAGTTAAATATGTTGTTACTTTATTTTTTATTTTATGTTGAATTTTCCTAGAGACTTATTATATTACATTGCAATATTGTAAAAGTCTGTAGAAACCGGCTTAACTACAGTTATTGATAGAAGTGTATTATGGAAGAAAGCGATGGTTAAAAAAGATGGCACGTATGATGAAGTGGTCATTCCAGTTGTGGAGAAGATTGTAAGTATAAGTTATGGAACAGATATTTCATTTACGGTATAAACTATTTATTGTAACCAATATGACATTTAATTTTATAATATAATTGTGCATCAGGATATGAAGTTGCAACAGTCACAAGAAAGCAGTTTGAGTTTCAATGGAAATGACATACTTACAGAAGCATTGTGAACTCCAGAATATAGTGGTCGAGTACGAGCTAAAGGAAAGCATTATACTCCACGAAATTATTTTCATTCTATGGCTGATAGTGCTTTGAGGGAATTTATGAAAGAATCGCAATGGCGACAATCAAAGTTTGAGGCAAAGATTTTATTCCAACTCTCTCAGATGGTACCCACCGCATCTCAATCTGATATTGGTAGCTCTAACATGCTTCAAAAACATATTGTCCTTCCGAAAAGTGTTGAGCAACCAAAACGTCGAGTAGAAGACCACACTCCACCAATGCTAGCAGCAAAAAAGGTTAGTTTTATTTAATATTATGTTCTTTAATATAAATGTGGTATCACAAACTCATAATTTCATATCAACTTACCTAGTTGATATGAAAATATAGAAGTAATGTTACAATATAAGTTAGCATGATAAATTATATTAATAAGCTCATTAAGTTATGAAAACTCAATTTTGTCTAACTAATACTTTTCTACGTGAAAATTATCAACTTTAGATGATTGGATATAACTAAACAACAAAGTTTCATTTTACAGGAAAGGAATTTTCAATTGGCCATAGGGACAAAAGAAAATGTTGTCGCAGCTGGAACTATGGTAGTTGAATGTGGTGATAACTGCCTTGTTGCCATGGATGTTTCTTATGATCCAAATGCATTACTTCCTGTACCTATTCCAAGCCAAATAACCACTATTGGAGATGCTATTGGGCATCAAATTTTATGGCCTGCCCAATTTGTCATTCCTTCTACTCTTTGCATCCAGGTATGTGGTTTTTTTTAAATAAAATATTTTTTAATAATAATAATTATACTAGTTTATCTAAGACAATTCTTATTTATACAAAGATATTTTATGTTTGATAGAATTCAAAGAAATTTAAGAAACAAAGTAATAGAGAGAGAACACTGAGTTTAAATGATGAGAATTCTGTAGATATCAAGAACTTTTCTACATTAGTTGGGCACTTGTTAAAGGATGAGATTATACATGTAGTAGAAATCATAGAGGAGGTTTTTGGACAGTCATTTAAGACCTTTATCATGAAAGAAGACATTGATATCATTATATCATCAACAAAGGTGTCATCTAATTGCCTTTTGTTCTATATATGTTAAGATACAAATTTAATATGTTTTTCATTTATTTTAACTATCTTATTTATGCTTTAATTTTTCATTATGCGAATTGTATTTAATATTAGTTAAATTAAAATATTATAACTTTTAAATATTGTGTGAAATTTAATCAGGCATTTGCATAAAAAAATAGTTGATGCTAAAGAGGCAGATCGATTTATTTTTGTAAATCCGACCTTGGTTTCCAAAGCTGGATTGGGAGAAGCAAGCAAGAAAAATAGGTCAAGGATTATAGCTAATCGATTGATGAATGCAAATAATGCAGATTTGGTTTTTATTCCATATAACCCATGGTAAGTTATTTAACATTAAGTAAGATTATAAGTATGCATATATATCAAATTATAAATGATATGTAATTGTCAATGGGTATTGGTGGTACTTGAAATAAGGACTTTGATCGCTTATTACCTTGATTCCTTGCATCATCAACCTGCAGATGATCTTAAAGATATTGTTAATATGTAAGTTTTTCCCTTATTATTTTAGAATGAAGCATTTGGTGGCAACATAAATTTTTTTTCTTAATGCAGGGCTCAAAGAAATCTTCACTTTAAAAAATATATATCATCAAAAAGAGAGCCTAATTGGGTTGTACTAGGGGTACATAACTCATTAACTAAGTAGTATAATATTTAGTGTCTTCTGCTTAATTTTAAACTTTTTACAATATGACTTGCAAGTAACACCATATATATATATATTGATTTTATTTTACATTTAGTACCCAAGACAACAAGGTAGTGTTGAATGTGGATACTATGTGATGAGATATATGAGAGATATCATTCTTGATCAATGATGTCTAACAGCAAAGGTATGTGTTGATTTGTTGTTTCTCAATATATCAGTTAATTTTAGTTTTCCAATTTTATTGATTAAGATAATACTTTACTTTTCAACACTTTAATGGGAAGGAATCATACAACAAAGATGAGTTGGATGAAGTACGATCTGAATGGGTGATGTTGGTGACTCAATTAATACTTTCCTCGATTTGAAAAGCATTGGGGACACCTTTTTGTGTTGAAGCATGAACAAATTTTGGGATTTACCACATTAACTTTTGATTAGGTTCGTAATTTATATCTCTTTTGAACAAAACTATGACTGAAGGTAAATTATTCGATATAATCATTTGAAGACATTTTAGTATTTAATTTACACAATCATTATATTTCAATATTTTTCATATGTTGAATTACGTTAGTATATTGAATGCATGATTCTTAGGTGTTTAAAGGTAAACTTTTTTTTGGTCAAGTTAGGAGATCTTCCTACTTTGGAATGGTCCATGCACTATTGTGATAAAAAATGTATTTTTTTTAATGAGATCAAAGTTATTACTTCTTACTTTCAATTAAATATTCAAAACTTGAATAAGTAATTATAATTTTTTTGTTTTTATTCTATCTTTTATGTAAGTTGTCAACCATAGATTTTTTGTTGTAGATTGACAATGGAATAAATTGTGATTTCGACTTTTGGCTTCACTACTTTACCACAACAATGTAAATTACATTTTCACCCTTATAAAACACAATAATTATTTTAAGGCACAAATTTTTTTTAATACAGCCAATATTATATTAATGAATCTAAAATTATATGATGATTGGATTACTATATTTATGTAATCAAATAGAACTTGAAATTAAATTACATAGCATCTCATCGAGTTTTTTTGATGTGTTGGGAAGATGACAAATAATTTAACTTTTTATTTTCTGCTATTTAATTGGTTTTTGTAGTATTTTTTCAAGTTGTTTGTGAGATCTTTAAACTCACTACACACCTTTATGTTTTAAATGGATTATTATTGTTTTGTATTTTAAAAAATTTTATCAACTTTTATGTCATAATTGATAAATCTCCAGCTTTATATTTTATCCATTACTACTAACTTTGTTTTTGTTGTTGTTAAATTTGTTTAATCGTATATGTCAATTATTATATAAATTATTTTTATGATATGTTGTTATCATTCCTGTTTTTTTTCCAATTCTTTATAATATATTTATTTCTGTAAGTGTAAGTATTTATTGTTCATCTATTTGTATACAGGTTACCTTATTTGGAAATCTCTTAACTTTGTTAGACTAGCAGGAACCAGTTTTATGGAGTTAAGGCACAATTGGGTTGCATATATCAGAAAATTTGAATTGAATTTAAGAAACGAATGTTGAAATTGTGTTATATTTTTTTTTGATTTGTAAGAAGTCTGAGTTCCCCATTGTACTTGAAAATTGTATTCTTGCTATGGATTGTAAAGAATGTTGTTCTTATGTGCATGTAGTATTACAATAACAGGTGAAAATATATTTATAATAATTATTAAATTTAAATTTATTTAAATTATAATCTTCCTTGATGCTTTTTATAAGTGTCATAGTATTACAAAAAATTTACGATAGCTACAACATATAATGACGTTTTTTTGCAGTATCGTTGAATCATACCTTGATGCTAAAATAAAGCATCATTGTTAATAAAAATGATGCTTTATTTTAGCATTAAGGTATGATTCAACGACACTGCAAAAAAACGTCATTATATGTATAGACTTTTTATGTCACGCTAGCGGATGATGCTCTCGATAAGCGACATTATATATATATAATGATGCTTTTTAGGCGTCATTGATTATGGTTTTTGTTGTAGTGTATATTGTATCTGTTAAACAATATATGTATCATTATATATATGTGTGTGTGTGTGTGTGCGCGCGTGTGTGTGTGTCTATGTGTATACCTATAACACATATATATGAAGTTCATTTTATATATATAACATATATCAAATATGATATATAATATATTATGCATATGTATATTTATAACATATACTATAGTCATTTTAAACTATAACATTTAATGTATATGTTAAACAATATTTGTATCATTATATATATATGTGTGTGTGTGTGTGTGTGTCTATATGTATATCTATGACATATACCTGTAGTCATTTTAAACTATAACATATATCATATATGATAAACAATATATTATGTATATTTTAAACTATTTATAGTTTAAACCATATAAGCATATAATTTAATTATACAAACATGTATTATTTTAATATATAATCTATATATTGTTATATATACATTATATATATAGTTTAGCAATATATATATATATATATATATATATATATATGATTTTATGTATATATATTAATATGTATATCTATAACATGTAGTCATTTAAAACTATAACATATATATAATATATGTACTTTTATTTCTATATATGTTAAACTATATGCATATATATAATTATTTTAAACTATAATGTATAAATTTAATTATATGCATATTTATTATTTTAACTTATAATTTATATATAGTATATAGCATTCGATATACAAACATATAATTTTAAAATATATTTATAACTATATATATATATATATATATATATATATATATATATATATATATATAGTTTTATTATATATATTCATAGTGTAATATATACAAACATATATTGTTCACCATAATATAATATTATTTATATATATATATATGTTATAGATTAAAATTACTACATATACATACATATATGTACTTATATATGTATTGATGCATATATTGGTTAACAAATATAATATATGTTAAAATTTAAAATGACTACATATATGTTATATAAATAAACATTCTATATATACCTATATAGTTTTAACATATATAGTATAAATATAGTTTTTGATATATAAATATATAGTTTCAAACTATAAATATAACCTATATTTGTTTAACATATTAAATATATAGTTTATGTGAAAAGTGATTTCAAAAACACCGTTCACCTAAAAAACACTATTTCACAATGTTTTGGATATTACATTTAAAATAATTTTTTAAAATTATTTGGGCAGGATAAACTCAAAAAAATGAATATTAAAACAATTTATTAGGGACTCTTTGCCTAAAATATATTTTTAGGAAACCAAAACATAAATATTATTGTATTTGACAAAAATTTTCATATAAATAATTCTATATATGTAATTATTTATATATATATATATATATATATATATATATATATATGAATATAAACATTATATATAAACTTTTAAATACACACACACACACACACACATAAATATATATATATATATTTATTTATTTTTGAATTTGAAAACTAATTTTGGTATTCCAAAACAATGGTCTTGATATTTCAAAAACCATTATATTTGAAAACCAATTTTCAAAACCTATATATTCATTAGTAAATTTGTGTTTCCCATTTAAAGTATATTAAATTATAAATATTTTATATCTTGTTTACTTTTTACTAAATATTATAAATTAGGTTATATTTTATAAATATTTTTCAAATGATGTATTTAAACATAAATATCATATTTAAGAAAATATAGATTATTCAATAACATATCAATTTGTAAATCTTAATTGTTCATGACATGATTTGTTTCCACTTATGCTGATGCTGATCTAAATTGTTTTGCATAAAATTATAAATTTGGCGATAATTATTTGGGTGGTCTATTTTTGACCTCGCTTCTGGCAGGTTGAGTGTCAAATCATAATCTAATGGATAAGGTGAGGCACGACTCTCTTTTTACCATCTTTACGTGTATGTGGTTCGAAGCATCCGTGGCAATATTTAAAAAATAGTATACTAAACTCTTAAGTAATTAATTTTTGGTGCACTCATTTATGACAATATGAAAATATCCTTCATTTTAAACTAAATAAATTAACTTACCTTTAATCATTATTATAACTCCACATAATCACAATATTGATGAGCTCCATCAAGTTCATTGGAACTCACTAAAAATCTTGTGCATAGCTTCCCATGAGCTCCATCTCGAGCTCCATCTATGAGCTCGATGGATCTCATCGAGTCCACCAAGGAGCCCGATAGAACTCCAGCGAGTTTATTGAGCTCCATCAAGTTTGTTGTTATGTGAAGTTACATCGATAATATAAGTTAAGTTAGTTTATTCTGTTTAAAATGAACGATGTTGTTGTATTACTATAAATAAGTGTACTATAACTTAATTACTTAAGAGATTGGTATAATATTTTTAAATATTAAAATTTGGGTTGCTTCTTTTTCAATTTTTTTATGATTGGTACACTAAAACATAATTCTCTCTAGTTTTTTTCTTGCACGACATTTATCATATATTTTTAAATATTAATTTGAATTACCCATGTTTAAAAGTAAATTATCAAGAAAATTGATTTGTTTTTTTTTTTGAAAGTTATATTTTAAAAGAAAATAGAAAATTAAATAAATAAAGAACAAATCACACAAATAAAGAATAAATCACACAAATAAAACAAATAAAACAAATAAAAAAACAAAACAAATAAAACAAAGAGTTTACTCATATTCTTATAGCCAGGTATCCAATTGCAATAGAGATATGGATATTAACTCTATTCTCCCCTTCGAGAAAGGTTGGCACTATTCAATCATGGTTTCAACATCTTTGTCAAACTTATTCGGAGGACAAGTTTATTCCATTAAAATGATTTGTTGGGCCTTATAGACTAGTCATGATAAGATCTTATGATAGAATATCAAGCTTCAAGCATGTATTATTTTGATGCTTATAGGAAAGACAATGACCTAGTGAAAAGATGTGCATGAGGGCCTAGGGGAGACTTAAGACACCATGATCTCAGATTGCATAAAGTTGTGAAAATTCATGGGAGGGGTGGCACAAGTTGAATGTTGATGCTGGAATTGATGTTCATGGAGGATTGATAGGAAGTGATCATGTAATCCAAAATTCTGGAAGTGATTTTGTATCGACTAGGGTAGCACCCATTCCATTGTATTTGTAACCGTGAGAAGCCAAGGCTATGAGTTTTTGGGAGGTACTTCTGTAACGCCCCAAAAATACCCTATAATTTTTTTATAATTTTATTATATATTCAGGTATAAATTGAGTCAAACATGGGTATTTCTGAAAATTGTTAAATGAATATTAATTATTATTTGATAAGTGATTTAAAAGATTAAACCCGAAAATTTACCCAAGTGTCAAGGGAAAAAGTAGAAACTTATAAAATCAAGACCTAAAGGTCATTTGTGAATATGTTTATGTGTCTAAGAGTGGATATGAAAATATTTGAAGTGCAAATAGAATGATGTATGGGTTATATAGCATTTTGGGGATAACTTAAATCCAAATGGACTTTGTAGGCTAACCAAGGCCTTATATAAGAAGTTTGATTTAAAGACCAAAATTAAGAGACTTAAGTCCAAATGGGCTTTGTAGGAAGGCCTTATATGAGGAATTTGATTTAAAGACAAAGGGTTTCCAAGAGCTCATTAGATCAAAAAAAAAACGTGTTTGGGAGAGAAGAGAGGAGCAAAGAGAGGAAGCTAGGGTTTTGTAGAAGAAATAAAGAGATTTGTGTAAGAACTTACAAGGTTGTTCAAGGAGAAGTCTAGGCCAAGGGTTTTCCAAGTGATTCAAGGTAAGTGAAAAAACTCTAGAATTTATTTTTTTTATGATGTTTGAGTTCGAAAAACCCTAAATCATCTATGGGATTTGCTTGTGACTGGGTTAGGATGATATTAGGATGTTATTAATAGTGATTGACATGATTTATTCTGAATTTTGAGGTATTTTGGAAGAAAATCACGAAGAGGGAATTTATGGTAGTTCAAAGGAGATGCTGTCAAAATTTTCCAAAATCTATGTTTTTGTTTTGGCCATAACATAGTCATTTCTTATCCGAATTGAGTGATTCAAATTTATGGGTAAACAGGACTTCTAGGAGAATAATTTAATTAAAGGAATGGTATACAATTTATAACCCCAATGTATCCATAAATCCTTAAAAAGGGGAGCTATGTGCAAGAAAAAAAAATCTGCTTCTGTTTTGAAAATTAGAGTACTCTGAATATAAAATTCCATAACTTGAGTTTTTGGGATCCAAATTGGATGATTCCAATTGTAGGGGAAACCTTAGAACTATATCTTCAAATGAGTATAAGGGACCATTACCAATTTATGGAGTTAAGATCCCTGAAATTGAGAAAAACAGTAGGTAACCGAGTGAATTGGGCATACCGACCAGTTTGGCATAAAAATGCCATAACTTGTGTTTGGCTGATCCAAATTAAATAATTCAAATTCCTACTACAAATAGACTAATAGAGCTATAATTTTCGTGAAGGATGTATAAGCTAAATATGACTCAATTGTCCCCAAAAAAAATTTGGCAAGTGAAGGTGTATTGGGTAGGCAACTCTAACCAAAAATCCTAAAATGCACAAATGATTTTTATTTGGTTATTCGTTGATTGTGAAATATGTGCGATGGATTAGAGATTAACGGGGAGGAAAGTCCAAGTTGAGGTCGAGATTCCAAGAACTGGAATTAAAGGACGACAATATTTTTGGGTTTGTTCTATCTACTTCAATTCCTTGTTTCAAGTTTTTGAATGTTTGTTCTACCTTTTCTTATCCTCGTTTCAATATTTGAACTACTAGTTCTAAATGAATAAGAAAGGCATATTGAATGGTTTTAAATGATTTGAAGAAAATGATTATAAAATGTTTGCATATAAAAATTTCATGACTATTAAAAGTGAACTATTTATACAAATATACAAATTGTATTGTACTTTACTATAAAAGATTTGAACGCCCTTAATAGAATATTAACCATTTGGTTTGTATTAAGGATAGATTGGTATACCAATATGAGTCAAAATAGCAGTACTGCGAATGATTTTATTGATATGTCACTCCGATCAGCAGCCCAGCGAGACCATATCGGTAGTGTTCACTATTTGATTGTTATAACCAGTCAGTAGCCCAGCGGGACAATACTGTGTTATAAAATTGTTTTTATACCGGCCTACAACCCAGTGGGACCGTGCCGGTGACTCTGATATCCAGTATAGCGAAGACAAAGGTTAAATTCATTAAGTGCATAATTGAACTGATGGACATAATTGAACTGATTGGCATAATTGAACTAATTGGCATTACTGAATTGAATTGAATTGTAAAAATGAATTGAATTGCATAACTGAATTGAATTTGTGAGTATATTTGAATTGATTTGAAATTGTGAAATATTGGAATTGAAAAGAGCATTGTAAAATGCATGATTTGATTAATGCATGATTTATTGAATATGAAAGTGTATTTTGGGATGATCAATGAATTGTAACTGATTGTATATATAACAAGTATATGTATTATATTTACATTAATTATCCATAAAGGGTTGAAAGTATTGAATTGCTAAATTGCATGATTTGTATATATAACTGAAATTGAATACGCTAAGCATGAAAATGCTTAGCGTATTGTTTTACCAATGCGTAGGTACCGAGTGATAGACAGTGTAAGGGGGAAGAGACAAGATCGAGAAGCACAGAGTCAATGAGAAAGAATTGAGGAGTATGCTCCGTCATATGCATTAATATCATTTTGAGCATGACTTTATTTTGTATTTTAAAAATAGTAAATTACGAAACAATGTTGTGTAATATTTTGAAAGGCATGGTATGCTATTTTGTATGTGAATTGTTAAATGTTTATGGGTCTACCGTAGCAAACGAAAAAAAAAATACTTCCGCATATTTGAAATGGTTTGAATGAAATGTGTTTGAAAATGGGTGCTACAACTTCCATGACTTAAAAATCTTGGGTTTTTAGCAAGTCATAGTAGAAATATTTATAAAAGTGGTTATTAATAAAATTCACTCTAATACAATAGATGCTACTCTATTTGCAATGATTATTGCAGACTATATCATGTTGGGTTCAACAATGGAGATAATTATTTTTTTTATTTGTAAGATGATTTGTGAACTATGCTGCTTATGTTGTGGCCAAGACAACGTGTTGTATGACAAATCACGAAGGTTGGGAATAAATGTTTACTGACTTTTTGTTTTCTATTTTAATTTGGGGCAATTATGTTCTAGGGTATTCCCCCAAAAAAATTTTTAGAAAAGAAACAAAACTTTTAAAATTTGAAAAAAAGTCACAAAACTATAAATAAATAAAAAATAAGGACACTCGAATTTGTAAAGTCCTGAACTATGCTCGTCCCTCTCCCATGATCATTGCACTCATTCTCTCCCTTGCCCCTCGCCCTCGCCCTCGCCCTCACTTGTCTCCCCTCGCTCGTCTGTCATCACCCCTCGTGCCTCTCCCTCCCGCCCCTCTCCACAAGCTCCACGAGGAGATCATCGATCTTGACGAAGCTACACTAGCTCCATGATGTAGCTCGTTGGAGCTCCTCAAGCTCCATCATGGAGATTGACTAAACAACTCCACGAGCTCCACGATTGAGCTCATAATAGCTCAATGAGTTCCTTTGTGGAGCTTGAGGAGTTCTAGCGAGCTCCATCGTGGAGCTCGCTCCATAATAAAGCTTGTGGAGAGGGGAGAGGGATAGGGGTGAGGGCAGACGAGTGAGGGGCAAGGGCGAGGGACAAGGCAAGGGCGAGGGGCAAGGCAAGGGCGAGGGGCAAGGCAAGGGACGCAAGGGTGAGGGATAGGGCAAGTGCGAGGATGAGTGTGAGGGCCAGAGGAGCGAGGGTAGTTTAAGACTTATAAATTTGAGTATACTTATTTTTAATTTATTTATAGTTTTGTAACTTTTTTTAAATATTAACAATTTAGTTTAATTTTTTTAAATTTCTTGGGGAGCACCCAAAACATAATTCCCCTCCCAAAAAAAATCAAGATATAAAATTAAATTTTTTACTTAATTCTCTAGAAAATGACATGTTTCGTCGCATTTATTTTAAAAATTACAATAAAAACATGCTTGGTTCGGGGCTTCGTGGACGCTATTCAGCTGAATGTTTGACGTTGACCTCCCCCCCAATCAACCATACGTGCGGTTGCCTGGAAAGGATGATTGTTCAACTGCTCATTTTGCTTTTTCTATGTGCTGGATGAATCTAAATGATGCATTCTGAAAGTGTGGGTAATCACATCCACGCGCAGGTAAGACGATGGCGTTGATTTTTTGTTTCAATCCATACGAATTCCGGCTCGTTACCAGTTAAAGAAACAACAGAGTTGTATCTATGTCTACGTGGGATATGCTTCTCTTCTTCTTGGAAATCAACCGTGCTTCATCCTTAAATATAATCAAAGCGAACTTTTCAAGTTTTTGTTATTCCAACAGTTTCCGGGCATACACTATAATTATTTCGATGGCCGTGAAATCATATCTCATGGTTATTCTTTCATATAACGATGTTAATTTTCTTTTTCAATGCAGAAACAATCTTGGAAAACAGTATTAATTCTTGCCTATCAAAGTTTAGGCGTTGTATATGGCGACCTAAGTACTTCTCCATTGTACGTATTCAAAAGCACGTTTGCAGATGATATTCGACACTCTGATACAAACGAAGAAATATACGGGGTTCTATCTTTTGTTTTCTGGACTCTCACATTGATTCCTCTTTTAAAATATGCCTTTATAGTGCTGCAAGCTGATGATAATGACGAAGGAGGCACGCTAGCTTTGTATTCTTTATTGTGCAGACATGCCCATATCAGCTCTCTTCCCAATTCGCAGGTGGCTGATCAGAAGCTATATCAGTATAGGAAGGATAATAATGTATATGCCTCGAAATCAATTTATGGATCAAGATTGAAATCAACCTTAGAGAGATCGAAGGTGTTGCAGAGGATTTTGCTATTGTTGGCTTTAGTTGGGACTTGTATGGTGATTGGCGATGGTATCCTGACCCCATCCATTTCTGGTACCCTTTGGATTTTGTTCTTGAGGTCTTGTTTTGTTATAAAAATAGAAACTTCAGTAATAATTTAAAAATAAAAAAATTCATTCTTAAAATAATAAAATAAATAGATCAATAAATAAAATATAAACTAAAAGAAATTGAGATTGTGAT
Organism: Sapria himalayana; assembly: GCA_029783825.1. Classification (NCBI taxonomy): domain Eukaryota; kingdom Viridiplantae; phylum Streptophyta; class Magnoliopsida; order Malpighiales; family Rafflesiaceae; genus Sapria; species Sapria himalayana. Next base: position 2,645,914 of record JAREIK010001488.1, on the reverse strand, counting down.
GGATTACAATAGAGGAAAAATTTATTTTTATTGAAGAAAAATTAGAATTTTCAAATGAATTTTGAATGTGAGCAAGATAAATTTTATCTACCCACTTAAATATTTATTAATGATATTATAAGTTTTACCAATTCACGTAAATGTTTATTAATGATATTATATTATTTCACTTGAAAATGTTAATTTCATACTAGCATATATTTTTACAAAATCATAGGAGTGTATATACTAATTAAACTTGTTAGTATTAAATGGTTTGATCATAATATCTGTTAGGTTTTCATCAGTATGATTTTTTGTATATTTTTTTTTCTATTTTTTGGTACAAATTGATATTGTACCTTGATAAGTTTTCTTTTTGAGTGAAATGATGAATGCTTTGTAAGTATATAACATAAAGACTATCAAAAAATAAAGTAATTTTATTTTATCAGTTCCCAAGATTTTTTAATAGTATCTGGAATTAGATGCTTATTTATTGGCTTGTATGATTGGGACATATTTTGTCTTTGTCATAGAAGTAGACATAATAGATTATAATTTTAAAATGTAACTTATAACTCATTTAGCAAGAGTAAAAATATAGTTTATGATATATTTGTTATTATCAATATTATCAATAGTCTGTATTAACATAATTATCGATAATAAAATTTGAACTTCTATGATATAATATAATATTTCATATTTTTTACATAGTACTTCAATATTTTATGTTAGGAATTCCATTTCCAACTAGTTATAATTTTATATATTTAGAAGAAAAAAAAATAACAAATGATATATCCACAACTACAGTATATATATATATATATATAAATATAAAATCATGATCCAAAATAACGACAGAAACACAGAAAATAACATGGTTCACTAGTCGTTCAGCATGACTAGCTATATTCACCAGAAAAATATTTATTTATTTACAGATTATAACTTAATATTCTTACAGTTTGTGAGCTGCAACCAAAAAAAATTATCTAGAGGAGAGAGATAGATGAGAGAATAGTCACGTAAAAAAAATAGCCGCATCAAAAAATAAAAATAAAAAATATATATTTATATTAATAGTTTTTTGGTATTAATAAATGGAGCTGGTTAGATCACTAGGATGAGTCAGGTTTTACTCCAAAAATTGACTCATTGACCAGGTAGGAGGACCCCTATCATTGTGCCATTGTTATATTTTTAACTTCTTGATATTTTCTTTCCCTTTACTATATTTTCAATATTAAAAATATTGAAATAGATAATATTTTAGTTTTGCTATATAATCTATCAAAATAAACTATATATAATATTTTCTACTATGATTTGCAATGAATTGACTATCCATCCTCATTACGTGTGTAATGTTTGAGATTATACAAATTATAGTGAATATCAAACTTTTTACTATTGATGTATATGGTACTTTAGATTTCTCTCATTTTATCTTCTTTATTTCAACACCTATTAAAGAATAACTTGAAATTAATAGGACGTGAGATATAAATTAACTTACTATCTTAAATATAAAAGCATTCTAAAATCTTATTAATATTTGTTAATAAGAGTCAAATCTTTTTGTTATTTTTATTTTTAAAAATTTGTATTCTTAGATTCTTATTTGCTAGTTTAAATTTATTTATATCAAATTCTTTAGTTAATTGTGACTTTAATTTTTCGATTTGATATCTGTTGAAATTTGCTATCAAATTTCTTGTAGCAAATTTCTACCTTCGATTTTACTTGCTATCAATTATGTTTTCATATCACATTCTTTGTTGTTTACTACCTTGGATCTGACATCTATTATTATACATGTCATCCATATTTAATAATAAAATAATAAAGTTATTTTTATTCTTAGATTTTTTGTAGGTATAATGGTTTGAACTAAGTCTATTGTATCTAAGACTATAAATAAATTATTTACATCTCTTTTACCAACATCATAGTATTTGTTTGAGATTATAGAGGTTTTTTAAACCTGCAACCCAAGTTGCCATTTTATTAAAATCTTAGTTGAAACATATAATTTTTTTTAGAGTTCTCAATGAAGAAATATAATTTTGAGATTTAATTATTCTAAATGTAGATTAATTATAGCACATGAAGTTATTATTATTTTGACTATTATAAGATAAATTATTGAAAATAAATTTTATTGAAGTTGATATCTTCTTTTTGAGCATATTTACCCACCATTATTTTTGCATGATATTGTTTTATTTAATTATTGTTATCTTGCTTGATTTTATAAATCTCATTATTTCTAATAATTCTTTCTATATAATAATATTAGCTTTCAAATCATATTATTGGGTAGAATTTTTATTTTTTTTCTATTGATATCATATTTAGAGATTATTTGAGAAACTTATATATCATTAAATATTAATAATTTTTTATCAGATGTTAGAAGATAATATGTTGTATTATTCTTCGTAATATACTTTGAGTATTAAGTTGATAGTCTTATATTATGAGTTGACTGTCTAATTTTTGGAGTCTCAAACTTAGCTTATTCTTGTACCTTATGTCTCGGTACTTTCTTCATAGATATTGGAGTTTCTTATGTTATTTTATTTTTCACTTGTATAATTATTTTTTATGAAATTTCTTTAAACATGTTATTATTTGTATTTATTTTTTGTAGTTGATTTTCTATTAAAATAATATTTTTTATTGATATTTATTTTATGGGTAGTGAGATCTCATAGTGATACTCATTAACTTGTTTAGTATATTTTAACATTATATATTTTTTAGATTTTTGATCTAATTTTATTTTTTTGGGTATTATACATTGCATCAATATGATATTTTAAAAAATATAAAGTAGAGTAATTTATTGACTTATTATTTCACATTTTCATTCGTATTTTTATATTAGTTATACTTGTTGATGATTGATTTATTATATAACATATAATATTAGTTGCTTTCGTCTAAAAAGAAGTGGATAGATGTGTATGTAACTATGAATTATTATTTGATATATTTTTACTTATATAAAGCAAGAAACATGTCAACTATATACTCTTTTATTATTTGTTCTTAAATATTTAATTATTTTCTTAAATTCAAGCTCTACCTATGTTTTGGAGTCTTTAAAGATTGGAAATATATTAGATTTTTTGATTACATACAATATACTTAATATTTTATTGGGTAATCATTATTGAAAAATATAATGTACTTTGTTATTCCTAGAATATACTTACTCATAGCAACTAATTTATTTAATATCAATCTATTCTGCTTACTTGTAACACAATATTTATAAAAAAGTAAATCTATTAATTTGAGCTTGAAAATAATTTTCTATTAGAGAGAATTGTTAAATATTATTTTGATATATAACTTAATTTGAGATGCTACATTATTGTTGATTATTCTCCTTTGTTAATTGATGTGATATATGTATTAATTTTTTATATTATTTTTCTTTAGGCATGAAAAGATTTGCCGTTATCCTTTCTTTCATGATAAAATTTGAACTAATCTTATAAATTTTATCATCTTATTATTAATATTAGTTTTGTATCTAAGATTATTTATTTATTTTAATAATAATAATTTTTTCTTCAAGTTTTTTACATGTCACTTCTTTTGAATGATGTGAATTATATTATTAAATATTTTTTTTATTGTATCAATATTAATAATTTTCAAAGTATGGTCATCTTTCTTGTGTATATAATGTCTTGAGATTAGTTTAAATTTGTGGAATCATTCTTTTTGAGATATTATATACTATGAAGTTGCCGAGTCTAGTATTTAAATATCACCAATTTATGTTATGTTTTTAATTGTAGTTGTCATCTTGTTGTATAGAATATTGTATCATCATAGATATTTGTAATATATTCTTGAGTATTTGATGATTTATTATTTATATATTTTTTTAATACCAATAATTTTTTTGAAAGTGCTTTTCTTATAATAATTATAGTACTTAATATTTATTTTATTTCTTGATTTTGATATATCATAATTTTGACTAATTGAAAACATGCTCTGTTGATATCTCTCATATTATCATCAAAACTTTTTTTTTGCTATGAACTTATATGTTTGTTCTCATTATTTTTGAGTCTATTTCTTCTTTTATAAGTAGTTGCTTCAATATCTTTTAAGACTAGATAGTTAATAAGGATATTGTTTATTAAATTGATAATGATTTGATTATATGAATCATGTAGTTTTTGAAGTAAAATCTCAACATGTTTAATTAATTTATTTTATGGTCCAACATAGAAAATTAAGAAAATAAAATATTTAATATGTTGATATAATCAGTTATAGTAGTGAATTTTGTTATTTGAAGAGAGTAGAATAAATCTTTTAAAAAAATCTAATTATAAAGTGATTTTGTCTCATCCAATCTTGTGAGAGTATTTTACATTTTTTTCTTATATTTTTTTGCCACATTGGATGGTGCTATGTTAGTTAGTGTCAAATGTAAATTATCAATTGTATTACCATCAATCTTATTTTATTTATCTTTGGTAATCTTGATAGATTTTTTTTCAATTACATATAAGCAAAATTTATTCCTTAAAATTATTTTGATTTTTTTTTCATAATGAAAAATTATTTCTTTTACATTTTTTTTAAATTTCATTGCTATTTATTTCATTTTTACAATGAACAATATATGAGAATAGTAGTAATTATTTATATTAATACACTAAGGAAAATTTTATATATTAGTGTAAGTGGTGAGGTCCCACTATCCTCTAAAAAATTATAAAATTTGAGGCTTTTATTATTCTTTTGACATAATTTTTTTAGGTATGCATTAATTATAAAAGTTATTATCCTAAACTTTGTCATTGATATTATTGTTATAAAAATAGAATCCACGATAATATTTTAAAAAAAGAAAAGTAACTTTAAAATAATGAATTAACAAGATAATAAATGAAATACAAGCTAAAAGAGAATGAGATTAAAATGAATTAATTGGAGGAGAATTTTTTTTATAGAAAAATTAGAAATCATAAATAAATTTCTAATTAGAGGTGTTAAGTTGGCTGGGCAGCTCGAGCTTGACACGATGCATAGCTTGATTAAGCTTGCCTAGCCTAGCACGACACGGCCTAGGATCGTGCCTTGGCCTGTGTTGGGCTGGCTCTCGGCATGGTTTGCGGCATGTCATGCTGAGCTCTCCTAGGCCTATTGCCAGACCATACACGGCTTGGCTGCTTGGCTCGAAGACATAATTTATCGACATGACCCAAATCGTGCCTTGGATCTCAGGCTGGGTTTGGGCATGGTACGAACCTAACTGCTCGAATGTCCATCCAAGTCCCTTGAGTTGTCGGGCTCAGCCTGATCTTGAGCCTAGAAGCCAAAACTTATGGAATTGTTGAGTCGAATCAATCCAATGGTCAAAAAAAATTTTAAAAACATCCCATTTTTTAGATGTTGGATTCACCCCAAACGTCCACCCAAGTTTCTTTCTCTCTCCTTTTGAGACTTGGGTATGGATTGTGATGCAGACATTGAATTCAAATATTAGACATTATACATTGTCAAGCAAATGAGATTTTAAGGGTATTATTTTTAATTTTTTTTTAATTTTAATTTTTTTATTTTTATTTTAATTAATAGTTTAGTATAAAATACTATTTAATTTTTAAAATATAATATAAAATATAATTAATAAATTAATAAAAATTAAAAATGATAAATAGTATTTTAAATAATGATAATAAAATTAATATTAACGTAAATATAAATAATTTTAATTTGGATAATGATAACCATGTGAAATGGTCTGAATGTCGCTGGAATTTTATTCTTTTTATCGTCTCGATCTAAATATCTTAAAAATAAAAAAATAAAAAAAAAATAAAAAAATTTGGATTTATTTTAATATTATACAAAATAAAAATATTAGGATTGTCGATGAATAATTAGCATAATACAAATATTGCAAAAAAATATTAACCAGTAGGATTTCATGTTGGACTGAATACTTTAAGAGGCATGTTGAATAATATACTAAAAAATATGATGAATTGAATTCTAAGCAAATCCAATTCAATGGTTGTCTTTGAGGTTGAATCTAGTTTAGTCTCTAAGTTGACTCCCTTCATATACTATGATGAGTTAGAGAGTGAAGACATGATCAAACTGATCACTACGATGAGTTTTTAATTAGATTTTTAGAGAATCTAAGAGTAGTCAGTATCATGTAGACTTAATTTTAGTCTGTATATCATAGGATTTCTAGATTCACATATTGGAATGACATACTAAAATATTATAAATTAGAAAAATAAATAATTAATAAATATATGAAATATAGTGATATGGTATCCGTGATGTTTGATATCTGAACTAGTTGCTATGATGCATCTTTTGCTTGTCTCATCGCATACTATGTAGATTCTAAATTGATACTAAATAAAAAAATATTAGGATTCTCATAAATTTTTCATCCTTATGATGGCTCGAGTGGGCCACCAAAAATTGGTCATGCTGGTCCGTCACGGCTTGTTTGACATTTCTATTTCTAATGTAGGCAAAGTGAAGTCTCATCTACTTGTTTAAATACTCATTAATGACATTACATATTCTACTTGCCCATTTTAATGCCTACTAATAATAATACATATTTGCTTTGGGTTGTATCATGGTTTTGCTGTTTTTGTATCCAACTCTTGATTTGACACATGTTTGGTGTCTAACTATCTTGGAACATTTTGGGAAAGAAAATGCAACTTGCCATCAGTTTGGGAAGTTTTGTTTCTTTTGAGAGGCAAAAATCACTCATCTAACACAAAAATCAAACGTTATGGGAAATAGTTTCATCTCCCAAGATGCATGTTGATTTGTATTGTCCCAAACATTGTTTGGAGATTTCTTTTTATTCTTGTTGATCTCTTTCTGAATATTCACTTAAGATATGTAGTTTAAACCTGTGTAGTTCACCTGTGTAGTTTTTTCTGCGGTTTCCGGTCTTGAGCTCTCTTTATCAAAAGAACATCACAAATGTAAGATCTGTATTGTTTCTCTTCCATGGCACATATCAACATGGTTGTCTTGGATACTCAAATCTCATAATTTTTTGCAGATGTAGAAATTCCGGTTGCATGCATCATACTAATAGCCTTGTTTGCACTTCAACATCATGGCACCCATAAAGTTGGCTGCTTGTTTGCACCAGTTGTTCTTATATGGCTTTTGTGTATCAGTGCCATTGGGATATATAATATTATGTGTTGGAATCCTCATGTCTATCGAGCTTTATCGCCATATTACATGGTTGATTTTTTGAGGAAGACCCAACAAGGTGGTTGGATGTCACTGGGTGGGATTTTGTTGTGCATAACAGGTAAGTGATTATACTTATTATATTCACTAAAACAACTGAGAAAGATTCAGTTTTGACTCAACTTACTTTTCAGGTTCAGAAGCCATGTTTGCTGATCTGGGACACTTCTCTCAATTATCAATCAAGGTATACAGCTTCTTGAAGTTTGATATATCATGTAGTGGGTCTTTCTCAAACTTGTTCATTTGGATTGTATTTTCAAGCAATTATAATATATAAGCATTTTCATGCTATTTGTTTTGAATCATGGGTTCCAGACCAGCTTGCACAAATCTTGCTTAATCCAATGTGTAGATGAGTCATGTTCCTTGTCCAACCTCTGGATAAGTCCATTTAGGTGTATTATCAGAGCCCAGAGGTGAGATTTGAACTCAAGACCTCATGAACAAGTCATATTCAGTTAGTTTGTTCCTACCATTAAACCAACCTTGGAGGGCTATTCTCATGCTATTTTTGGTTGCAAAACCATTGATTATATTACATAAAAGGAAAAAATTTCTGATATATCCACCGATATATCTCCGAAATATTCATAAATTTTAAGTATCGATATATCCATCAAGACCGATATATCTATCATTTATTGATGCTCATATATAAAAATATACCGATATATCTGTAAATCCAAGTACCGATATATCCGTAAAAACTGATATTTTAATTCTTGATTACATATGGTTATTAAAACTTCTATCTGAAATCAACAAGGGGTGTTAAATTTCATTCTTCATTGAACTACATGCCATTGTTTAATTTCAGTAGGTTGGGTCATCGAACTATTACAAAAGATTTATGTGAGAAATTACAATTAATTTATTCAATATTTTTCAGTGGATTATTGATGGATTGAAAATTAATAATTTGCGTTCTTCGTGAATCTTTATGTGAGAAATCACAATTAATTAGATTATAACAATGAGTCAATTAAAAAAAAAAACTAGATATCAAGAAGATATCATTGATTGCATAATCATTACATAAAATCAAGTGCATGATGCAAAAAAATGTGTTTTAAATATTTTTATTATGAAGAAAACTATTATATCTGGGCATTTAAATACAAATATTATGAAATAAATAAAATATACAGTATATTATCCATAATAATCTTTTAAAGCCAGTGCTTGTGATTATCTTGCATGCTAACTTAAATTATTTTTAATAAAAAAATCAAATAAATAAAAGATACAAATAAATTGACTCTCAAAATGTATTTATTAACATATTAATAATGCAATATCTATTAATAGCACATTAGTGATGAGATAATCACTATGGCACTATGAAATTTTTTTTATAATGAAATGATAATTATTCTCAATCTATTTGATTTTTTTATAAAAAATTAGATTAAAATCAATATATTATATTGTTTAACTATCATAATATTTAAACATTATATGAAAAATAAATATCAATTTTTTGAAATATATATAATTCAAAGAAATTTATAAGTAATCATGATTATTTTAATATTTTGTATGTGTATTATATTTTGAAATTATTAGTTATTCATATTTTTTAGCCATTTTCATTTCTAAAAGAAATACAATGAGTTAAGAACCAGAATCAAAATTGGAATCAAAAGTCTTATTTGTGCAAGTGACAATTAAATTTGAATCAAAATCGTCAAAGAGTTAAGAATATTCATAATTTTAAAAAAAATTTTGATACTTGACATTTATAGTTTATACTTGTGATGTTATTTTTTTGTTTTTATCTTACGGATATGAGTACTCAATATATGAGTTACTCCAGTTTATTTTAGTTGTTATTTATAAGAATAACTTGTACTCATTTTATTTTATGAAATTTGATTTATTGATGAAGGGGCATATTTAATTTTCCAACTTGGTATTAAAGCTTGGGTGTGTGCGTGCAAACACTAAATGGAGAGTTAAGGAGTGTGTGTTTAAAAGCAAAGATGCATGCATGTTACATGCATAATAAATACATGCATGTAATGTGTGCAATGATTAAACCTACTTTTGGCATCAACATATAGCAGTGTGCAGATGCACATAGTGGGTTCATGCATTGAGGGATTTTATAGTGCACATTGGGTGTGTCAACATGTGCTAGTCTGTGCAATGTATAATGGGTGCATCAACATGTGGTTGTGTGTGGGTAACATTCGGTGGAAACATGCAAACGCACACACATTGGGTGTGCATTGTGGTAGTGTATGCAATACATAGTGGGTGTGTGTTGTGATCATAGTAATTAAAGGCACGTCTCAGGCTTGCCTAAAGCTCAGGTTCCACCAGGCTTAGGCAAAAACATCTTGCTTTGCCTCCTCTCTCCCCCTACAAAATATTTTGTTCCTATAGTCTCCTACCCTATAAATCAATTATTTTAAAAGTTTCATTACAAATAATATTATTCCTAAAGCATTCTCTCTCCTCACTCAAATTATAAATAATATATTTGATGTTTGAATGTTTATAGTGTTAAAATGAAATATTTAAGTTTTATATTTGATATATATATATATATATATATATATATATAAAATGTAAAGCACATCTCATAAAAAAATTTGTGCATTAATTGTGTCTTGTACATCATGATCCCAAAAGATTTTTAGATTTTAGTATGTTTTACATATCAAATAACTATGATGGTGATATTGTGTGATTGTGACATTTTGTAGTAATAGTATTGAAAAAGAAAAAAAAGAGAAGAAACATTGCTTTTAGTCGTGATCTTCAGTTATTTGATTGATAAAGGAAATCAAAATACTCATTATTTTGTGGAGGTATGAAAAATAAATTTTATCTAGTGTACTAACTTATGTGATTGAGATTAGAGGAGCTCAATAAGTTGGAGTAGCACGCTACACATTTTATCTGTTTCACACAATTAGCCACATAGTTCTTTAAGGTAATCCATGCAGAGGTGAATGTGGATGAGAGTGTGATTCATGAAGCAATTGTTTGCTTTATATGTTTGTACTCGCAACATGATATTATTTTTTTCATTTTTGCATTTAGATTTTGATTAATTGTGAGTTTCTTATAAGGTGACATCTTAGTATAGTCCATGCACTACAAGGAGAGCAGACATGTTAGATAAAATTATTGGAAGTTTTTTTTAGAGAGAAGGTTAAGAGTACTACAAATTATTGAGTGAAAAACTATCTTCTTATGCATAGGTGAATGTGGCTAGAAGAGTGACATTAAGCAATTTTTTTAGTATTATATTTTCTACTTACTACCTAATATTTTTTTTTTATTTTGTAGCTAGAGTTTGGGTGATTGTGAGTTTCTCATCAGGTCAACATCTTAGTATAGTGCATGCACTACAAGGGGAGTGGACACGAATATAGGATACAAAATTGTTGGAAACTTTTTTTAGAGAGGAGACCAAGAGTATTATATGTTGAAAGTGATAAGTTATTATTTATCTAAGCCATTTGGGGCTTTTGATGTAGTTTTCTTTTGTGATACTTATTGGGGAAAATTTTGTCAAGTTCGTTGTTAGGAAGGCAATAACAAATATATTTTATTTTTTATGTATTTTGATCGTTGACTCTTTTTATTTTTTATTTTTAGATTATTGGCTAATGAACCAATAATTATATTATAGGTAATTGCTACTTGTTTATTATTTTTTTCTTGTTCTATAGGTTTGGGGGCAAATTTATCTAAATTAAAGTTTTAGAAATTTTATTTCTTGGTTGATAGATTTTTTAGTTATTGGTTTATTTGGGATTTGTGATATGACTCTAGGGATTATTTGTCTTCATAAATATATAAGAGTTTTAGTTTAGTGTACATTATAAGATGATGGGTCATATCAAAAATAATTATTGGAGAATATTTCCAGAAAAGAGGTTGAAAGTACTACCCAATATTTAGAGAAACATGTAGATTATCAAGGTTATCCATGGATGATGGATCCTCACAAAATCTTCTCATTGTAACTCCTGCTGAAGGGGTGGGGTGAGAGGTGATGTTTGGGTTTCATTCCTAGTAGGGGCAGCAACAAGCCTTTCTTGATATCTATGTTTTATTAGAGGTGTCAAGTGAGTTTGGGTGCTCGAGCTTGACATGAGGCATAGCTTGACAGAGCTGTGCCAAGCTTAACATGACACGTTCAAGAACCTTGCTTGGACTTAGGTCGAGTCACTCCAAGGCACGACTCACGCTGTGTTGGGCTAGAGACATTCGTGTCTTATGTCGGGCCAGACACGACCTTATGTGCTTTACTCCTTGTTACGGTCCATCGACATAGTAAACTTGACCCAGGATTTGGAAGTATGGAATCGAGTTTATGAGTTATCAAGAAGCTGGTGCGTTCAAGTTGGCCAGCACTCAATCTACTTGATATGTAATGGATTTTTTTAAAAAAAATTATTTATAACATTTTTTTTAACTTTGTCATGTAGTGGGTTTTTTTAATGATACCCACCATGTAGCTGGCCTTGGTAGACACCATGCCATCCACTAGGTGCATCTGAGTCCCTGAGGTCCTACATTGATGGATGAAATCCTTTTTGGCTGTTGCTTGTACTCGCCTATCGGGCATGACTACATGGGCTGACAGATAGTGGCACTTGAGGTTTGTACGTGGCATGGCGCACCGTAGGTTTTGCTTACCCATACCCTAGACCTGATATTCAATCCTAATGGTTATATAGTTGAAAATAAAAAAAAAATTAAAATAATAAAATATTGCTTTAATTATGGTCATTGGATTTCATTCCAATGGTTAGGGTAGAAATTTGATTATTAATTGGTTTCTCATTTTTGCCCAATTTTAAATTTTAAAAATTTAAAAAAAATAAAAATAAAAAAATGATTATTTATTAAAATAAAAATCTACAAATATAAATCATGAGTTTGATATTTTTCATTCCCATTTTTGTTCTGAATCTAACTATCTCTCCCCTTTTTTGTTATCTACTTTGCTCTTTGTACTTTCTTTTGATTTTTTTAAAGATTAAAGGGGTTTAAAAGAGTTTTACTTGTTATCCGTTACTATGGGGTAAGATTCGTGGCTTTATCTCTCACCTCTCCATTCCAGAACATATTCTAGATATTTTTTTAATATCTTTATATACAATGAATTAATCATAATAAAAATAAAGTTAATAGTGAGTATAATGATAATGATATTAATTTATATTTATATATAAATAATAATAATAATCCTATAAAAAGGTATGATGTTGAAATTTTATTCTCTATTGGTCTCAACTTAAATTCAAATGCCTAAAAAATAATTTATTAGAAGAATATATGTGTTTTGGACTCACTTTAACATAATTAAAAATAAAAATGTTAGAGGTGTTGATGAAGAATTGACATAATGCAAATATTATAAAAAAATATATACAAGTAAGAGTGCTTGTAGTATCGATCGCTTAAAAAGGCATGCTGATCAATGTATTAAAAAAATTGATATATTAGATCCTAGAAAAACTTAACTGAGCATGAGCGATGAGGCCTTTGAAGTTGGATCTAGTTCAGTATTGACCTTCATATACCACAATGATTTAGGGAGGGAAGGAGACATGATCAAATTGATTATCATTATGTATTTTTTGATTATATTTTTAGAGGATACTAGGGTTATCAGTATCATGCAGACATGCTTTTAGCTTGTTTGTTATAGGATTCCTAGGTCTATTTGTAGGAATGACATAATTAAATATTATAAGTTATAAAAATAAATAATAATTAATAAATTTAGGCAATATAATGACGTAGTGTTTGTGTTGTTCAATATTAGACTATTCATTATGATATATTTTTTGTTTGTATTACAGTTCACTATATAGGTTGTATATGGAAATTTAATAAAAAGATTTTAAGATTTTTTGAGATTCTTCAAGCTCAGATACCTTGTTATATATGCGTATGATGAGACTTTTTAAAGATTATCATATTCAAAATAGGGTGTTTAGTATTGTTTTTTATTTGAGATATCAAATGGGCTGTGTCATGTCATAATTACCCATTTCTTCAAGGTATTATTGTGCATCGTGTCGTGTTGTGCACGACACAGTGGTGTGGTCCACCGGCCTAACACAACACTGTGGGCATGACTAAGTGCACGGGCATACTCGACTTTGTCGAATGACTAATAGTGGCACGAGCATACTCACTTTGTCGAATGGTTAATGGTGGCACAACCATGCTTGATCATGTTAAATGGTTGTGTTTGATTGTGTTGATGGTCGTGCCCGATCGTGTCGAATGGGCAACGGTGGCATGACCTTGAGTGCACAGCCGATGAGACGTTGCCTTATGAGCCGATCAATTACAATTTACAATTAGTCACGTGGCTAATTATTTTTAAAAAAATTAACCACTCGATGATGGGGCATCCAATTTTTTTTTAAAATTCAACTTGTGATGGGGTGGATGATCACCCAGGCTGATAAACCATGTTGTCAGGCTAGGCCCACGGGCATGAGGCACTACTCATGCTGGCCCAACACGGCATGAACCATGCCATGAGCTGGCCTTGTTCGGCTTGAGTCATGATTATGGATCATGCCATGCCAGGTGAGACATTGCTCAACTAGGTCGGGCCATAAGCCGTACTTGGGTCACTCGATCTTTCTGACCCTTCTATTTTTTGATAATGAAACCGATAACAAAGTAACTATTAATATATTTGTTAGGATTATTAGAGATAGATCATTAAATGAGTTTTTTCACTTTAAATGTATGTGTCATATTATTAACCTGATAGTGCAAATTAGGATGAATATTGTTTCTCCCTCATTAGAAATAATACGAAATTCATTAAAATATTTTAGATGCTCAACAAACAACAAGAGTTTGGTAGTATTTGTTTGTTTGTGGGTCTAAAAAGAAAAAATTTTTAAATGGCTGTAAGATATTATTGCAATTATATTTATTTGATGTTGGAATTATGTATTGGATACGAACACGTGATATTCGACTACGTCAATAGTATGATTAATGAACTTATTATTAATATTACTGACTGTGATACATGAATTTTTTTTATGAAATTCCTGAAGAATTTTTATTATATGATGAATACGTGCTCATTTATATACATTTTCACTACTTGCATTGTACTCAGGTTCATATGCAATATTCAAAAGTAAGTTTAGAGATAATCTTAAATTTAGTTTTATGTTTGTTGAGATAAAAATTAAGTACTTAAAATACTAGCCTATTATTTTATCTCTTTATTACCTAGCTGCCTGCATGAATCTTAGGATTAAAGTGGAATGAATAAAGAATATTTTGACATACATATCTACGTGTATGAACCAGATGCATCAATCTGAATGGTTCATTCATAAAAAAATGATTGAGTTATTTACATGTTATGGTATTAGGTATGATAGTAGTAGCTAAACTTTGAGTATGGATATTGATATCATATTAAGAGATGATGAATTCTTCATCCAGTTAGAGAGGAGAAAATGATAGGGTGCTCTGTCAAATAGGAGTGAATTATCTCGGTAGTTAGATACTAACTCAATCATATCACATATTGATAACAAAAATAATAATATTATACAATAGTGAAAATAATGCGTCTATTCATCTCATATTGTCTAAAATTATACGAGATCTATTGACTCCTGATATTGAGTATAACATCGAAGTTTATTTTTTCTATAGCAGTCGATGTAATTTTAGATAGGAGATTAAAATTATGGTCAAATATCATTGAGACACTTGCATGCATGAAGGATTATAATGATTCGAGAATTGAGAGTAAACATTCATGATATGGCTGGAACGAGAGCGCATGAGTTGCTGACAGATGATAACTTATGGAACTTGAAGGATGTTGAGGCTATCGCTAGTAATACCATTATTCACTTATATGGTTATGATAATGATTTGCTTACATACATTTATTGGCATTGAAATTGATTATTTTATTTTTTGGATGATAATTTTTTTTTGTTTTTGTTTATATTATTATTATTTTTGTTTATTATTTTTTTATTTGGATGATGTCATGATAGATATGTATTTTTTCATATTTTTGTATTGTGAATTTGTGATTTACATATTTAAAATTAAAAATCGGCATGACCTGGCTCTAGGCACAACTCGACCTGATTTTGTTTGGATTCGTGCCCAACATGTTGTGTCGGGCAAAACACAAGTCGTGTTGTGTCTGGCATGACTTGATTTCTTTACTTGGTCGTGCTTGGCATGACATGGTGACCTAACTGGGTCATGCCAGCATGATAAGGCTTATTTGACATCTTTTATAGTGTCATGTTATGCCAGCACAATTTTAAAAAATGGTAGTCTGGCATGACCCATTGACCTGTTGATTACCCTTGTCATGTCAAATCATGCCAAATCAGATTGGGTCGTGCCTACCCTCACTACGACCTAGCACCAAGCAAGACTCAAACCTAGAATAGCCTAGGTTAGCTTGGGTTCATTCTAGGCAAGCATGAATCACATTCAGCCATTCCTAGTACATTCCAAGCTAACCTTGGTTGATTAGTCAGACCAAAACTTGCCCACACGGGCCAAAAACACAAGCCCAACACGACATTAACTATGCTATGTGACTGATCAAACATTATGCCATGTATTATTTTATTCATACCGTGTGCCTATTTTTGCACGTGGCCAATCTATTTGGACACCTCTAAATCAATAGGAATATTTGCTTGAGCGTAATCCAAAATTCTAACTTTTACATGAATATTAAGTGCATGCCTATTCTATGATAAAACAATAAATGTGTTAGACTAAGTTATATTTATATCAAGAAAATATGAGTTTCTCATAATTATTTTTTTAAATAATGACTAAACTATTCTTTGAGTTGAGTGGTTGCCAACTCATCATCTCTTACAACTAAAATGTTATTCATATTTACAATAAACAAAATAACTCTTCCTTCAATGCTCATTCAAAATAATAAATAAAAATTAATAAAATATTATTCATATATTGTATCGATGAAGAATCAACATAATATATATATTGTAAAAAAATATATACATGTAGGAGTGAGTGTCGAAGTAGGCACCTAAATGGGTATGTTGATTAATATACCAAAAAATATTATATATTAGTTCGAAGATAAACCTAACTGAGCAATGAGGTCTTTGAACTTGAATTTAATTTAATTTTTTTGACTAAATTTGGAGGATAATGAGTCTTGATTATATTTTTGGAGGATTGTAGGGTAGTTAGTATCATACAGATGAATTTATAGTCTGCTATTCATAGGATTTATAAGTCCACATGTAAGATTGGTATAATTAAATATTATATGTTAGAAAAGTAATTAATAATTAATAAATTTAGGTAATATAGTGGAGTGGTGTCCATGACATCTGGGATTTGGACTAATTATGATGATGTATCTTTTGTATCTCTCACCTGTTACTATCTAGATTTTATATGTAAATTTAATAAAAAGATTTTAGAATTTTTTGAGATTTTTCATTTTCATGATGATCATCTGTCATATATGAGTTTATGACGTTGATCTTTATGAAATATGAAATCTAAAATAAAATATTTAATATTATATTTAATAATACATCTAATAATATAATAACTATTAATATTTTTGTTATGATCATTAGAGATGGATTATTAGATGAAAGTTATCACATTAAATATATATGTAATATAATTAAACCTGATATTACAAACAATGATGAATATTGTTTCTACCATATTAGAAAAAATAAAAAATTCATAAAAATATTTTAGGATACTTAGCTAATAACAAGAGTTTGATAGTTCATATTTATTTGCGGGTCTAAACAAGAATTTAAAATGGATTTGAGGTATTATTGAAATTATAATTACTTGATATTGGAGTTATATGTTGGATATAAATACGGTGATATTTAATCATGTCAATAGTACAAGTAATGAATTAAATATTGATGCTGAGATAGAAGAATTTTTTTTTATGAAATTTCTTTAGTTTTTTATGACACGATGAATATGTGTTCATATGTATATACTCTTATTATTTGTATTGCACTCATGTGCATATATAACATTAGTAGCGTGTGTTGCAAGTTTTGAGATGATCTTATATTGTGTACTATGTTTGCTAAGATCAAAACTAAATACTTAAAATACTAATTTACTATTTTATCTCTTTATTGCCTAGCTGTTTACATTAATTCTATAGTTAAGGTGGAAAGTATAACAAATATTTTGATATTTTTATCCATGTGCATAAACTAGAAATACTAATCAGAATATTTTATTTATGAAAAATTAATTGAATTATTTATATTTTATGATATTATGTATAATGATAGTTATAACTAAGTTTTGAGTATCAATATAGGATATTATATTCGGAAATTATAATTTCTTCATTCAGTTAGTGAGAGGGAAATGAGGTAGTTCGTTAAATAAGAGTGAACTATCTTAGTACTTAAATATTAATTAATGTTTAATTTTGTCAAATGATAATAATAAGAATAATGATATTTTATTATGATAAAATTCATATGAATTCATCTATCCTGTACTGTCTAAGATGATATGAGAATTATTAATTCTTTTGATATCGAGCGTAGTATCAGAGTCTATTTTTTTATTATAGTCAATATTATTTAAGATAGGAGGTCGATATTGTGGGCAAATATTTTTGAGGTACTTGCATGTATTAAGGATTGAGAAGATTTGAGTTTGGGCATCCATGATAGAGTTGGACTGAGAGCGCAAAGTTGTTGACAAATAATAACTCGTGGGATTTATAGAATTTTGAGGTCTTAGCTACCGATACCATTATACATTTACATGATGATGATGATTTGCATATAGACACCAATTGACATCGAGATTTATGACTGGAAATTTTGATTTTGTATTTATTTATAATTATTATGTTATCATTTAATGTTATTTTATATGGTATGATTACATTATGATTTATGATTATATTTTTTTGTATTATTATTATTATTATTATTTATCTTTTTTTATTTGGATAATGAATCTTTAATTGAAATTTGAAATAAAATGTTTATTTTAGTTTTTATCTAATTACATTGCGCTTATAAATTACAAGTATAAATAAAATTATTTATTTAATTCAATATAGTTGTGGATGTCGTGGTTGCTGGTGGTGGTGTTGTGGATGATAACTCGTGGGACTTGGAGGTTGTTGAGGTCATAGCTAGTGATACCATTAGACATTTACATGATGATGATGATTTCTATACAAACTATTTATAATTGTTGTGTATCCATTTTAAAGTTATTTTATATGTTATGATTATATTATGATTTATGATTGTATTTTTTTTTGTATTAATATTATTTTTGTTTATCTTTTTTTTATTTGGCTAATGAATCTTTATTTGAATTTTGAAATAAAATGTTTATTTTTAGTTTTTTTTAATTGCATTGCACTTATAAAATATAAGCATAAATAAAAATGTTTATTTAATTTATTATTTTAGTGGATCTGTGGATGTCGTGGTGGCTGGTGGTGATGGATGATGCTTGTGGTGTAGTGTTGTCATACATAAAACCAGCACAATCTGACATGATTTTGCCAGTACTCATGCCGGTCATGTTGTGTCGGGCCGGGCTGACTACAAACCGTGATGTGCCGAACATGACATGATTTCCTTAACGATCAGTGCCCAACATGGCACGGTGGCCTTGTTTGACACTTCTATGTATTGATCATCATATTTTTTTAGGTGTCTAGTTCCATATGCACTCATACACACTTATATATTTTTTATAATATATATATTGTGTTTGTTTTTTATTGATA
Organism: Sapria himalayana; assembly: GCA_029783825.1. NCBI lineage: Eukaryota > Viridiplantae > Streptophyta > Magnoliopsida > Malpighiales > Rafflesiaceae > Sapria > Sapria himalayana. Next base: position 2,626,845 of record JAREIK010001488.1, on the reverse strand, counting down.
TCACTAAAATGTTTAGTTTTTATTATTTTATATTGTCTATTTTCCTGATTTTTGTATAAATTTTTGATTTTTAGGTGACATGAATTTGAGTCGATGATTTTAGAGAAAGCATAGTTTTTATCTTTGAACTTTTGATAGGATTATCAATGTTATATACATCTATGTTAATATCATATTTATTATCATTAAATTCATTATATGATATTTTTTAATTATTTATATATTTTTAAATAAATTATGAAATTAATTAAAAAAAAATCAAAAACTAGCATTGTAACAAAAAAAAATAGTATTGTACCACAAATTACTTTGCTGCAAATTATAACCTTGAGATCGAGGCAAGCAAGTTATTATTTTGTACAAACACACTCACATCACCTTGAATTGTCTATTTTTTATGCACAAATATAAATTGTAAATCAAAACAAATAAAATAATATATGTAATATTTATATTATAAAAGAAAGTATAGAGAGAGAGGATAATAAATTAAAAATAAATACCTAAATTTCTTTTTTATTTATAGAGAAAAAATTTTAAATTTATAATTGTTTTTTAATTTTTATAAATTTATTCTAAATAAATAATGGCTAGAATCATGATAATCATCGAATTTTGACCATAATAGCTCTTGGAATTAATCTGACAACTATTGTAAACTAATATTAAATTTTTTATTTTTTTTATTAGATGGGCTGATAGGCACAACGACATGCATGTAATTAGAAGTGTGCATGACTTCCTATATATATTTTTGGATAAATAATAACATAAGATTTGAATATGCAATACAATTCTAACTAGTGATAATGTTAAGTGATTGAATATTTTTATAATAAGTATTGTCATTCGCATTAAAAGATATGAATGACTTTGAGGAGCAAATCTAAGGAGAAAGAATACTCTATTGCATTAAATTGAATCTTAGCAACTAGATGTGTGCATGAGCTCAACGTATACTTTTACATAAAATAGTAACATAAGATATGAGTTTGAAATGCAACCTTTATTCGTGATAATATTGAGCAATCAAATATTTCATCACAAATATTGACATTCATATCAAAAGACATGAATGACTTTGAGGTGTAAAACTTAAAAAAAAAAGTGAGAGAAAATGAGACAACCCTCATAAAACCTTTATATGTGTTGATAAAAAGAATTTTATGTTATTTATTGTTTGATATACTAATATAATTTTAAAGTTTTAATAAAGTAATTTATGAAATCCTTAACTTGGTTTGACAATTTTACTTTAATGTAATTAGGGTGAATTGAAAGTTTTTAGCTAATAGATTTGATCTATCCACACACATAGATTAGGAAAGAGTTAGATTTAAAAATAAATTGATGATAAATAATAAATTAGGGTCTAGCATGAAGGAAACATCCCTTGATGATTAAAAATCTAACATTGTTACTCCTTTTACATATGACGTAATATTTATTTGTCATTAATCAAGGATGAGAAATAAATTAAGTTAGAAGGGATGTTTATTGTATAAACTAAAGTTTTATGATGACTCTAGTTTGTATGAAATAATTTTGTATAAAAATAAAGTTATTACATCTTGAAGATTAAAGTTGATTTATGATGACTTCTAAATTGCTTGTATGAAAATTCAAGAGAATAATAATTATTAAGTATATTATATATATATATATATATATATGTAGATACATATATTTATATGTATGTATATATTCTAAACATATAGATATATTTATAGATATGTACATATATTTATATTTACATATGCAAGTACATACATTTATATATACACATACATTTATGTGTGTGTATACTGTATATATATACGTAAATATGTAGATATATATATGTGTGTGTGTGTGTATGTGTATTTTTAAAATGATAAGGGAGATTATTATAAGTTATATATGTGTGGTTATATTCGAATGATAAGGGAAGATCTGGAGCAATATGAGGAAGTAGGTTTTGGTTATGAAAAAAAGGGAGAAACAAATTAAACATATTCTAATTTTTGAAAACTTATTCTAGTTTTTTAAAATGGTAACTTGGAGGAGACATGCAGAACTTCAAACGCAATGAAAAAAAAAAAAAGAACATAGATGGGAAGTAATGAGACTATGCAAGTTACAGAAGTGAAATGGAGAAAGAAAGAGCAAATGAGTAAGATAAACTAAAGAGAAGAAATGAGAGGCCGCCAAGAATAGACTTTTTGGGGGAAAAATCGAACATAGTAATATTACAAACGCATTTTTTCTTCAGAAAGAAGAGAAGCCAATGTGAAAATTTGAAGGGGGATGAGGATAAATGAAATTAAAGGAAAATTGGCTAGTTTTTTTTTGTCCTAATTTGTGTTATATTTTCTGTTATGATTTATTTATTTATATTTTTTGTTGTGATTCATTTGTTTTTGATGAACTACGAATCTTATGATCTATTGTGATAATATGAATTTTAATATTGGTGAAGTTCTTTATGCTAGAATTGGTGCACCTTTAAGTGGCTTATTTTTAAAGTTATTTTTTATAAAATTTTCACATCTTCATCTAATTGTATTTATTGCAAAATATTATCCTTGTTTAACATTTATTAGTAAAAATGTAATGTTAATATTAAATTTGAAAAAATTAAAATTATTAGATTAAAGATTGAATTATTATTGTTTAATAATCTAAATTTTAGATAGGTTAAAATTTATTGATTCGTAAATAATATATGAATATATTATTTGTACTTCAAAACATAAATTTGTGTTTTAATATGTATTTTTTTTTTACTGAATTAGCATAAGCCATAAGAATATATTTATTCTAGATAAAGAATTTAAAAAGCATGTGATGTTTAAATTTTTTTTTTTAAATTAGAAATATGATTTATGAGAGAATATTTACTAATATAATTAAAAAATAATTTTAAGGAATTCATCAATTTTAGCGTGATGTATTATATGTATGTTACTTCTTTAATTCTTTATTATTTTATTTGTTGTTTTAGTTAAATTATAAATTTCATTTTTATTTCTAACTTTATCTTTGTTTGCTTAAAATGAAATATTTTAATTGTTTTATTGACATTGATTTTTATTATATTATTTTCATATATATTCAATTCAGGTGAAGATGATTTAAACTCATTTTTATATTACTTGTTTATTATGTATACTTACATGAGTTTTTTAAGTTTTACATCATTGTTCAAAACATTCAACATTGAGCAAGAAGTATCAAATATTAATAATTCAAAATACCTCGATTTTATATTAAGTGAAAATGAAAAGATTGACAATGATGTGTCTCATATAATTAAAGGTAGATGAAACATATAAAATTTTTTGTGATAGTCATATACAAAGAAACAATATATACAAAGAATAAATATAAAAAAAATAAGAAAGATAAGGGGAATGCATAGTAATATTATAAATAATATAATTAAAAATAAAGCTTTTAAAAATAAAATTAAAATAATTCAAATAGATAATAAGATAAATCATGAGAAATATCTAAGATAGTTTGGTCTCGTCCAATATAGAGTTCCTATTGCATTGATTATAAATATGATAATATTCGGAGAGAGGAAAAGAACTAGTGGTAAGCCTAAGAGTATTTGTGTAGAAGTTTAAATAAATATTTAACAATTAAATAAATATTTTTATTGGAGTGGTTTGGAAAAATATGATTCATATAACTTATCAAACAAAGTTTAGATAAGGATTAGTTAATGATGATGAATTGTTAATCTCTTATATGCTATCATCATAATTTTACCTTATTATTTTATACAAGTACAAAATAAAATATAATAAATCCAACCTAACCATTGTTAACTCACCGATATCTTTTTGTGTGTATATTGTGTGTTTTGATATTCAAATTTAATTCCTTTTTTTGTTGCAATTACATAGTTTGGATAGTACGAGATGCTAAGGATATTATTGTGTCTTTGAATTATGGTGCTGATTTGTTTTTTCATTGGTCTATTAAACAGACTTTTCTCTTTTTAGATTGTTAATAACTTTTTCATTTGCACTCACAAAATGCAGAAAAAAATAACTGATGGAGTTTTCTTCATCTGTCAATCATTTCATATTCATATTCTTTTTTGATGTGCTTTGATGTCTTTTTTCAGATTGCTTTTACATTTGTTGTATATCCGTCACTCATTCTTGCATATATGGGACAAGCTGCCTTTTTATCTCAACACCATAACATAGATGGTGATTACAGAATTGGGTTTTACATATCAGTGCCAAGTTGGTAACAATTGTTTTCTTCCAGGAAATATATAATTTGGGCAACAAGCAAGTTGATTTAATGATAGATGCTTCATGTTGTTCCAGATAAATTGAGATGGCCTGTTCTAGGCATTGCCATTCTTGCTGCTGTAGTGGGAAGCCAAGCGATCATTACTGGCACATTTTCAATCATCAAGCAATGCTCTGCACTGGGTTGCTTTCCTAATGTTAAAATAGTTCACACATCTTCTGAAATGCATGGCCAGATCTATATCCCTGAGATGAATTGGATGCTGATGCTGTTGTGCTTGACTGTTACTGTCGGCTTTAGAGACACCAAACGCATGGGCAATGCTTCAGGTGTTGATATTAGTTATCAATGTTAGTTAACAAGAAAAAAAAGGAAACAAAAAAAGAAAAAAAAAAAAACTGTTTGTGTTCATGGGGAAACTTCTTTCTGACATGTAGCTCTTTATTGGAACAGGGTTGGCCGTTATAACTGTTATGCTGGTGACCACCTGCTTTATGTCTCTAGTGTTGATCTTATGTTGGAAGAAAAGCTTGTTCCTTGCCTTGTGCTTTTTGTTTTTCTTTGGCACAATGGAAGCACTCTACTTTTCAGCATCCCTCATAAAATTTATGGAAGGGGCATGGGTTCCAATTTTGCTTGCCTCCATGTTCTTGATTGTTATGTGTGTTTGGCACTATGGAACACTAAAAAGATATGAATTTGATCTTCAGAACAAGGTTTCTATCAAATGGCTGCTGAGCTTGGGTCCTAGTCTTGGCATTGTTCGTGTTAGAGGAATCGGCCTTGTCCACAGTGATCTCGTGCATGGAATCCCAGCCATCTTCTCCCACTTTGTCACTAATCTTCCTGCATTCCACCAAGTCCTGGTCTTTCTCTGCATCAAATCAGTCCCAGTTCCTCATGTTCGGCCAGAGGAACGTTTTCTTATGGGTCACATTGGCTCAAAAGAATACCGTCTATACAGATGCATTGTGCGTTATGGATATTGTGATTTTCACAAAGATGATACAGAATTTGAAAAAGATCTTGTATTTAGTATATCAGAGTATATAAATGATGGAGGTGCAAAATTCATTGGTGATGATGATAATGATGATGTATGCATTGAAGGTAACAACAATCTGACTGTTGTTGGGATCCACAATACGGAAATCCTGCCAATCAAGAAGGTTCGGTTTGTTGTGCCAGAGGGCTGCTTGCATATCAGAAGCTCTGCAGAGGAGGAGCTTCAGGAACTGATGGAAGCACGAGAAGCTGGAATTGCTTATATAATTGGCCATTCCTATGTGAGAGCCAAACAAGGATCCAGCTTTCTCAAGCATCTAGTAATTGATTATGGTTATGAGTTTTTGAGAAGAAATAGCAGATCACCCAATTATGCACTAACTATACCACATGCATCGACTTTGGAGGTCGGGGTGGTGTACAATGTATGATTGTCACATACACGTATCAATTTCCAAATATAATACATGTATGCAAAACACAAAATACACCCTAATGCTATGAATGATGATGTTTGTGATTGGAGTTTCATTAAGAGTGTAACTTGTTTAAATTAATCATCTCTAAATTAAGAATTTCTCCAAATAAAATAGGGAGGGGATGTCTCAATGATGTACATATATTGTAGAAATTTATTAATATATTAATTAGTCTTATTTAAAAACTATCGATACTAGAACTACTTGGGTTCTAATTCATTTAATTTGAAAAGGTTCTATTGTATGTACGTATACTCATATGTATGTACATTGATTAGATACTTAATTGAGGTGTCTATATGAGAACATTTCTTGGGAATAATGTTAATTTTTTTTTATGGCATGTTGAACCTTGTTTGAGAATGCTTGTTTTATTTGTTTTTAAAAAAATATTTTTAAAGTTAATTTTTATTTTTAAATAATGCTACTTTTTAATTGAGATGAAGATTGTATGTAATTCACAAGATTGTTGCTTTAGTGTGATATTTAGAAGATGTTAATATCTTGACACTCACATCCTTAAAATTCAGAGAGGTTTGGTGAGTTTCAAATTCAAGATTTATCGTCCTTGAAAAATGACATTTATCATCATATCAAAAAATGATCTCTAACAAATACATGTAATACAAAGATAACTTATATGATCAATAATCCTAATATTATTTTTGATCAAATATATTTAACTTAAAAGTTTTTATGAAAACTCATGTGTTAGTATTTGTGTAATTGTGCATAATAATTTTTAATATTTAACTAAATATTAATTTGGAACATCTCCCACACAAGCCATGTTAGATCTATTTTTTCTTTTATTCTTTTATAGTGGTAATATTGGTATCTTTTCACTCGTAGATTTGTTTTAAATTAGTTTATTTTCTTAGTCTTTGTATCATGTATATCATTTTAATGGAGAATGGAAATTTCTTTTAATAAATATATCTTTTAACACAAATAGTTTAGTTGGCTACTCCGTCAAGACGAAAATGTCTAGTATTTATGGAAGACATTTATATAGATATTCTCATTTTAAGAAAAAAAAAATGATTTCATATAGAAAGATTTATATAAATGTCACTTATAGCTTATTGGAAATAAATCTATGAAATAATCTGGTTCAATTTTTTTCTATGAATTTAGGAAAAAAGTTTCATGATATCCAATATTTGTAAAATGTATTTAGTTTAACAAATATTCGTTTTAAGTTTTTCCATTTTTTGAACAAGATGATAAAACATGATCAATATCATTCAAAAATTTATATAACTATTAATTTCTATTCCTTAATTTTATCAATATTATCAAATTTCATTAAACATCATCAAACATGATCTTGAAATCATGGAGAATTCATCTAAATTTTGACAATAAAGCAGCACTAAATCATGTAATACAATAATTCATTGAAAAAACATCCAATATCATTCAAAAAGCATCATAAAATTATCTAATATAATCAACATATTATTTAATCCAATCAATCATCTTTGAATTTTATCAAAATATCATTTAATATAATTAAATTTTGTTCCAACGAGATGGTTTGTTTGGGCAAGGCAAACTCAAAGAGTTGGTTTTTATCATGAGAAGATGAGTTTGTTTTTACATCTAGGTTAAGGGATTCTTTGTTTGGACTTAACTTGAAGTAAAACAAGGAAAAGAACTAATCTTCTCTAGGAATAGGATTTAGTTGAGTGAAGCCCTGAAGGCCACAAAGTGACTTGTCAATATATATATAATATGAATAGTTATCATTGCATTTTATCAAATTTTATTGAAATATTGCTAAATACAATCATCTCTTAGAGAAGTTATAGTACCATGGGATGAGTCTATGTGTAACCCAATATGGGTTATAATTTAGTAGATGGGCACCACATAAACTGAGTATCTGAATACAACATTAATGTATGAATACATTAAGTTCAATATGTAAGATTTGGTAAAATTGTAATATACTTCAAGTCTGATGGGGTGATAGAAGGACTCATGTAGGAGCCAACAACCTGATAGTGAGAACTTGGCCACAAGTATAAAATATACACACTAGTCACCATGTTTGACTCTTAGAGAACTACGGCCCACATCATGACACGGTTCGGAATCTTGCTTAGTCATAGGTCGTGCTATCCCATGGAATGGTTCATGTCGTGCTGGGTTTGCACAAGCCGTGCCTCTTGCAAGACTGGCATGACTTGTGTGCTTGGCCCAAAAGACATTGTCTACCAGCTCAGCTTCCTATGAACCCGAGGCTGACTAAGGGTCACAAGTCAAATCCTATCACGTGAGTGTCCAATGGGGCAGGTTATAATTTTTTTAAAAAATCCAGTCACGTAAGATTGATCTTACTTATGTGGCCGATTGCAATTGATCGACCACGTAAGCTGGTCACCCATTGTGTTTTCATGCAATAGGTTATACAAGGATATTTTAGCATGGTCTGACATGATGTTACACTCGATCATGCCACCGTGCCATGTTGGGCCGGCCAAGCATGGCACAATGGCATGGTTGTGCCTTGCAAAAAGAGGTCATTTGCATGACCTATTTGACACCTTTAAGTCAGTCTTTGAGTTCATTTTTTTTCTTATCATGGGTGATGAGTACTATCGGAACATTAGGCTACATGTGATATTTTTTTTGATCCCCCAGGTTATTACCATGTCCTACATGTTGAACCATTCTTCAATAAATCAAAGTAAGAATAATATTATAATATAGTAGTTTCTAGTAAGTGTAAGTGGCCCTAGATTTTTTTTATTGGTAATAGATAACCATGTCCATGTTCATTTTGCTTTCCAAGGAGTAGAAATTAACAATCTGCAAGCATGAAACCAAGTGCCTATCTATGTCCCCAGATGGTCCTTGCTATATGGACTAAACAAGAGTTTAACTCTCCAACTAGGATTCCTTTGTGTGTCATAGCCAAGATATTCAAGAAGTGTCATGAGTATGAAGTGCTCAAAGACATAACTCTTCATGTCAAGCGACCTTGGATGGTTAACTTTTTTCATCTTGAGGAGTTGTTTTTCATCTAAGTTCTATAGTGCTCGAATAAATGACTACTAATCATTGACGAGATGATCAAGGTGAAGGGGGTTTGCCCACAAGTTCAACATAATCAAAGATGTAATCAATTTCTCCAATGGCTAGTTGCCAAGATTTTAGGATCACCACAAATTGAAGTCCATCAAGATTCATAATAAGAGAGGGTCAACTAATATTGATGGCAATGGGTAAACTTTACCTGAGCTCTATCATCTCATTGGACAAGATGCATTGTGTGATGTCTACAATATACATAAGAATGATACAATACTAATCATCTTTGTAAGTTTTAATTCTAATATTGTTTCTAATCTCTCTGGTTGTATTATAATAATTTTTTATAACATAGTTCATGAGAGGACAACTATACCATGACAAGTAAAGGGCATGTATAAGGATAATGTTAAGATAACACTCGCTTTCACAACCAATTGCTGATGGATCACACAAGCTAACACCATTCATCATTTGTCATGTCTTGAAGCTTCATTCCTTCAACAAAAGATTGACAAATAGTTGATATTCTATTATCAAAACAATAAAAAGGTATGAATAACTAGTGTCCTATTCAAAAATGACTTTAAAAGTTCAGTGACAAAATGAATTTATGGATTATATTATCACATAAGTCTAAGAATCTATTTATTCTAATTGTTTGATCATTTTAGGAAAAAAGGCATCACACCATACTATTCTTGGACAAGATGTCACAAAACACCACATTGTGAATCCAATTGATGAATGCCAACATTTTCAATCGTGATGACCATGATGAGAGCAACAAATTCAAAATTGACTAGCTGATAATGATGAAATGATCACTCTCTGCTTATAAAAAGATCATTCCAAAGATGATCATCAATTGCATCAAGCATATTTGTCTCTTCATAATCATGGTAGATGTTAAAAATTATGAAACCACTGAGGCCATCACAGAGTAAGAGTTAATGGATGTGTTCAGAACTTTTCACCAATGTGAGTAAGGAGAAATATGTTTATATCAAGCTACTTTAGACTAATATTATGAACACGATGATGGAAGTTATAATTCATGGAAACAATTCATATTTACTAATTTTTTTCCTCTGCTAAAAATTATAATTAGTATTAGGGTTGACACATGTTTCTTTTGAAGGTGCTACATATTTTAAGAGTTACATTCCTATCTTTAGAGTAGTGATTTGGACTAAAGATGAAAAAGCTACTGGGGGTCACAGTCATGAACTAAAGGAGTTGCAACCTATTTCGTATGATTACAACTTGATACTATGCTTTGGTATCCTGACATATATTATAAAGTCACAACTCAACTTAAGTTATAATATATATTATAATATCATGACTCTATTTTGTGATCTCATAATATCATTGTAGTCATGGCTTATCTTATTTTGTTGTGATTGATAACTTAAGGATTCAAGTTATGATTTTATTCTCTGGGATCAGGACATGAATGAAGCTATGATATATTGAGTGTAATTGCAACTTAGGATTTAAGTGTTTTAAGTTTTTTACTTTACTATATAAATACTTGTAAATGTAAAGAGAGAATATGATATAATGAGATGATATGAATGCTCTACTATAAAGTATGAATACAAGTGAAAAGTTTTTTTCTCTTTATATTTACGCACCATTCTCTCTTTCTTATGTGAGGGTGTGCTTCTTTTATGAGAGATCGGTTCCTAGCTAATCGAAACCCTAAACTAATTTCATGAGATCTTTGGTATTAGAGGGAAGTTACCCTAGTAACCTTTGATTTCTCCTTTGTATTAGAGGCATTATTGCATAATGGTGTGATTTTCTTTTCGAAGTCCTAACATTTTAGTATTAGGGCTAAGTATTATTTTTGTGAGGATCCATATTGCTTAAGATCTAACACTTGGTATTAAAGCATACCTAATATTTCATATGAGAACATATGGTTAGATTCAAACATATAGCTTGGTTTGGAGCTCATATCTAGTGGTTAATAGATTTGTGGAAAAATGAATTCGAGAATAATGAGTATGATGACTTCTATAGTTGAGATTGAAAAATTTATGGGCAATGACTTTGAACTCTAAAAATTAAAAATTGAGGATCTAATTGTTGATATAAATTACTAGTCTATCATCAAAAAATGAATGCCAATGATAAGAGATCAGAAAATAAAGAGGAATTATATGAAAAAAGTTAATTGAGATAAATTGGAGAGCATGAGGTTTGATCTAATTATATCTAGCAGACAAAGTCTTAATAAATGTTTTAGTGAAAGAATTATGATCATTGGAAGTTAGAATTACTTTATCAAAGCAAGTTGTTCCCGAGGAAGAAGTTATACAAATTGTGCATGAAAGAGGTTGATTCTTTCTCTTCATATTTGTATGAATTTCACACATTGAAAAACAAATTTTCTTCTATTAGCATTGAGATTAGTGAGGATAATAAAATAATTACTCTCATTTATTTACTACATGATTCATAGAATAGTTTAATTATCATTATTGATAATGATATAAAAAATTTATTTTATGTTATAATAATTTCAATATTATTGTATGAGGATACACAGAGGCAAAGTATAGGGAAATACTTGAAGGGTACATTGAATGTGAGGGGAATGACAAAAGAAAGATGTATGTAGTCTGAAAACATACCAAAAGCAAGAGGAAGATCAAGGAATGTTGATAAGTTGAAGATGTGGTACTAGTAATATAATTTAGCAGAGCACTTTAAGAGAGATAACTAGAGAAGCCAACAAGTCATAACCCATGCAAGTATTGGCTCAACAGATAGGAAGCCATCTACTTGCGGTGTCATTTTGCGGAAGCCTATGTGGCTCATATTGATGATGCTACTTAGTATCAATGTGATACTCTTGACAATGTATTGTAATTCATTGGGAATAATAATGTGGAGATATTTGAGGTCATTGGATCTATTAATATTGATAGGGTTGGAAAAGTAAATATCCAAATATCTACATGTTGGCATATCTTTAATTTGTATGATAGTTTAATGAGCTAGATTAGAAAAAAATAAGTTATTATTACATTTTCATCCATGGAAACAAAGTATATGACACTTACTCATATGAGTAAGGAAGTTATTTTGGGTATGAAGGATATGCACAAAGCTTAGCTTCAAGCAAAAGGACTTGAAGCTTAGATGCCATAGTTAGAGGGATATTCATGTAGTAAAGAATTTGTCTTTCCATACAAGGAAAAAAAACATTGACCTTTAGTACTATTTTTTCCGAGAGAAAGCTGACCAACTATTGATTTAATTAGAGAAAATTGACACAGAGAAATATTGCTGATTACTTGATGAAGGCCATTGATATAAAGAAGTTTTAGTAGTGTAGAGCTAGGACTGAAATGAAATAGTATTCATCAAGAGAATATTAAAATTGACTCATACTTATTGAGAAGATGCTATATGTGTTATGGAGTCACGACTAGACAAAAGTTTAAAAAGTTGCTAGAGGTCAGAGTCACGACATGAAAGGAGTCACAACCTATTTTGTGTGGTTGCAACTAGAAATTATGTTTTGGAGTCATGACTTATATTGTGTATCCATGACTCACCTTAAGCTGTAATATGTGTTATGATGTCGTGAGTCTATTTTGTGATGTAACGATATCATTTAAGTTATGACATATTGTATATTGTTGTAATTGGTGACTTAAATGATTCAAATCATGCCTTATTTTCTAGGGACATAACATAAATAACGCTTTGATATGTTGAGTGCAATCATGACTTAAGAATTAAGTGTTGATTTTTTATTTTACTATATACATATTTGTAAATACAAAGAGAGAATATGATATATTAAGATAGTGTGAATGCTCTATCACAAAATATGAATAATAGTGAATTATTTTTTTTTATTTTTGTAATCCGTGTATTCTTCTTCTCTATATTTCTCTTATACAAAAGTGTGCCTTTTCTATGAGAGATTGATTATCCCCGTTCTCAAAACTATAAACCAATGTTATAGAATCTCTACACTAATTCCTAGTTTGGTATTAGAGGGAGGTTACTTCGAGAACCTTATATTTGTGATTCTTGATTCTAATATTTCAGTATCAAAGTCAATTGTGATTTCTGTGAGGATCCTTATTACTTGAGATCTAATACTTTTTTTTGAAAAGGTTTATTTTATTATTATACCTTCTCTTTTGGAGGAGAAATACCATTTTTTACAAACTAAAGCTATCTTTTACCCTTTTACACCCTATCTAGGCCCTAATCCATAACAAATAAAATAGCCAATATCTAAGCACTTTTTCATACAAACTATAAATGTTGTTTTCCTATGCATATTTTGGTCCTTGCATTTATGAGGGTGCGCTCATCTTTCATGACCCTCCCCATTTGTTTATCCCTGGTGCTCCTGTCAGCTTGCCCAGCTTTATCCTACCATTTACTCTGCTGCTTATCCCTGCTTCTTCAGCCAGCCTACTGAGCTTTCTCCTACCATTTAACTTTAAGCTTTCTTAATCTTCCTAACTTTAGTGCTTTATCCCTTTAGCAGCCTTTAGTGTATGATGCATGACACATGACCAGAACCTTACAGACATCATTCTGACCACCGACTTAATTACAACATCATGCCATCAGACCAAAACAATCCACTTGACTGTTAGCCTGGTGTAAACTGACTATGTTGGCTGTTGCAGCCCACACAGTCCATACAAACCAATTACAAGACAGCCAGCCCACACTTGACTATTAACTTTACAACATCATGTCATCAGACTCTAATAATCCAATTGACTGTTAGCTTGGTGTAAACTGACCGTGTTGGCTATTGCAGCCCACACAATCCATACAAACCCATTACAAAATAGCATGACCACACTTGACTATTAAAAAACAGCCTCCAACTATTGTTCACAAGCTGACTCCAACCAACCAGAACCTTACAGACAACCCATTTACTGACAACACCTTTAACTGGTGTAAACCTTACAGACAACCTCCAAAATCATGCCATCACTTTTTCCTGGACCACTCCTTACCTCCAGCCCTTTGACTGCCTCGATATACTCCTCTTCTTCTTATGAAACATGCACAAAAACAACCAGAAAACTCTTCCACATACTATGTATTATTACAGTCCATTTCTCCCTTACCATTCCTAACCTGCTACAGCTCTAAATTCATCACATTACAATAACACACTTATGACACCATCACAAACCAAGGACCATAAATATTAGACTCATGACCAAACATCTGCTGCAAGTCTTCTTTACATTTCCATTCCTCTTTCTAGCTCCTCCCTTTAGTGCTCCCTGCTCCATGTCCATAATCAGCTTCAATGCCCCCCCCTCATTTTTTTTCGCAAATGGATTGTACCTGACCAACATAAAACATCAAACCACAAAAAGCAAAGATATCTATATGATATAACCACCATATCCTGTCTGGCTTGGTCTTCTTTTTTATAATCACCCTTCACGACCAGGGTGATCCTTGGATTATTCAAGGCCTACACCTGTCATTTGGCTTCAAAACTACAAATAGCTCAAAATACAAATGTTAAATTTAAAATTAAATTAAACCCATTGAACCCCCCTCCTTCCAGCCTTCTAACTTCTAATCTTTAGTCTTTTGAATTCTAATATATGGATATCCTATTTTATCTAAAATTATTAAGCCTTTAAACCTATCCAAAATATTATCTCTTTCAAATTCTTGCTCTCCCTTTCTCATGCCTCCTCTACTAACTTATCTGCTAATGCATTTGCCTCTTTGAATATGAGCGTTGGAACTCCTTTTATTTTACACTAACAAATTTTTAATTATGCTAATCTCCTCTGCAAATTTCCATAATTCTAATTTTCCTAACACGAGATCTACTAGCAAACTTGAATCTACTTGTACTTGAATATTTTGGAAGTTATTTTCTTTATAGATTTGCAGGCCCTTATGCAAGGCCATAATTTTTGCCTGCAAGGCTGAGGAGGCTTCACCTCTCATCATGAAATTTTTTATTATCTTACCATCTTCATCTCTTATTGAACCTCTTCTGCTTGTAGCTCCCATTTCTCTTTTAAAACTACCATATGTATTAAGTGCTAAGCTATCTTGCGGAGGCTTTTCCCAGCTAATAACTTTTATTTTTGGCTATTTTTTGATTTCGTGGAGAGATTCCAAGCTTTTTTCCTATTTTCATATACTTCTATGTTTATAATTTTTATTGGGTTGCAAGCTGAAATAAATGAACTTTCTCTTTTAATTTTTTCTAATATATTATTGACATTGATTGGAATACCCTGAAATCTATTTTTATTTCTAGCTTTCCATAAACACTTGACTACTATGTGCGAAATGTAATTTTTCATCCATTTGAGAATTTTATTCTTAGTATACTTCTTACTCCAATTTTTTAATCTTTCTTTCAAGTCCACCCTACTTCTTTCAATCTCCACCTCTACCTCTAGCTTTTGCCATAGCTTTGATGCTATCTTTCCTGTTGAAAATAAATGGTTAGTATTTTCAGCCTCTTGAAAGCAGCATTCACATCTAGATGCTAACCTTACACCTTTTCTCTGTATGTTATCATCAAATGGAATCACGTTTGAAAGCAATTTCCACAATAAATACGTTTATTTTTTGAGGCAACTCCTTTACCCATGCCCTTTTAAATATTTCATGCGTTGGTCTTTTATTTCTCGCTAGCCATTTAGCACTTTTTAACGTAAATTTCTTTTGTGGATTCAACATCAATTTCCACCCACTATTGGCTAATATTGCATGCTTCTCAACTATATCTTATTGTTTTCGCATCAATTTCCAGCTTTTAGACTCATTTCTAGGATTTTTGAAAGCCTTATTGCCAAGTCCACACCAAGCCTCTATGTATTCCGCCAACAAGCTGCCATTTTCTTTCAGCCTCCACTAGTTTTTACAGGCCAAGGATTTGGCTATATCATTCAAGGTGGAGAAGCCTAAACTAGCTTCCTCCTTTGGATAGCATAAATCTGCCTATTTTTCCAATGCAGCTTATATTTACCATTTTTTTACCCCATAAAAAATTAGACATATCTTTTTCTAGCTTCATTATTATGGTTTTTTGTGGCTGAATCGACATTAAAATATGTGCTAACGAACCCTGAAGTACATGTGTTATCAAAGTGATTCTTCCCGCGATACTTAACAAGCCCTCTTTCCAGCCAGCTATTTTTGGTCTCATTTTTTTCGCTAAAAATTATAAGTCCTTTTTAACCCTTCCTTCATAGATCAGGCAACCCAAATACATCAATGCACCTTTCTTTTGTGAAAATTTCATGACTCTTTTAACCTTCTGAGCTACACCCTCAGGTGCTCTTCCTGATAACATAAAGAGACATTTGTTTTTATTTAATTTTTGCCATGTCTCCTCTTCAAGTGTTTGCAGAAGCCTCATCATGTTTCTCATCGATTTACTGCTAGTTTTGTAAAAATAATAATATCATCCTCATATACCAAGTAGCTCACGTTGGACGCGTGCCTCGACTATTTATAAATGAGAATGCTACCCTCTTTCATTTTATTTTTTAGGTTTACAATGAATAATTCTAGGTGTATATTAAACAAAGAGGGGGAGAGTGGGTCCCCTTGCCTGAGCCCTCTTACCGGTTTAAATTCTCCACCGACTTGCCTATTAATAAGAATTTTGACCAAAGTACTATAAACACATCTATATATTAGGTCTATCCAGAATTCTGATAAGCCCATTTTTCTCATTAGCTAGCATAAAATATCCCATTCCCACTCTATCAAACACTTTTGAGAGGTCCGGTTTCAAGATTACATTATGGCCTCTAGACCTTGCTCCGATTTTCCTTATCATTTTCAAGGCCAAATTAAGGTTTTTCATCACTAATCTATTTTTTATTAATCCCGCTTGTTCTATAGGTATGATGGAAGGGATAATCTTACTAAGTCTATTATGAAGTAATTTGGCTAACATTTTATAGATCATATTACATTGGCTAATTGGCCTAAAATCTTCTCCTCTTTGTGGATTTGCTTTATTAGGAATCAGTACGACAAATGAATTAGCCCATACCTTTGTGATTTCTACACCTGCAAAAATTCAGGCCATAGCTGCGACCATCTCTTTTTTAATTATCGACCATGCACACTGGAAAAAAGCCATTATTCCAACTGCCAGGTCCTACCGTGCTATCTTTATTAGCACTAAATACTGCTTCTTTCACTTGGTATCATAGCATATCTAATAATTAAAGATCTAACACTTGGTATCATAGCATATCTAATAATTAAAGATGACAAATAGGCTGGATGCCTAGCCCGACCCATACCATGACATAACCTAACAAGCCCAAAACTATGTATGGAATTAACATTAGACATGCCATGCCAGGAGGGTGGGCCCATTTTCCACCAAAGAAAGCATCACAATATGACCTAAAATGTTGGCCTAGGTCCCAATTAATGCTTGGATCATGCATGCATTATGATATGCTAAAATTATGACTCAAGTTTGGCACATGAGATTCAAGTATTGAATTTTTTTAAATAATTATGGGTGAGGTTAGGTTAGATGGGCACATCATTGGTGCATGCAAACCTGACCTAACCACAAGTCTCTTGATGCTACGATTATTATAGTTATTGAACCATCTATCATTATCAACTTAAATATATTTTAAATAATTAATGATTAGTCATTGGATAGAATCCAAAACTAGATTATGTCCAACCAATGATCCACCTAAAAAAACTTAAATATATTTTTATATAAATAATGAAAATGTAAATGTATTTTCATCAAATTCTAATTTTTGTCTAATTACCTATGATTTTCAATGCTATCATTTCTAATTATTTCTTATTTTAAAATTATTTTCTTAATCATAACTATTAATTATTATAAATTATAATATTATAATATTAAATCTTTAAAATTTTATGTTTATATCAACTCTCAAGTCCTAACTGATTGAATATGGTGTCGAGCTCTATCAAATAATGAAACTATGAAAATGTCATGCTAGGTATTGTAATATTTTACAGGTTCATGTTTTTTAATTTTATATAACACACACACACACACACACACGAGGATATTCATCTTCTACTCCTTCAACTCTTTTACATAAAATGAATCTTAATGAATATAATAAAAAATAAATTAATATTTTTGATAATTTTGATTTTTATAATGATAAGCCAACACAAATGTCTGAAATTAATTTACATCTTAGCCCTAAGTCTTTCCATGCACCTAAAAAATATAATAAATAGATGAACTTCTATAGTAAGGACTCACTTCAATATAAATAAATAGGAATATAATATCTACTCAATGTAGATATTATAAAATATAGTTATAAAACTAGTGGTAAGATTGAATACCTAAAGGTATAGGTTAAAGAATAGAAAAAATATAGTATATTAGATCTTAAGAAAACCAAACTTAGTCATATCATCACTAAATTTGGATCTACTTTATATTTATTGATTCTTTTTATTTATAAAAATGAGTTTTTAAAAGAATGAATGATTAGATTGATTATTAATATAAATCTTTTTTATAATTTAATGGAAGATCCAAGATTAGTAGATTAAAAAATATATATATACAACACATATATTATAGGATCATAAGTCAATATATAGAAAACATAATATAAAATATATTAAATTTGATAAAAATTTAATAATGTAGAATCTTAGAAAACATAGTATAGTGGGTGACACTTGACTCTTTCCCCCTTTTTAAAATGCTTTCTCAATTATAACTATTAATTATTATAAGTTATAATATAAAAATTTTAGATTTTTAAAATTTTATGTTTATATCAATTCCCAAGTCCCAACTAATCAACGATGGCGTCAAGCTCTGGAAAACAACAAAATTATGAAAATGTTATGCTAGTAGTTGTGTTGTTTTGAAAGGTCCATGCTTTTTTTATTTTAAAAATAGAGATAAATGATAATATTCTTATTCTAATCCTTCAAATAAAAAGAATTTTAGTGATTTCAATGAAAATAAAATTAATATTTTAGATAATTTTGATTTAGATAATGATAACTTAACTCAAATATTTGAAATTGATTTGCCTTGCCTCCTATTTTTAGGTCTCCCCATTCATCTAAAAAACTTAGGCTTATTAGATAAAATTCAATAGTATGAACCCACTTTAATATAATTAAAAAAATATATATTTATGAGTTGAAAAAAATTCTAATCAATATAGATACAGTAAAAAATATAGCAGCAAGACTAGTAGTGAGATAAAATACATAAGAATATATATCAAATAATATACAAAAAATTATAGTATATTAGATACTATGCAAACTCAGATTAGGATTGTCATCATTGAATTTGGATATACTTTAGGTTCAATGACTCTCTTTATTTACATAATGAGTTTTGCTAGAAAAGGAATAACTCGATTGATTATTAACATAGTCCCTTTGCTTAAATTTGTGAAAGAT
This sequence comes from Sapria himalayana, assembly GCA_029783825.1. Classification (NCBI taxonomy): domain Eukaryota; kingdom Viridiplantae; phylum Streptophyta; class Magnoliopsida; order Malpighiales; family Rafflesiaceae; genus Sapria; species Sapria himalayana. The sequence continues at coordinate 2,607,613 of JAREIK010001488.1, read as the reverse complement.
ATTATACTAGTATATTTTATATGAATATTTATCGAACCCACATATCATAAGATTCATTGGTCAACTTATAGAAATAGCACTATAAAATATTTTAAATTTGATAAAAACATAATAATTTAGTATCTTAGAGAACATAGTTGATTGATGTCATTGATATTCAATAAATGAACTACCTAAAATAACACATCTTTCATAAGTGTCACTATCCATTATGTTGATTCTAACTAAAAAAAGATAATATTAGAGTTTTGTTAGATATTGAAACCTCATTGTAACTTTATCTTATAAGAGTGGATAATGATCATCTTTAGAGCATCTCCAACCACACTCAATAAAATATTTAATAAAAAAATATTTAAATATTCAATTCAGTATTTTAGCTAGCAACACTTGCAATTTTGCTCCAACCAAGCTCCGCAAAATACTGAATTGTGGTGCAAAATTGAGTTTCGGTGTCGCTGGATCGAAGACGGCAATAATATTTTAAGAGAAAAAAATGATTTGTTGGGCGATAAATGCTCGCTACATTTGTTGAGCGAGAAACCAAAGGGGTAAAAATGCGAGCGAGATAGCGAGCGCGTTGGAGCATAATTTTATAACAACACTCAATAAAATATCGAAAATTTTGATTTTAGCGATCCCGTTGGAGATGCTCTTAGAGGATGTAAATTTTAAAATAAAATATTTAGTATCACAATTAATATTATTACAAATAATGATGTCATAATAAATTTATTCATGAGAATCATTAGAGAGAATCACTTTGCTAAAATATTTAATGTTATTTGTATGTGATTATATCACGAACTCAATATTATAAGTTGACTTAAAATTAGCTTCTTCATATTGAATATATTTGGTATTCTATAAAATTTATTAAGATGTCTAGCAAACGATATAAAATTAATAATTTATGTAAGTTTTTAATCCAAAAAAGAAAAACAATTCCAACTCTATGTTCAATATAATTAGAATTAATACACATGATATTGGAATTGTATGTTAGTTGCTAGTACAATATATTTTTAAGAATTATATATTGTTTCATAAATAAAAAAACTAGTAAATTCTTAATTACTAAATATAAAATGAGAGGTACAATTTTAAATTTTAAAATTCTTAAAGATTTTTAAGATAATATTTTAAGTATTAATTAACTATTCTAATTTTTTATTACTTAGACACCTATATGGATCCTAAAAGTAAAGTAGAAGGGGTCAAAACTATTATAAAATTCATATATAATAACATGAACCAATTATTAGAATAGATGATAAAATTTATATAATATATATATAATTGTGAAATAAAATTTGATAGTGATACTATGTCTCTGAATACTGTGACTAAAATTATATTTTGAAATGAAGACTTTTTCTTTAAATTAGCAAAGAATAAATGATGGCATTTTCCAAACAATGAGTATGAGTTGTTGAACTATTTAGATACTACTTACTATTTGTACTTATTCCTAATTGAACAAAAAAAAATTGATATTTTGAGTAGCTAGAAATTATATGAATTCACTTATCATGTACAACCTAAAATAACACGTGATCTATTAATTCCGTTAATATCTACTATAATAGTGAAATCTACTTTTTATTAGTTATGAATACCAAATATGAGGATTAATCTAGTATCATATATTATAGAAATATTGACATGCTTGAAAGATTGACAAAATACCTGAATAAATTTCTAAGCTATAGAAGATAAAGAGATGAAAACCATGGCCCAATAGATAATGATTTTTCATATCGGGTCATGAAAACCATGGACCCAATAGAATTTTTTGTATCAACTTAATATAAATGTAAATACATAATGTTAATTTACAAACATAAAATATGACAATAGTTTTTGAATATGACAATTTTTCATAAAAAATTATTCTTCAGCCAAGCCAACCCATTCTAGGCAAATGTAGATAACTAGCTAGTCCAAGTCCCATTTATGGGACACGAGCATTGTCATGTATCAATTTCAAGAATTAGGGCTTAGTCGAGTTTCTCAAATTACAATCACTAGCATTTTTTTTGCAACAATTTATTATGGATTAGGAATCATTTCATATATCTTCGATAAAGCTATACGAATGAGAACAAAACAAATAAATGAAATTGGAAAATTATTATTATTTTTCAATTATAACTTTGCTAGCAAAATACAGGAAATTTGATACAACAATAATACAACTGGATATGGTTGCATCACAACAATTACAAAAAATTCATTACACACTATTAAAATGAAAATATTTTAATCAATATTTGTTATCATAACATGAATGAGAACCAAAAAGAAAAAAAAAGAATTGGAAAAACATTATTATTTTTTAATCATGACTTTTCTTGCAAAATAAAGGATGTTTGATACAATAATAATACAACTAAATATGACTCCAACAATTATAAAAAAAATCTATAGTAGACTATTCTAATAATAAATATTATTATCAATATTCACAACTAATTACTTATCTAAACCCCTTCCTACATTCAAGATTAATTGTAAATGTCCTTTATAGACTCCTAATATATATATATATATAACAAAGAATAAAAATACTTTGTAAAGATATCACTTAGCAAATATCGAAAGTGAATGAGAATTCATTGGATAGATGCATAAGCATATTTATCTCCTATAAATTGACAATTAGTGAATTTAACTTCAATAAGTTTAGTCATCTCATAACAATTTGGATTTGAAGATATATGAACAACAACTTGATTATCACCAAAAAAAAAAAAACAAAAAAAAACTTAATTATTACCTAAGAGAAGTATAGAGAAAGAAACATTAACTTAAAAATCTTTTATTAATTGACATATCCAAATTAACTCACCACTAGTAATATAATTCATGATCATGTATTCAGCTTTAGTAAAAAACTTAGAGCTTTTTTTTTTGGGCTAAACACTGAATGCAATTTGTTTTCAGTGTTCATCTGCTTGTTTTTCAAAAAATTGATGACTTAATGTTGAATTTTTTAAAAATATTTTTGGATAGAAAAAGTTAAAATATTTAACCTTTTCTATTTAGAAAAAATTATTTTCCACAAAAATAAGAAAAAATTCATCATTACTTAATAAGGAGGAGAGCTAATAACACGCACTATTATGAATGACAACGTGAGGGTTGGTATGGAACTACCTCATCTCGACCCGACTCTTTTTTTTTAAATTTTGTCTCGTTCCATCCCTACTCATTACCCAATGTTAAAAAATATACAACTTAATACTTAATACTATTATGTATCATTTAATATTAAGTTCAAAAAAAGTTATATTCAATATTAGGTAAAAAAAATAAACCCCACACCTTATATATTTTCTAGAATCTAAGCAAGAAGCTCAATCATAAATGAAGATAGCATTCAAATCTGAAATTAGAAGAAGCTACATGAGAGAAAGTTCATATCTGGAAGAATCAAGAAGGAAAAAAATAACTCCTGTCCAATACTTACTTGAAATTAAGAAGAAATGATGATTGGGCTTGAAGATGAGACATTTGAAGCTCGATTGAAAATTAGTTTAATTAATGGACAACAAAGGTAAGTTTGTACAAAGTTAGGTAGAGATTATGACCAATGAGAAGCCTATATTATGGATGAACTACCATAAGCAAAAGCAAGTGAGAAGCTATACCTTCCTATAAAGAAAGTGGTTGTTACTAAATCGATAAATATCATTTCTTTGGAAGAGTAGTTAAGGCCTTTCTTAGGTCAAACGCATATTTAGGCCTTGGTGGTTCCACCAAACTAAAATGGTGGTTCATTTTGAGGTGATCATTGATATTTTCATTTCAATCAGATATGCCAATCATCATATCAATATTATGAGCCCTTAAAAACACTTAAGGATGCATAGAGAAGCTGACAAACTTATAAAAAAGATAAAAAAGGTATTCAAATAATGGAAGAATATGATGGGGTTCAAAAAGAATAACTCATTGACTAGACTTGAGAATTTCAAGATCATGAAAGTATTATAAAGTTGTCAAATCCTTAATTTAAATTGAACATTAAGAAAGGTATTCAAGGAATCAATGACCTAATTATTAGGTATAGTGATGATAATTTCATCAACATAGACCATTAAAGTAATATAAAATGATATGTATCTTTGGTAATCAAGGAATAATTAGATTTTCATTCATTAAAACTAAATTTAATAAGAGCATGAGAAAATGTTGATTATCATTGTGAAGACTTATTTTAAACCATAAAAGGATTTATGAAGCTAACAAACAAGCTTGTCCCCTTTAGGATAAAATTCCTCTTATGCAATAATCTATAGAAATATTCATATGTAAATTCTTCAAAAAGATTGCCACTAAGCAATATGTTATTTACATCTTGCTAGTCTAAATGCCATTGTTGAATAACATCTAGAGCTAAGCTAACCTATATTATGACAAGTTTTTAACTAGGAAAAAAGTTTTTATAAACCTACTTGTTCCTACTAATTGTAGGTTTTAGCAACTGAATATGATTTATACATTTCTACAAAGCCATTAGAACATATTTAATCTTATAAGTCTACTTACGATCAATGGAATACTTGTATTTCGGAAGAATAATGAGTGACTAAATGTTGTTTGCCTCTATAACAAATAGTTTAACTTGCATAGCATGACACTAATATTGAAACCTCAACTAGATGGAAGAACTAAGGCTCTAATGAGAAGAGAACAAAAACTAGAGCTCTTTGAGAGTCGAATAAAAAGTTGTAGGAAGAAGGATTAACAAATCTAATAATTTCATATGAGAAACTAGGCTGCAATAATATTCCTTTTTATAGGATGAATGCTTGAAAAGTCTTGTGTATCTTTTAGTAGGTACCACTATAGAAGCTTCATGTGTATAAAGTAGGGGTCTAATAGGAACATCCTCAATATGATCAGTAGTCTCAGATACTATTTGAGTAATATAAGAAGGAGAAATATATTAGACCAAAGTAATATCAAAAATAAAAGTTGATAGAACAAAATTAGGAAAAAAAGATTAATTATTTATATAAGAGACCAAAGTATGAAAAAGAAAACATCATAAATGATACTATCTCGTGAAATAATTTTTTTTTAGTGTGGAAATTCTAAAGTTTATTTTCTATTATCCTAATCCTAGATGGATAATCAAGAAATACATAAATGTTCTATAGGCTGAAATTTTGTTTATAAGTAGTCAAAATAAATGAAAATCCTAAGCTCTCAAATATTTCAATGGGAGAGTAATCAACATTATATAATTATAGAAGTTCACAAGGAGATTTAGTTCGAAGAAATAAAGAAGGTATTTGATTAATAATAATAATAATAGTGAGAACACATTCATTCCATACTAGAAGTATAACTTCAAGCAACATTAAGGAGACATTGATGTTTTCATTCCACCCTAGAATTTTTTTTGTGGACTACACACAAAGAAAATTGATGATGAACACCTACACTAAAAAATTCAATAAATTGAAATTAATGAGCATTATCAGATCTAAAACTCTTGATTTTGGCATTAAACTAAGTTTCGAACATGTTAAAAAATCTAGGAAAAATAGTAGCAATATCATATTTTTGTTTAAATAGGAAAATTCATGTAAAACAATAACAATTATAAAAAAAGTGAGCAAATTTTTGTAAATAAATTGAGATGAGACATGATAACAATTTCAAATCAAACAGATTTTTTTAGCCACATAATTATTGGAAGAAAGTCTTTGATGTTTAATCAAAGGACAAATATAAAAAGGATCAACCTTATCATACTTAACAATTTCAAATGACTTTTCAAACAATCAAGATTTTAAATAACAAATGACCAAATCTATTATTCCATACTCAATCTAAAATATAGTTGACATAAAAAATAGATCAGGTCTTCAAAGTTGTAGCATCAAGGACATACACTCTTGAAATTTATCACTCTTAATATGCATCATCTTAATGTTGATTTATTGAATAATGAAGCAAATACAAAAAAATTTAATTGTAATATGTGATCCTTGAGTAAGAATTTTTTTTATTACCCTCCCCCCAATTCCTCCTTACCAACCTCATGATAGAAAAATACGTCAAACTTTTACACTAATAAATAATCTCAATATTGAGAGTGACCAAACACTTTTAATTTTGAAATTCTTATGAGATCCTTAAGTAAGAGCACTAGCATATAGCAAATTGAACTTACAAATTAAGGAACATAATAAGGATGTCACAAACTTTGATATCAACAAAAAAAAACTATGTAAGTACTCACATAGAGTGATAATAGAGTGTTGAATGACTCTTATTGTAATGAATATAAACCTTAAAGAAGCTAAAAAAACATATACATGTGGAATAGGAAGTAGCAACTAAGGGCTCTTGATTATTATTTATTAGTAGAATTAATAGAAATTGTCAAATAATTGTTGATACTAATTAGAATTGAGATTTCAAACAAAGTTCCCAATATTAGCTTAATTGCAAATAAATAAAGAATTATAGGATATTTGGTTGGACAAATGATTCATAGTGGTCTAATTATTAGAACTTGAGCAATTACCACTTTTTCATGGTTGATGACCTAGGGGAAGATGAATGTTACATATCAATGCATTCATTCTAAAACAACTATTTCTCATTGTTCTCAATATTAGCTATATGTTAATGATCTCATGTTAAATGAGTGATAACCCCAATATCTTCACTCTTATTTAGTGCAGATATTAACATTTGAAAAAATATGCATTATAGCTCATGAATCAATTATCAAAAAATAAGTAGATGAGCAAATAAAAAAATAAACTCAAAAAGTAGAAAAAGCATTTACATGTAGAATAGGGAGTATCAACTAAAGGCTCTTGATTATTTATTGAACTAATAGAAATAGTTAAATGAGTGATACCATAGACATTAACTACTAATAATGACTTGAAATTAGATTTTAAACAAGGTCCTAATTTTAGTTAAAAGACAAACATATACAAAATTATATGATGGTTGCTTGAACAAAGAATTCATAGTGACCTAATTGTTAGAACATGAGTAATTTATCCTTTGCTCTGGTTGAATGCTATATCTCATAATTAAAAATAACTATTTGTCATTCTAAAAATAACTATTTTTCATAATTAAAGACCTAGTTGAGGATGAGTGCTACATGTTAGTGCAATCATTCTAAAGACAACTATTTGTCATAATTGAAGACCTAGTGGAGGATGAGTGCTATAGGTCGGTGCACTCATACTATATGAGGTGATTACATCAATATCTTGAGTTTTATTGTAGTGAAGATATTAATATTTGAAAAAAAAATATGCTTAATAGCTTGTGAGTCAACTATTTAAGATAGGAAGTAGGAACTGAAGGCCCTTGATTTTTAGGAGAACTAGTTGACATGGTCAAAAGAGTGACATCATGGACATTGTTGGATAATTGCGCTACCACGGGTAGTGAGATTAAGAAATAGAAAATAATAGAAACACAGAAAACAAGCAATATATATCCCAAGTTCAACAAGCATCCACGACAGAATCAAAAATGAGAAATCAACACAGGAAATAACGTGGTTCGCTAGTCGCTCAGTACGACTAGCTACCTCCACCAGAAAATGCTTATGCGTTACAGATTAAAACCAAGAAACAGAACGTCTTACAGTATGCAGCATGCAGTAGTCGCGAAATCGCGCAGAGAGAGGAGAGGGATGAACAGTTCAAACGGGTCAAAAAATAGCCGCCCGAAAAATAAATTACAAATCATTTTATATGAAAAATAAACATCCAGATAATTTAACCGAAGCGGGACCTCCATTATTGTGCTACTGCTGTATCCCCGGGCTTTTAATATTTTCTTTCCTACACTTACATGAAAATATTAAAACAGAAAAGACATTTGGTTATACAAATAGATTATTAAATAAAAACAAATTACATATACAACAGACATTAACCACTAATACTAATTAGACATATGATTCATACTATCTTGATTATTAGAACATGAGTAATTACCCATTTGTCATTGTTAAAGACCTGGCGGAGGATGAGTGCTATATGTCAATGCACTCATTCTAAATCATATATTTATCATGGTTGAAGTCTTGATAGAGGATTAGTGCTATATGTCAGCACACTCTTGCTATATGAGTGATTACCTTAATATATTCACTCTTATTATAATGAAGATATTAACATTTGAGAAAATATGCTTAGTAGCTCATAAATCAATTATTCAAAAAAAAACACATGAGAAAATAGATCTCAAAGAAGCCAAAAAGTGTTATATGCTGAAAATAGAACTACTAAAGACTCTCAGTGGTAAGTGTTATATGCTGGTACACTCACCCCAAATCAACTATTTATCATGGTTGAAGAGATGGTGGTGGACAAGTGCCATATGATAGTGCGTTCATGTTATATGAGTGATTATTCCAATATATTCACTAACATTGGAGTGAAGATATTATCATTTGAGAAAATATAACTAGTAGTCCTTAGATCAGTTATCAAGAAATAAATCAATGTGAAAATTCATATCAAAGAAGCCAAAATATACACGCACATTGAATAAGAAGTAGCAATAAAAAGCTCTTGATAATTAGTAGAATTAGCAAAAATGATCAATTGAGTAACAACATGGACATGAATTACTGATGCAAATTAAAATTAAAATTTCAAATAAAGATCCTAATAATAACTTAAGGACAAATAAATAAAGAATTATAGGATGGTTAATTGGACACATGATCCATATTTGCTTGATTGTTAAAACATGAGTGACTACCTCCCTTTGTCATGATTGATGACCTAATAGATAGTCATGGATCTTAGAGCACTTCTCAATAGTGCGATCATGACACTAATAATCTTTGCAAAAAGTTTTCCAATACTTATGTTGTTTGTAAGTTCCTAAATTATGAGAATTAAAATTGTCATTCTGTCTATCACCAGAATTTTTATGTCGTAGGATCATTATTTATGACTATAAAGACCAAAGTATTAATGGAATCAGAAGAAGAACTAAGTTTGTACAAATCTTATTTTAATGATCTTCTTGAGAAGATCAAATATTTTGATTACGAGAGGTAATATGTCCATAAAGAGAAGTTGACCTCGGGTTTGGGAAAAAGAGAAATGTAATTTCAAGAGAAAAAATATTATATACTTCATTTGATAGTGAAAATTTAATTGTTTATCACCTCTACAAGTGCATTTATCATACAAACAATCGGACTTGTAATTGCCAAACTTTTCTCATATAGATTTATGTTTAGTAAATTAAACATTGAAAGGGTTATTATTTTGAGCATGATCATCATTTTTCTATGTAATTAGAATATTCTAATACAATTCCTTTGTTAAAATCAATCCTTAAGATGAAATAATATTTCATGCGCAAATTTTGAGAAGATTATGCTAGCATATGTACCATTGGAAATAAAATTAAGAATCCATGAAATTGCAATACTATTATTTCTATTATACAAACAAAGAAGATTCATAATTTATATTCCATTTAACCTCTTATGAATCCAAGTTTAGTTTTCACATAAAGAGCAATCAACACTACTTGGTTTCAATAAGCATATTTGTCCGTGATCATTTGTTGAGAAACCAAAATGAGACATTGACTATGTAAATGGTGAAGGAAATAAATATTTAAAGGATCATAAATGACAAAATTATCACCATACACCTTTGAATTTTTCAATCTCAAAGCTTCAATGGAAATCGAGAGATGAGACTGATAAAATATTGAAGACATGCCAATAAAAAGATTAATATTATTGAAGATGACAAATGATTTTCAAATGAAATTATGCAATTCTCTCGATGATGATCATTGATAATTCAATATGAGCATTGTTATCACAACTAAAATAAGAGAACATTACTATTTTAACTTTGAAAACCAAATGCATGAAACGTAGATGAACAGAGTGACAAAATTTTACTATGATAGCATGATACTAACTAAAATAGTAAAAAAAATATAAAATTGGAAAATATTATTATTTTTTAATTATGACTTTATAAGCAATATAATGAAAGTTTGATACAAATCAACAATAATATAGATGGATTGGCTCCCATTGCTACAACTATGACAACCCCGTAATGAGCTATTCAAACAACAATTACTATCAATATTTATAACTAATTATTGTTCAAAATTAAGCTATGTAATTAGTGTGTATTTGTGTTAGAATATCACACAATACTATAGTTAAAAAAAGCTATGTAATTTGACATGAGACTATTGTTTGAAAAAGCCAAAGTTGAGTTGTTTTTTTTTTCTTTTTGATAAAATATTTAAATATTATTTTTGATTAAACTATCTGTATCAAGAAATATTTTGTATAGTGGTAATTATGATTTAAGAATAAGTATTATTTGTTTTGAAAAATCATTTCTGGAAATAAGTAGCTTGATCTTGGTGGGCCGGCACAGTACACAGTTTAGAGAACCTCGTGGCTCAGTTGAATTATAATTAATAGGTTGTTGATTCCTGGAATATAAGTGGGGCCCACGGGGTGAGATGAAGTTCCTTATTGGTAGGGTTGGGGCGGTTCTTCTGTGTTGGTGATTGCGTGTTTTCTATTTTTCTTTGTTTGTTAGAAATTCACAAGGTAAACGAAGATCTGATCTCTGCTCGTTTTCCATATGATAAAGCTACGTCAATTTCTTTTTTGAAATCTAGTTATCAGTTTCGATTGTGTTTTTTTTTTTTTTTTTGTAAAATAAGCTAATTTCAGAGATCCTGGATGTTCAACTTTAACGACGATACTGGTTTTGAAGTTAATTATTGTTTGATTAAGGTGATGTCTCGGGTTTATGTCGGAAATCTTGATCCGCGTTTGTCTGAGAGGGATCTAGAAGACGAATTTCGGTTGTATGGTACTATTCGGAGGTTAGGGCTCGTTTGAATTATGTATTTTATAGTATCTTTGAGAATAAGGCAATATTTTGATACTTTCTGTGCTGAATATTCTGCGGATTTATTTGTGCTTACTACGTTTAGCGAAAATGCTCGATGGTCCCAAATATCATGTTAATAATGCCATGATTTGTAGTTCTCATTGTCGTGTATACGTGATTGAATTTAAACTGTGATTCCAAATATCACAATCAAGAAATCATTATCCGTTTTTTCTCACGTTTGGCATATGATTTTTTTTTTACAAACGAAATATGTGAATACAAATGATTAGAGTAGGGGTAGTCCTTCAGCCATGAGGCTCCAGTCTGAGAAGCATTGTCCTTTTGGTGAGGCACTTGACCATAGAGGAAAATGCGCAAAGCTTCTTCTGGAGCTAGCAGCTTCTATGATAGAAGCAACACCCCTCTTGTCAACCTGCCTAACATGATCATACTTGTCATGATCTAAGTGAGTGGACTGGCCCTGGATGTCAACTGATCTTTGTTGGCGAGATGAACATCTGATGTGGAAGAAATTGAGAAATATACGTCAGAGTAGGAATCCAAAAGCAGGTTCTTCTTTTTAATGCAAATCATCAGATTGAAAATTAATTCTCTGAACAGTTAATCTGTTTGGTACACAAAGTTAATGTGGAATTCAGAACAAAACAGTCATCAAAATTGAATTATAGTGATTCTGAAAATACAAGATACTTTGAAGATGTGAAATCCTTAAAATAATGAACATTCTAGTGTGGCCTAGTTGAATGGTATAAAAAGGAAAAAGAAATTAGTTGATCAAGAAGAGTAAATTAGAAAAAAATAATTGCATGAAATGAATTTACAAACATGAAGTTGATAGCTTTTCACCATTGCACATATTTCAATTGCTCTTGTTACTATGAGATGCTCAGCAGAAATATCAGGAGTTCATGGTCGAGCCTTTTGATTGAAGTGTTTTGATAGCAATGTCAAAGCCTAATGCTTGAGGAATGAACAAAATTATAAAAATTCAAGTAACTATGAATTAATAATTACCATTGGCCTCCAACAGGTTTTTGAAATATGACTTATCTTTTTTATTTAGCATTCCCATGAAATTAATTGCACTAAGATGCTTTTTAGTGAGGTTGATAAATGAGTAGTGTGGAGATGGGTAATGTCTGTCGGCTGTGTTATGTTGGAGTAAGTGATATTTTTGGAGGGAAGAAAAGAAGCTAATAATTTAAGGAAACTAATAGAATAATAGATAACTTAGTGGGAGTCATAATAAAGTATTCATTAACTGAAGCTCCAATGCTCTTGTTGGCCATTTCACCATTTTTTCTCTTTTTGCTCAAAGTTGAAGGGGAGTGCTTTGTTTTTTTAGTTAAGCTCACTTGTCAATGGATGGCCGTTCATTTGCATCCATTGCAAATTTCATTTTTCAATTCATTCATTCATTGTCTCATTCTTTGCATGTAATTTTATTTCACAAGTGAAATTCATGCAGTGTTTGGGTTGCTCGAAGGCCTCCTGGATATGCATTTGTTGAATTTATGGATCGCAGGGATGCAATCGATGCAATTAAAGAATTGGATGGTTTGATTTTAAATTTGTTTGTTTTGTTGATTTCATTTTGATGTGGTTTTGCTTTCCATTGCAAGTTTCTTAACAAAGGTAGAAACTGTGAAATGGTTAATTGGGTACTGTATTTTAACTGTAATTAATATTTGGTGATTACATAGGAAAAAATGCTTGGCGAGTAGAGCTTTCCCATAATTCTAAAAATGGGGGAGGCCGAGGTGGCAGTGGTGGTGGTGGCAGCAGTGGCGGACGTCCAAGGGGAGGGGGGGGTGAAGATTTGAAGTGCTATGAATGTGGTGAACCTGGCCATTTTGCCCGTGAATGCCGGCTTAGAATCGGCTCGCGAGGAATGGGAAGTGGCCGACGTCGAAGCCCCAGTCCCCGAAGGCGCAGAAGTCCAAGTTATGGTTATGGCCGCAGGTGTGACTTAGTAGCTTCCATGTATTTTATTTTTCAATAATATGTTCTGGCAGGAGAAAAAACTTGTTTGGATAAATATTTTGTCATTTGTAGGAGTTATAGCCCATATGGAAAGTCTCCCAGACGTCGCAGTATGTCTCCACCTCGCCGTGGTCGCAGTTACAGCAAGTCGCCTCTTTATCGCAATACCCGCCATGAATCACCTTATGCGAATGGGTAGGTATGAGATTATATTTGGAGTAATGTTGGTGACTGCATGTGTGTGGGGGGGGCTGTGGTGTGGTGTGTAATAAACACGAATAATGCCATCTAACCCAGAGTTGATTTCATCTAACTAGAGGTGTCAAACAGCCTGGGCATGGCCTGTTGTGCCGTGCCTGGGCCTGGTGTGCCCTGCCAGGCACGTGGGCAAGGCACGCGTGACCACGCACTGAACGTGGTCATTATGAGCCGACGCCCGACAGGCGTGGCTCGCCTAGCCTCGAAAGGGTCAAGATGCGCGGTGGTGCGCCACCGAAACCCTAATTTTTTTTTTTTTAATTAGGGTTTTGTCTGATCCGCACTGGGCTGAACCCGGTGGTTTTGGGCTCCGTGCCTTGCCTGGCCCTGCACGGTAGCCTGGTTGGGCGGCCTAAAACCAGGCTGGCCTGTTTGACACCTTTACATCTAGCCCAGTGTAATTTTTTTCTACCATTCCATTGGGAAAATATGATTTTGCTCTCATTCTATGTCTGTTATACTTGCTCTATTTTTCACCTTTTGTTATCAGAGATTAAAGATGGAAGCATGGGCCAGGAGCAGCCTGATTTAGAGCAGATATGCAATTTGGCTAGCGGTATTTCAGCCAGGGGTGAAGAAGCTGCTTATGTTGGTTGTGTTTGTGAGACGGTTGGTTCTGGATGAATGGCATTGTGCAAGTGTTTCTACTCCATCTCTTTTTTGGACACTGTTTTATGTTTGGCTTGCTGCTCGGTCAACTGAAACAGAGGTTTCTTTTCAATACTTTTGAATTCATTTTGATGTTAATTTGTTATGTTGGCATGCATTGGCTTTAAAATAGCTCTTTCTAAATGTTTGTATGTTCTGTTTTGAGGTATGGTTTTCGGCTAAACGGCTTGGTTTCGCCACCAAATTCACTACTACTTCCACTACTACTATTATTGCGTCTTTGCTCACATGGTTTCCCCTCACTTATTGGCTAAAATGGCATCATCGTTGTTACCCCCTGCTTCTCTGCACATGCTTGTTCTCGTGTCCACAACAAAGCTTTTGTGCCAGTTATCACTTTAAGTTTCTGCTTGATTGATGATGATGCTTCAAGAAGGTGAACCTGTTTGTGTTGTCTCCTTTCTCATCTCTTGGAAACTTGCTGTTGATTATCTTTTGTTTAGTTGCTAGCAATTAAATAGTGCTGAAATATGGAACTTAAAGGTACCCAATTAAAGAGCTGCAAACGCAAGAAGCCTTTAACCATCTTTTTTTTTGTTTATTTGTGGAATTCAGAATAATGTTCAGAGTTATTATTTGCTTCTAAAGTTTTATGTTCAAGTTGAGGAAGCTTTGAGCCCATCAAGTTGTGTTGGTTGTTTAGTGCTGTGTTTGACAGCGAGGGAATTGTTTAATCATACTTTGCTATGGGAGGGTAACGTTGAACTGTGTCAAAAATTGCCCGTCAGTCTCTGTTCGATTGATGCATACATTTGTCTTGTTAAAGTAAGGGTATTAGAATACCTTGAGAAAAAGTGAAATTTTCTCAGTTAAATTACAGTTCGACCTTGTTTCCTAAAAAAACAAACTATTTATTTTCAAAAACAGAGTTTTCAACTCATTATGGTCAATATGGCATATGTTTTAAAATGATATTATCTTTTGAAATTATAGAAGATAATTAGCATGTTTTAAAAATTTGTTGTTACTCAATTCAGGCTTTTATGAAGTTTTTAACTCTAAAAAATGTGCTGTATGTTTTTTACGAAGGCTATTTTATGTTCTATAAGGCTTGTGATTTATTGTTAAAATGATACTAAGGTCAAAGTCACCATAATTCTTTATATAGTGTCAGTAAATAGACTAGTAAATTGAATTCATCACTTGTAATTGCCTGCCTGTCTTCTGCGGTCAAGAAAATAGTTCTTTTCATGTACGAAGATAATTAAAAATTCAAGGTCACATAATTGATTCGATGTACTATCTTCTAGTTGCATGGACTGATCGATATGGACGATGTCATAAATTTTGCATATAAAATCTTCTATTTATGTATCTTAACTATCTTATCTCCCGCTAAAATGTGACTGAATTAATATAAAATAGCATATAATAATACTTATAATATAAGATAAACACGTCTCTACTAAAGTTCAAGTGGTACCATGTCTACCAATACTAAAACTTCAAGATCACATATATAATATATTTTATATCATCTACAAAATTTAAAAAATCTTTATTAGTGTAAGGATAATTGAAAATATATTTCTTATTAAAAAATAACACTACTAATAATTATTCTATTAGTCAAAATAATATAATGCTCCTACTCATTTTGAATACTTGAATAATTAATATAGGTACGCATAAAAAATTAATGTATCCCCTTATCTTTCATGAAATAGGTGCACTCTTGGATATATAATATAATAAGACACTCAAAAGTGAAAGATTATATATAAATATTTATATATCAAATAATTTAAGATTCTAGAAAAACTTTAATGTAATTTAACCGTCTTGGTTATTAAAATCATATGTATGTATTTTATTTCAATCATCTCATTTTAGAGAGGTGTGTATAAAATGTAATGATGAATATTCTCATGATGTGCACCAAAAAAAATCTAAAGAACCCCCCTGGTATACTTAAGAATACAATTGATTTCAGAACTATGTTATTATAACAAAATTACTTCCGTAGCCAATGTACAAGGTGCATGCCTAACATGGAGTCTAGGTTTTTTTATGAAAATTAGTGTTATGTGTGTGTGTGCGTGTGTGTGTAAAATTCATTGTATTTCTTTAAACAAATAGATTCATATATAACGAGGGCAATCCCTAAAGAATATATTAAGATCTCTAAAACCATCATGTCTTACTTTTGTTCGAAGACCCTAAAATGCTAATATATTTTGTTCTGACATTCCCCACAATCCAAAGATGATACCGATGAGGTCATTCTGAATGTGAACAAATCCTATGCAAAAATAAAATAAAAGAAAATATGATAACACAATGAAATCAATTAACATTATAACTAATTAATAATATGCCACAAAAAATACAGAATATATATTATTATTGAGTTTAATTTTTTAAATATATTTATTTATTTATTAGTGTTCATAGTTGTGCATTGGAAGCACCATAATCTATAAGGGGTGCTCAATCAATTTAGTTCATTTCCTTTTCATATATATCATTTTTTTTTTTGAATTTATACATTATATATGAAATAAGTTTTTTATTTTCAGGAATTAGAGCATGCATTAAGGTATCCAACTCCCATTGTATGTCTTACCATCACTACCATTGCTGTTGTCCACCACTAGCCATCCTTGATATCATCACCAATGCTTGTTGGTACAACATGAACTAGATTTGATAAAAAAATATATATGTCATCTTGGCATGTATAATTTTAAGCTATTTTGTGCGAGTCTTGGTTGATTTGTATTTGACCACCATATATTATTTTTTTATATCTAGAAAATAATGTTGTAAATGTCATTTGAAGTAAAATAAAAGGTTCTATCGCAACCTTCCCAAGTAGTGATAGGTGCCATTGTGCTAATGGGCATGAGTCCATGAATGGTCTGGATAGTGTAGTGAGCACTACCTAGAATTTGGTGGTAGTCACAATGTGTCTTTGACTTTGGATAGTAATGTAGTGTACTATGCATTCATCACAGACTCATAATTTCAACATCAATGACTTAACACTACTATACTTCTAATGATTAATATATCAAATGATTAAAAGATAAAAATATGAATGATTTCTAGACGGCTATATGAGATAAATTAAAATGCTTGTATTAGAGTTCATGCACGTCGATTTGGTTAAATTTAGAAAATATATCATAAATTAAGGTTTTAATGATGAAGAAAAATTTTGGTCAATAATGTATAAATTAGGCAGGATCTAGAGATTTTATCCTAAATTCACATGGTAGGGAGAAACCAGTTCAACATAGAGCTAATATTTGATATTGTATGAAGGATGAACACCTGCTAGATTGCTAATGAGGTGATGAATGATCTATTTCATTGTGTTGAAATCTAGAATTGTGTCAAGTGGCATGAGAGGATATATGAAGCATCAATGCCAAGGTAACATTTCTTCTAGTGATATTAGTGATCGATATGCTCAACCAATAGTATTACAACAAAATAATAAAGAAGTGGAAGAAGAAGAATTAGATGAAAGAGAAGAAGGTGGAGAATAAGAAAAATATAAAAGAAGGAAGAGAAGGAGTAGAAAATGGATGAGAAAGAAAATATGAAAAAAGAAATAGATAATAATGATGAAAGAGAAGAAGATTAAGGATAATGAGAAGAAAAAAAAGAAGAAAAAAAAGAAGAAAAAAAAGAAGAAAAATAGAAGTAGAAGAAGTACAAAAATTAAGAGAAAAAGAATGATGAGAACAAATATATTTAAAACAAGAAGGAGAAGGAGAAGAAGAATAGGAAGTTGGAGAAGAAGAATGAGGAGAAGATGTAGAAGCAAAAGAAAAAAGAGAACAAGAAGAAAAAGAACATGATTATGAATCAAAAAAAGAAGAAGAAGAAAGAGATTATGATGATGAAGATAAATAAATCAAATAAGGTTACGAAAATATAAAAGGAGGAGAAGTAGTAAAAGAAGTATAAGATGAAGACAAAAAAAATAAGATAAATAAAAAAAAGGAGGAGGAGAAGAAGAATAAGAAGGAGGAGGATAAGGAGAAAGAGGAGGAGAAGGAGAAGGAGGAGGAGAAGGAGGAGGAAGAGAAGGAGGAGGAGGAAGAGGAGGAGGAGAAGGAGGAGGAGGAGGAGGAGAAGGAGGAGGAGGAGGATAATGAGAAGAATAAGAACAAGCAAGTGAATGTGTAGAACAGGGAAAGCATAAGAAAAAAAAAGAAGAACAAGAAGAATAATAAGAAGTATGATAATAAAAAAAGAAGAAAGAGAAAAAAAAAGTAGAATAAATAGAAGACAAAAAAGAATAAGTAAGAAGAAACTAGAAAAAAAGAAGAATGACAATAAAAAAAATATGGAGAAGGAGGAAGAGAATAAGAAGTAAAAAAAAAAGTGAAGAAAAAGAAAAAGAAGAAGAAGAATAATATTAAAAATATGGAGAAAAAAAATAGAATTAAGAAGTAAAAAAGAAGAAAAAGAAAAAAGAGTAGAAGGAAAAAAAGAAGAAAGAGAAAAATATGAAGAAGAAAAAGATAAGATAAGAAGAACAAAAATGAGAAAAGATGAGAAGAAGAAAGAGAAGAATAAAAAGGAGAAGAATAGGAAGACATAGAAAGAGAAGAAGAAAAAAATAAGAAAGAGAAGAAGAAAAAAATGATTATGAAATAAAAGAAGAATGAGAAGGAGAGAAGAAGAAGAAGATGATGATTATGAAGAGGAAAGAAGAAAAAGATACAAAAGAAGGAAACGAAGAATGAGGAGGAGGAGTACATGAAGTATAACATGAAGACAGAGAAGAATGAGAAAATCATAAAAGGAGGAGGAAAAAGAGAAGGAGGAGTAGAAGGAAAGGAGGAGGAGGAGAAGAAAGAGAAGCATGAGAAGTAGAAGAACAAAGAAAATCATAAGAAGAAGAAAAATAAGGAGATGATGAATAAGAATAACAAAGGGTTTAAGAATAAAATTAAGAAAGAGAAGAATAACTAAAAGAAGAAGGAAAAGTAGAAGAATAAGAAGAAAAAACAAAAGAAGAAATATAAGAAAAAGATGCAGAAGAGAAAAAAAAAACAAAATAAAAAGAAGAAGACGATGAAGAGAAAAAAAAGAAAAAAATGAAGTTGAAGAAAAAAATTGAATAAGTATAAAATAATGAGATAAAAAAAAGATGAATAAGAAGAAGAAGAAGAAGAAGAAGAAGAGAAAAAAAATAAGAAGAAGAAAAAAAATAAGAGGAAGACAAAATAATGAAGAAAAAGGAGAATAAGAAAAAAAAAATAAGTAGAATATTAATAAGAGAAAACAAAGAGAAAGGGAAAAAAGAGTAGAATAAGTAGTTGATGATGATGAAGAGAAGAAGATGAGGAGGTAGAAGCAGAAGAAAAAAGAGTAAAAAAATTAGAAAAGAAGAAAAAAAAATTAAATAAAATGGAGAAGGAGAAAAAGAATAATATATAGAAGATTGAGAACAAGAAATAGAAGGAAAACTAATAAAAAGGAAAAGATAAAGAAGAGGAAAAAGGAGAATAACAAAGAGAAAAAAATGAATTACATGAAGATGATGAAGATTATGAAGAAGGGAAAAAAGAAAAAAAAGTAGAACAAAAAGAAGGGTAAACAAAAAGAAGAAAAAACAAAAAGAAGAAGAAGAATATAATGATTGATAAGAGGAAAGAAATAGAGAAAATGAAGAATAAAATAAGGACAAAAAAAAGGATGAGAAGAAGAAAAAAAATTAAGCAGGATAAGAATGAATGAGGAGGGAGAGGAGGAGGAGATATGAAGGATAAAGAGCAAGAGAAAACAAATAAGATGCTGAAGAATAATAAGAAGGATAGAAATAAGAACAAGAAAAAAAAAGAAAAAGAAGATAAAAAAGTAGAAGAAGGAAATGAAGGAGAAAAAGAAGAAAAATAGAAAAACAGATGAGTATAAGAAGAAGGATAGAAAGAAGGATGAGAATAAGAAGAATGATAGAAAGATTGAGGTGAAGAAGAAGAAAAAGTAAAAGATATAGAAACAGATGAATGTAAAGAAAAAGAAGAAAATGAAGTAAATAAAGAAGAAGTAGGTAGAGAAGGAGAAGAATGTCTAGAAGTATATGAAGAAGAAGAAGAATATGAAAAATAAGAAAAAGATGAATATGAAGGAAGTTGAAGAGGGGAAGGAGGATGATGATGAGGAGGAGGGGAGGTATGAGAAAGCAAAGTAGAAATAGTAGAAGAATAAGAAGATGATAAAGAAAAATACAAATAAGAAGAGAAGAAGAAAAAAAGAATAAGAATGAGAAGAAGAAGTAATAAAAGATAAAAAAAGAAGAAGAAAAAGAAGCATCAAAAAATTGGAGGAAGCAAAGAAGTAGAAGAAGAAGAAAAAAATAAATAAGAATAAGAATAAGCATTAGAATGTAAATAATAAGGAAAATAAGTAGAAGGAAAAAAAAAATAACAATAGCAAGAAGAATAAGATGAAGAATAACAAGAAGTAGAAAATAGGGAGAATTATAATAAAACAAAATTGAAGAAGATGAAAAAGAAAAAGAAAAATAAGGAAATAAAGAAGAAGAAGGAGAAGAATAAGAACAAAAATAAGAAAAAGAATGAAAAAAAAATAATGTGAAGAAGAAGATAGAGAAGATGAAAAAGAAGAAGAAGATGAAGAATAAAATAATCAAGTAGAAGAAGACAAACAGGATGAAGAACAAGAAGCAAAAGAAAAAAAGATGGTGAATGAGAATGAAAAAAATGTCAAAGGAAGAAGAAGAAGGAGAAGGGAAAGAATTAGAATTAGAAGAAGAATAAGAATGAGTATACGAATTAGAAGATGAAGGAGGATAGATAAAAGGAGGAACAAACAAGAAAGAAGAAGAAGAAAGATGATGTTGATAAGCAAACAAATAAGAAGAAAAAGAAGAATAGGAAGAACAAAAAGAAGTAGAAGAGGAAGAGGAGGAAGAAGATGAAAGATTAATAAAGATTGTAAGAAAAACATCTAGAATAGAAGAACAAGAAAAATAAAAAAAGAAGAAACAACTTAACAATAATAAGAGGAGAAAAAAAAGGAGTAGAAGATGAATACAAAAAAAAAAGAAGTATAAGAAGAAAAAGTAATAGTAGTAGATGTAAAAAAATTAGGATGAGAAGTAGAAAAGTAGGGAGTTGAAAAAGAAAAAGAAAAAAATGAGTAGAAGAAAAAAAAAGATTGAGAATAAAAATGATAATGATGAGGAAAAAGAAAAAGAAAGAAGAATAAGAAGAAAATAACAAGAAGAAGAAAAAAAAAGAAATAGTTAAAGAAGAAGAAGAATATTAAGATTAAAGATGAGGAATAGGAGGAGGCGATGAAGAAGAAGCATAAGAAAAAAAACTACAAAAACAAGATGAATAAAAAAAAAGGTTGAGATGGAGAAGAAAAAGAAAAAGAAAAAAAAGATGATGATGTAATAGATGAATGATAAAGAAAAGAAAAGAATAAGAAAAAGAAGAAGAATTAGAAGTAGAAGAAGAATAAGTTAATTGTGAATAAGAACGAGCTAGAGCAGGAGAAAATAAGTACTAAAAGAAGAAAAATAAGAAAAAAAGTATAAAATGAAAATAACAAAGAAGGAAACGAAGGAGAAACAGTAGAATTACTAGTAGAAATAGGAGGAGGATAAGTAGTAGAAGAAGGAGAAAAAGAAGAAGAAGATGATGATGAAGACAAAGAACAAGATGATAATGAAGATGAAGAATAATATGAAGAATAGTAGAAGAAGGAAATTAAAAAAACAAGATCATAATTATAAGTATCATACTTTAACTTTATAAGTATGTTATAAATAGTAAGATATAACTTAATAAGATATATTAGTTATAAGTATGTTCATAATTAAGATATATCTTTACATTCTTTAACTTTATAAGATATATCTTTACATTCTTTAACTTTATAATACTTTAACTTTATAATACTTTAACTTTATAAGATATATCTTGTTATATATCTTTACATTCTTTAACTTTATAATTAAGATCATAATTACTTAACTCCCACATCATTCAAGGTCGGTTCATCTAGAATATGCACAATATATTAGTTATAAGTATGTTCATACTTTAACTTTATAAGTATCATACTTACAATAATTAAACTTATCTCAATCTCAAATTTTCACAATTAGGTTTATCTCATACATTAAGATTAGGACTATCAGTTCCTTCTTACCATATCACATAAGCATGTCATGTGACATACATATCACTGTCTACCATGAGCGACACACATAAACCTATGATATTGTGAAACTCCTAAATTTCATTTCTGATTAACATACATATCAATCAACATCCAAACCACAATATTAACACAAATATAAACTTTATAAAATCATCTATTCATTATTCACAATTATATTTTATCAATCATAGATCTTAATTTAGTTTAACATTGGGAAATAATTCATATGATATATTTGAGAGGCATCTCATGAAATCAAAGAATCAAAATTAAAGCCCAAGTGAGGATCTAAGTTTCAATACCTAAACTCAATCAAGTATTACTTGCATTCCCCTTAGATTTACTCCTAATTGGAGTTGGAAGTTACAAGCCTAGGAATTTTGCATGCTTGGCTTAAAATCTAATTCCCCTATTCTTTTCCCCTCTCTGTTTTTTACAAATTATTTAAGTCTTGCTTATATTCTTTGAGAATCCATGTAATACTTTAAACTAGAAATTTGGGCACTGATTTGAAGTCATGGCTTTCTTATCTTACCAAATCTTCTCTATAATACAAAATTCATAGCAGTAATGAATGTCGTAACTCATATAAATCCTCTCTAGAGCATGATATCATGGGGTAGGAAATGCTGTGATTGAGATAAATTTTTTCTAGAACTCAAATTCATGGTACTAGGAACAACCATAACTTGATCTTTTCTCTATCGAATAAATTTTTTTTGTGATATTTGGAATTTCTACAACTAATCTTTTTTCTTGGAGAAAAATATCAAGATTCTAGGAAGACTATAACTAATACATTTACTCTTTATATGCCAACTAATTGTAACTTAGTTAATTTCTTGATGGAGCACAAAAGCATGGTGTTGGAAAGACCATGAGTAGAGTAAATATTCTCTAGAATAAAATATCATAGATAAAAATAAATTGACTCAAAATATTTTGTATTTTAGCTATGTATTGAATAAGCTGTAGTGCTGAAAATCGCAACAACTAATTGAACCAGTAAGGTACTTAGTTTCTATGCCATAAAAATAATGTATAGTTGTTATATGTTATATAAATAGTCTGGCCATGACTCCAAGAAAATATCATGACACTAAAGATTATAATGTACAATGGAAAGAGTGTGTCAACTCAGTAGTAAAGTCACGATATATAAAGATTTTCATTCCTATTTTTGTAGAGTTATGACCAAAAAAGGATATCACAAGATTGAGACTTTTCATGGTAAAGATGAATGGAGTTAGCTATGATAGATAATTACTATAGGATTCTGTTGCAACCTATACAAGTGAACAATTCAATATTAAAGCCTAGTTTGATAGCTATGGTGCAACAATATGAATATGGTGGATGATTTTTAGAAGATATAAATAACTATTTCACAACATTGTTAGAGTTGTATAACATGATGAAAATGAATAGAGTTAACTCGAATACTATAAGGTTGATACTTTTCACATTTTTTGAGAGACAAGGCTTGGATCTAGTTCTAATACTTTTTTAGAGGCTTGATTGAAAGTTGGAATTAACTTATTTAAGATTTATTTACTAAGTATTTTTGATTTTAAGTCACCTCTTAACTAAGGGCTGATATAAGTAAATTCTAAAAAGAGGAGTAGAAGACTTTATATGATATTTGGGATTGATTCAAGGAAATATTGAGAAGGTTCCCACAACATGAATTTAACTTTTGATTTCAAACTCAAACCTTCTACATTGGAATGCAATACATGATGAGTCTTGGGTGATTCCATCATGAACAAATCACTCGAGAGGGTATAATTATGATCTTAATTATATGAAGAAAAAGAAAAATAAGAAGAAAAAGAAAAATAAGAAGAAAAAGAATGTAAAGAAGAGAAATGAGATAGAGAAATAGAAAAAAATAGTAAGAGATAGAGAAGAAAAAGTAGAAGGAGAAGATTAAAAAAATAAAGAAAGAGAAGAAAAAAAAGAATTTTATAATGAAGCAAAATATGATGGAGAAAGGCAAGTAGAATATTTTGATATGAATATTAATAAAATAAATATGAAGTACAAGATATATAACAAGGAAAAGAATAAAAAGGAGGAGAAGGAGTACAAGAAGTACAAGATGAAGGAAAATATTAATGTGTTAATGAAAAAAGTGATATGAAAAAAAGAGGAAGAAGAAGCAAGAGGATAAGAATGAGGAGGAGGAGGAGGAAGAGAAGAATGAGGTGGGGGAGGAGGATGATAAGAATGAGGAGGAGGAGGAGGAAAAAAATGTGGAGGAGGAGGAAAAAAATGTGGAGCAGGAGGAGAAGAATGAGGAGGAAGAGGACAAGTATGAAGAGGAGGAGAAGGAGAAGAATAAGAACAAGTGAGAGAAGTAGAAGAAAAAGAAGAAATCTAAGAAGAAGAATAATAAAAAGAATAAGAAAAAATGCAAGAATAAGAAAAATTGCAAGAATAAGAAAAAGAATAAAGAGAGAAAGAAGTAGAAAAAGTATGAGAAGTAGAAGAATAAGTAAAAGATGCAAAAGATGAAATAAAAGAAAATGAAGAAGATATGATGATAATATTGATGATGAAGAAAAAGAGTAAAAGAAGATACACGACATGAAGAAGAACAAGAACTAGAAGGAAAAGTAGAGGAGGGGTGAAGAAGAAACAAGAGTAGAGGTAGAACAAGAATGACAACACAAAAGAAGAAGGAGAGGTAGGAGGAAGAGAACTAGAAGCAAAAGAAAGTGAACTAGAAGAAAAAAAGAAGCAAAAAAAAAGAATAATAAGATGTAGTATATAATTTGTTTTGTTATCTTTTTAACCATTTGTTTTCTTGATTATCTGTTTAATTTAAAGGTATAGGAATTGATATGTTGATAGATTGGTCATGTGGCACTAGGATAATAATGGAGGTCCCGTTGCTTGGTCAGCAGGCCAGAGAAAATTTTGGAGCATGACTCAGTCCACTCTGTTGATTCTATCCATTCTATTTATAGAAACCTATTTGTTTTTTCTTTAAATTTATTGTATGCGTAATTTTTTCAATGCTTTATTCTTCATCATTCTATTTCTCTATTAGTTTGTACTGTAATATTTTGTTATTACCCTGTAAGTGCTAAGTTCTTTTTTGGTGGATGTAGTTTAGTCATGTTGAATAGCTAGTGAACCAAGTTAAACATAGTGTTTGATTATAGTAGTGTGCGTTGTTATATTTCTGTGATTTTTTTTGAAATGTCTGGATATTTGAACACCGCTATTGAGAAGTTCAATGGCAGGAATGGGTTTAGAATGTGGCAAATAAAGATGCAAGCCCATCTGAAGAACTTTGATATATGAAGCTCTCTAGTCGATGGTTGTGCTGCTGCTACTACTACTATTGGGATAATAGAGGCTGAGGTATGAAGGCATGCAGAGAAGGACCACTCTACTATTCTTTGAAGCTTGGCCGAAGAGGTGATAACAGAGGTAGGAGATGAAGAGGCTCCTCTAAGCTTGTTCCTCAAGCTAGAGTTCACTTTATATTACAAGGTCACTCATGAACAAGCTTCTATTGAAAATGAGACTCTTCACACTCAATATGCATGAAGGGACTCCATTGAAGAAGCATTTGGATGATTTGAATAATAATCCTTATGGACTCGAAGCATGTAGATGCCAAGGTGGAAGATGAGGATGCTACACTTCTGCTATTGGTCTCACTTCATGCTTCATATGACAACTTTGTGGAATTATTGGTAGTAAAGAAGGATGAAATTACTTTGGAGGATGTTCGATCTGCCCTACACTCTAGAGATTTTTTTTTGATAATTAAAAAAAACACTATCAAAAATTCTTTACAATCTAAGGGATGCTCAACATGCAACACTCTTTATAAAATACAATGTAAATTTCTGTTTTGATTTTCCTAACCAGGAGATCGACATCCAATGCTTTTCCTTCATGAAATCTCCTATTCCTTTCCCGCCAAATATGGTAAACCACTGCCGCAAATGCTGCTTTCCGTAGGTAGTTTCCTATTGTATCAGCTTTATACTTCCTCTTTAGTGCATTGAAACCTCCCTGAATAGTGGATATCTCCCCTTCAAGATTGGCCCAAGCTTGTATTTCGCCCATAATGTGTTTGGAAAACCAACACTCAAAGAAGAGATGCTTAAAGGATTCATCATGGCTGTAGAATTCACATTTTAAGCTACTTGGTTTTGAGAAAGCTTCATCCTTAGTGCACAACTTTCCTTGCTTAGCGATCCATAAATTAATTGCATGTTTAGGCACATGGTTCTTTGCCCAAAAAGAATTTGCCCAGGATTTGTTTTAAATTGATTCAGATCCAGAGAGGAAGTGGTAGGCCTTGAAGACGACCCTACCTTCCATGCCCCAAGCTTCCAGTAGGCCTTTTGCATGCTCCATCGAGCCAACCATCGATACAAGAGCGTCCCTTACAGAGATTAGCCCTTTCCAAAAGGGGGAGTCCACCCTTGAAGCGCGAGCATGCCAGATACTTTGTACGCTGAGATAAACGTGGTGTATCCATTTGATCCAGAGTGAGTCTTCTTTTTGGTTGATTCTCCATAAGGTTTTGATAAAAAAAGCTTTATTCCATGTAGCAATATTGAGGATCCCAAGACCACCAAGCTGGGTAGGCATGCAAACTTTATTCTAGGAGACCTTGGGTCTATATTTCCCTTGGGTCGGGGCTCCCCAGAGAAATCTCCTGCAGGCTCCCTCAATGGTGTTAATAACATAAGAGGGAAGCAAGAATACAGAGAACTAGTACCCCTCTATCCCTTGTACCACCGTACGTAGGAGTTCAAGTCTACCAGCTATTGAGAGAATTTTCCCGGCCCATTGGTGAATTGCTGAGTTGATTTTGGCGAGCAGGATGGAGAACTGAGAGGAGATTAGCCGGCTTGATGAGAGCGGGACACCGAGGAAAATGAAAGGTAGTGTGCCCTCCATAAAGCCTGATGCTCCAATGATTTCTTTTTTGGTCTCTCCTTTTACTCCTCCAAAGAAGATATTCGATTTGGAGGAGTTCACATTAAGGCCAGAAACCTTAGAGAACTCTCTAATTGTTCCCAAGATAATCGACATAGATGGTATATCACATTTAGAAAAGATGATCAAATCATCAGCATACATCAAATGCGATATCCTGAGAGAGGTGCATCCCGGGTGGAAGGAGAAGTGGTCCGAATAAGTAGCAACTGCAAGTTTCCTAGAAAGGTATTCCATGTATATGGAAAAAAGATAGGGGGAGATGGGGTCTCCTTGCCTGAGACCCCTCACGCCTTTGAAAAACCCGTGGAGTTGATCGTTTATCGCCACTGAATAGGAGGTAGTACTAATGCATTCATGGATGATCTCAATGAAGTACTTGGGAAAGTTGAGCCCACATAGGACATCTATAACAAAGCTCTATTCGATTGTATCAAAAGCTTTTTGGATGTCAATTTTGAAAAAACATCTCGGCGATATTCTTTTCCTCGCGTATCTTCTAATCAACCCTTGGGCCAATAGGAAATTATCCGAGATTAGCATTCCCTTTATAAAAGCCCCTTGTGCGGGGTTAATAATGTTACCCATTATCAAGTTCAAGCACAAGACAATGAGCTTAGATATTATTTTGTAGATTATATTGCAACACGAGATAGGGTGATAATCTTTAACTGTTGAAGCATGAGATGATTTAGGTATCAAGGCAATATAAGCATGGTTGATTTGCCTAAGCATCTTCCTGGAATGAAAGAAGCTTCTAACAACATTAGCCACATTGTTACCTATATAATTCCAAGACTCTTTGTAAAATTCTGCCGTGTAGCCATCCGGCCCGGGTGATTTCGAGTTACCCATGGAGAAAACTACTCTTTTAATTTCTTCAGTGGAGAATGATAGGGAGAGGAGGCTGTGGTCCTCCTCTCTGAGCCTCGGCCTACTTGATATGATGCCATTGTTAGCACTAATTCTGGTCTTCGAAGAACCCAAAAGATCTTTGAAGAAGGAAACAAAGGCATCTGCGACTTCACTTTTGGATGTCAAGTATGTTCCATCCTCTTTAACAATTGTTATTATTTAATTTTTCTATAGCTTGGAGCTTGCAAGCACGTGAAAGAACCTAGTGCATTTGTCACTTTCTCTCAAATATTTTATCTTAGCTTTTTGTATAAGGAATGAGAGTTCGCACTCTTCTAATTTCCTTAGCCTAGTTTTAATCTGAATCTCCTTTTCCTTAAGGTCTGGGCGTGGGGAGGTAAGTAAGTCATTCTGAACAACTTTGAGCGATTCTCTAGCATGGGTAACCCTCATGCTAATGTGACTGAAATGTCTTTCATTGAGCTTTTTCAATGGCTCCTTTAAGAGTTTCAGCTTTGTGACAATTTGATACATCAAGGATCCGGTAACTTTGCTTGCCCAAGCATTGCGCAATATCATTTTGAAATCTTTGTGGGAAAGCCACATCTTGCAAAATTTCAAAGGTATTAACCTTCCTTTATCAACATGTTCGGTGGATAAGAGAATTAAACAATGGTCAGAATAGACTCCTGGAGTCAAGAATTTCGTGTGACAATCAAGCTGGAGATTAGTCCATTCCTTGTTTGCCATGGCTCTATCTAGTTTGCTTGAGACTCTACCATTTGTCCAGGTGAAGTAGCTTCCAGACAAAGGGAGATCTTCCATGCCAATGCGGGCAAGGCACTTAAGCGCGTCTTGGCATTCATAGTTGGAGACAATTCTGCCTCCAACTCTATCAAGACCAGATAAAGGGGTGTTCAGATCTTCTATAAGCGTCCAAGGGGTATGGGCTGCTCCTTCATTAGTCAAAATTTCCCATAGTTGTCTCCTGGCAACCACATAATGTAGCCCATGCATGATAGATAGTCTAAAGGCTAAGCCTTTTTCTTTATCTATGACATGGAGTGAAATGTGCTGTGATGTGCACGAATAGGCGTTTAGGTCCGATGTCCGGGGGTTCCATAAGACCAAGATTCTCCTGTAATTATAGCATGTGAAATTATCTAAAGCCTTGAAGTTCATGAATTTTGTTTTCATAAGCCAGGAAAGCTTGTCATGTTTAAGCTTGGCTTCGGCGATGACAAATATATCAATAGAGTGATCTCGAGTTAACTTTTGCACTTCCTTGTGATTAAAGGGGCAGTTATATCCCCTTAAATTCCAATACGCAATTTTCATTAAGGTCACAGATCAAGTGATTGTTATCATGGTGTGACTTCATTGCATATATATCGAGATACCCAATGCCTGAAGCCATGCATTGCCAGTTTGAAAGGGCCCAGCCACACCCTCCATGTGTTATATTAACATCAGCAATTACTATAGATTGAATTTCAATCTTATCGCCCAAAATATGGCCGCCTTCGGAGAGGGTTCCCACCTTCAAGTGATTACTCAACCAGCCGGATAGGTTGGAAGACTCTCTTAACTCTCCCATTACAAAATTGTACCATTCGACATAACGAGACCTTTTATTGGTGTCTATATAGATCACCTTTAGATTCCTAGCTTTACATGATCTAATTACCCTTACAGCATACTTCCCCATCTCACCAAATAGGTATAAAAGTGGGAACCCGAACTCCATGGGGCGAACCCACATTGAAAATGGCCAAGTCCCCTTTAAATCCATAATGACATACATAGCCCTTATCCCCACCCTTGTAACCGAAATCCAGATTAAAGCAACAATAGAACCCCAACACCTCCAATGCCTGCCTGGATGCCTTAGCATACAGTCATGAGAATAATGTATATGTTCGTGCCGGTACCCCCTTCTGCTGGATGGATCTCTCCTCACTCCATTTACAACTTCACACCCATTAACATAAAGAAAAACATTCATTGTAGTGAGTGTTACATTACTCACTTTCCTTGTCCTACCCTTACATGAGATCACTACCCAAACATATGTTCCCATCACACTGAGCCATATGGGGGTAGGCCTTATTAGAAGAATTATCCATCGGCTCACAGCCCATATAGCGGCAGAAAAATTTGTGAGAGTTATGGAGTAGTGCCCAAGTGCTTTTGAAAGAAAACCCCATGGAAATAGGAATTTCTTGAGATTCATTCGTTTAAAGCCCATACAGGAAGCGATTGCCCACACTCCTTTGCCTAGTGCAGTGCTGAACATCACCATCACATCAAAAAACATCACACTTAGAGGTGCCCCCACCTCTCCCCAATTCACCCTTAGAGAAAATGTGCAGAGGAGATAAGATCTCCTCCATGTCTAGCCTCCAAAACTCCAAAAAACAACCCACCTAAACAAAATGAAAAAACACACAAGACATCTAAAAAAAGTCCCATTCTTTTGGGGGGTGAGACATCCCCTATCTTTGTTAAGCTGGGCCATATGGGGCAGCTCCTTTGAAGGATTGCTCTTTGTATCTTAGCTTGTTTCTGAGATTCAGGGAAGGGCCTTCTCTTATGTTCAGGTCCTTCTTTTTCCTCCGGCCTTTAACTGTGGTAAAACCTTCAATTTCCTCTTCCCCTTGGCAAGAGCCATCTTCCTCAACTGCCTGGGCATGTGTGTCAAGCTGCTCACACGACTGTACAGCTGCAATCTTGGTGGAGGATAGTTGTCCTTCTTATGCTGGGGAGGCTACCCACTCATTTTCTGCTGGGATTAGCTTTTCAGTGGAGGGGGTTTTTGGCAACTCTTGTACCTTTTTCTCCTGCTTCTTTTTACAATCCACTGCAATATGGCCAAATATAGAACAATGGAAACAAAAGAGAGGGAGGTTCTCATAAATGACGGGCTGGTTGATTTTCGATCCATCAGGAAATTCTAGCATGATCTCGTCAACCAACGGGCTGCCCAAGTCAATCTCCACTAGTGCCCTCGCATATGCTATCTTGGAGATGCTTGCCGTCAATTTATCCATGTGCAGTGGCCTCCCTATACAGCTTGCGGCTTTACTCAAGCTAATAGGGTTCCATAAGTGGAGGGGTAAATTGGGCAATTTTATTCAAATCGGGATTTTGGCCATCTCCTTCAAGTCATAGTGGAATCTGACGAGAAGGGGCTTCACGTACAATGGTCGACCATAAACTAAGTAAGGGCCATTGTTAAGAATTCGGTCCATTTCTTCTGTGTTTCCGAATTTAAAAATGAGCCAACCACTCGGATGATGAATAACTTGTGGGGACAACATCCATCGTTCCTCCATAAATCTTTTTAGGATTGACAGGCCCGGGCTTTTGGTTACAAAGTATCCAATGAGGCAGTTTTCCCAATGGCTAATCCCTTGAAGGAGATCACTTTCGGCAAAGATTACATTGCCGGGCTGCTTAGGGGGAAAGTATGATAATTTCGAGGTGTTGGCAAGAGCTCTATTTCTGGCGAACAGGCTGCTCCATGGCACCTTGGTTTTGCCGAAGGTTCTAGGGCCATTCCCATCTACCCGCTAGCTTTTAACTACTACTCTTGCATGAGAGCAAGGCTTTTTATGCTTTTCAGTTTGTTTAACTCCATTTTGGTCAATGCAATGTGTATTAATTTCATGCGTTACATTTATAGAGTCTCTCATGGGCATTCTTCCAGTTTTTGAAGTGTCAATCGAGTTAACATTTGAAGAGCCATCTGTTTTCATACCAATAATCTCTGCCCCTTTATTCTGAGGACCCATACTAGTGGAATTTTTGACAGCCTCCATAGATGAATTAATAGAAGCTAGAATAGGAGCAGGAGGTTGAGAGTTTCCAAAACCACTTAAGTCATCACTGAGGGGGTTCGGGAACATATCCTTTTCACTCGAATTACCATTCGAGCTATTGGATGTGTAAGATGTCTCCTTGTATTGGTTCGATTCAGTCATTTTCTCACTTGGTAGCGAAGATACAGTAATCGAGTTATCATTTTTAGCCAAATTCGTGTTGATAAACCCTAGTGATTGCATTTTTGACCGAGCTTCAGGGATTATAATTCCATCTTTAAGAGTATCATTTTCGGGAAGAAAGAGAGGTGTATTAGTTATCGCATCAATGGAAATCTTACCGTAGAAGATCATTCGGTGTTCTCCATCTTCAATAACAAATTCAGTCGCGTTAGGATCATCTTCGGAGCACAGCACCAAGTGTTTCCGGGTCCTCTTTGGTGAGGGAAGGGGGGGACCGTGGATTTATCAGGCTATCAGCTGATACGGCGCGGTCTGGGTCCTCATTAGGTTCAGTCGGCCCCGATAAGTCCATTGGACTTAGTAAGAAAGGAACCAAATGCACACATTGAGCACCATTGTTGCCTCCAAGCTATAAACCAAGCTGTGATTCGAGGAATTCGGGAGAGAGATGGGGTTTTCGGCCGGTTCCAGGAGAGAGAGAGGGGTTGTGGCTTTAGTGCTAGGGGCCCTTTTGAGCTTGCCCTACACTCTAGAGAGATGAGGTAGAAGGTAGTTGTTGAATAGCCTGAGCCTCAGGCTACTGGATTCGTAGTAACAAATAGGAGGCCTCAACCTACTTCATTCAAGAAAAAAGAGAACAAATTTCAGAAAAGGTCCAAAGAAGGTAATACTTGTCACTACTATAAACAGAAAGGGCACTAGAAAACTAAATTTCTAAGGAAGAAGATGAGAACTGATCAACTTGGTCATCCTGTTCGCCCACCTGCTATTGCTGTAGCATGTTATGAAATAGATGAAGATGATCTCGTGCTGGTTACCTCTACTAATATTGCAAAGTTTGACTCCTAGATCTAGGATAGTGTTACTTCCTTCCACATCAGTACACATTTGGAATGCTTCAGTAGATATGATATGAAGAAAGCTGGTCATGCTGTTGTGAGCAATAACCAATCATTAAAGTTGTTGGAATCAACATAGTCAGACTGAGAATATATAATAGCAAGATCATCTCACTATCAGATGTAAGACACATTCCAAAGATGACTATGAATTTGATTTCCCTTGGCATACTAGATGATCGGGGATGTACCTTTAGTGGTGGCAAAAAAATACTGATTATTCATTGAGGAGACGACATCATAATGAAGGGATAGAATAGTGAAACGCTTTACACATTGATGGGTTCCATGGTGATAAGGGTTGTTGTTGTCACATCTGGAGAGCTTGCATCTAAAGCTGAAATTGATTTTACCAGATTATAACACACGTGGCTCGCATATATGGGTGAGAAAGGTATGAAAATTCTTTTTGATATTAACTTACTTGTTGGTCATAGAATTAGTAAACTGATTTTTTGTGATCATTGTGTGTATGGTAAGAAATATACAACTAAGTTTGGTAAAGCTATATACTGCACAAAGGCACCTTGGATTATATCCATGCTGACTATTGGGGCCCTTCTATGGTCCCATCTTTTCATGGTGCTCGATTCTATTTATATTTAGTGGATGACTACTCTAGGATGTCCTAGGTATTATAGATGAAACATAAATTTGAAAATTTTGGAAAGTTTAGGTAGTGGGTAGCTTAATAGAAAACCAAGCACTTAAGATGGTTAAACTGCGATGAACAGACAATAGTCTAAAATTCTATTCATCTGAATTTGAGGAATTTTGTAAAGACAAAGATATAGCTAGACATAAAATAGTCAAGAATACTCCTTAGCAAAATGATACTGCTGAAATAATAAACCAAACTTTTTTGGAGAGAATTAGATGTATGTTTTCTCAATCAAGCTTAGGTAAAGAGTTTTGGGATGAAGTTGTTAATATAATATGCCATCTGATAAATAGATCACCACATAGTAGAATTGATTTCAAAATTTCATTTAAGGTATGGTCTAGTAAACCTGTAGATTATTCTAGTCTAAAAATATTCAACTATATTGCCTACTATCATGTAAATGATGGTAATCTTGAACCACGAGCAAGAAAAGGAATATTTGTAGGATATGATGATGGAGTCAAGGGATTATACCATCTAAAAAGGTAGTGATCCTCTCTAGGAGTGTTACCTTTGATAAAAATATCATCCTAAAATAAGTACCTAGTCCTGTCTAGTCATCTGAAGTTTCTAAAAATGAACTTAAGATGGAGCTAAAATTTAATTCTACGGCTCTAGAAAGGATGTTGAATATGAGTCATGGTTAGTTGTCATGAAAGAAGAGATTGAATTCCTTCATAAGAATGATACTAGGTTGTTGTACCTAAACCAAAGGAGAGAAAGCTTCCTGTAAATGGGTTCTCAAGAAGAAAAAAGATACCTCAGGTACTGATGGTGTAAAATTCAAGGCATGTCTAGTTGCAAGAGGGTTTAGTTAGAAAAAGAGTATTGATTATAGTGATATATTCTCTCTTGTAGTTAGACATACCTCAATCAGGGTGCTTCCAGTATTAATGGCACATCAGAATCTTGAACTTGAGCAACTAGACGTCAAAAACTATTTTCCTTCATGAAGATTTAGATGAAGAAATTTACATGAGCCAGCATGAGGATTTTGAGGTATCAGGTAAAAAAACTTATGTTTGCAAGTTTCTAAAATTCTTTTATGGACTTAAACAGACTCCTCGTCTGTGGTACACGAGATTTGAATATTTCATGACTACTTATGAATACAATAGGTGTGACCATGACTTCTATATAAATTTAAAAAGACAAACTGATGAGTCATATTTCTATTTAATATTGTATGTAGATGATATGCTCATCATTGCCAGAAATAAATTTGACACTCAAGAACTAAAAAATCTTTTCACTTCTGAATTTGATATGAAAGATCTTGGAAGGGAAAAGAAAATTTTGGGCATTAAAATTTTCAGAGATTTGATTAAAATAAAATTGTTTCTATCATATAAATAATATATTCAAAAAATTTTATCTAGATTTGGAATGATTACTTGTAAACCTCTATCCATGCTATATGCTTCCAACCTCTACATGTCATTGGAATTCTATCCTCAATCTGAATCTAATAAGGAACAAATGTTCATGGTTCCTTATTCGAGTGATGTTGGGAGCCTCATGTATCTCATGGTGTGCACCCGACCTTATATTACTAATGTAGTCACCATAGTGAGAATGCTTATGATAAACCCCGATCAAAAGTACTAAAAAGTTGTCAAAAGGATACTTAGGAATCTCAAGGGGATGTTCGACGTAAGTTTGATATTTGGTAATAAATCTGAACTTTTACTAGCTGGATATTTTGATTCTAACTATGTAAGAGATATTGATAGTAGATGGTCTATAACTTGCTATGTCTTCAATGCATGTGGCTCTATAGTTAGTTGGAAAGCCATTCTTCAATCTTTTGTTACTCTTCATTCACTAAAGTAGAGTATATGGCTCTAATTGAAGCTATGAAGGAAGGGATTTGGATAAAAAGTTTTCTCAAAGAACTTGGTCTTTGCCAAGAGGTTGCAACCATGTTATGTGACAACCTTAATTTTATTTTTTTAGTAAAAGACCAAGTACACCATGAGAGGACAAAGCACATTGATGTGCGATATCATTTCTTTCGATTTGAGAAGAGGGTGTAAGTGAAGAAGATTGGAACCTATGATAATCCAGCTAACATATTTATCAAACTTCTCACTCTGAATAGGTTAAGACACTATCTTGATTTACTGAACATATCAAACAAGATGTAGTCCTATTAAGACTATTCATTTATCGAGAGTGTCTCTTTATCTACAAACAAAATAACTTTAGGTGGAAATAGTAGTTTATACTTTGTTTTGATATTTATATAACCATTTATTTTCTTG
The DNA here is from genome assembly GCA_029783825.1 of Sapria himalayana. Lineage (NCBI taxonomy): Eukaryota > Viridiplantae > Streptophyta > Magnoliopsida > Malpighiales > Rafflesiaceae > Sapria > Sapria himalayana. Next base: position 2,571,964 of record JAREIK010001488.1, on the reverse strand, counting down.
TTTATCTATTTTATTTCAAGGTATAGGTATTGATCGATATGTTGAAAGATTGGTCACATGGCACTAGGAAAATAATGGGGGTCTTGATGTATGGTTAGTGGGCTGGCAAATTTTGGAGCAAGACCTAGCCCACTCTGTTGATCAGACCCATTATGTTTATAGAAACCTATTTGTTTTTCCTATAAATTCATTGTATGCATAAACTTGTTCAGCACTCTGTTCATCATCTCTCTCTCTCTCTCTGTGTGATTTTGTACTATAACATTTGGTTATTAATTTATTAGTACTAAGCACTTTTTTGGTGGATTTAGTTAGTCGTGTTGAATGACTAGTGAACCACATTAAATCAGGTGTTTGATTATTATTATGTGCATTATTTATATTTTTGCACAATCTAATTATTTTGCAAAATCACTATTGATGAAGAAGAGATTCTAACAAATAATAAGATGGGCAAAAAGAAGTAAAAGATAAATGTGAAAAGAAAAAATAGAAGGATGAAGAGAAGGAGAAGAGGAAGGAATGAAGATATGAAGAAGAATAAGATGCTAATGATGATGAAAGAAAATAAGATATAGAAGAATGCAAAGAATAAGAAGAAAAATAAAAAGAAAAAAAAAGAAGAAAAATGAGAAAAGATAAAAAGAAGAAGAAATATAATAAAGAAAAGAAGAATGAGAAGAACAATTAGAATAAGAACAAGAAGGTAAATATTAAAAATAAGTAGAATGAGAAGATGAAGAAAAAAAAGGAATGTGAAGAAGAAAAAAAAGATGAGAATGAAACAAAATAAGAATGACAAGTAGAAGTATAAATTATTGATGATAGTGAAGAGAGAAAAAAGAGAAAAAGATATAGAAGGAGGGGGAGGAAGAGTACAAAATGTATAAAATGAATAAAAGGAAGAATGAAAAGAATTAAAAAAAAAGAGGAGGAGAAGAAGAAGAAAGACATGAAGGAGTAGAAGAAGAAGGATAAGAAGTAGTAGAAGAAAAAGAAAAAACATGAGGAATAGAAGAAGAAGGAGAAGCATAAGAAGAAAATGAAGATTGAGAAGGAATATAAGAAAAATATAAAAGCAAGAGAAGTAGAAGAACAAGGTGAACCATAAAATGAATAAAAAGAAGAAGAAGAAGATGAAGAAAAATACCAAGAAACATAAGAATAAAAAAAGTGAAAGTGAAGAATAACTAGAAGAATAAAAAGAAGTAAAAGATACGAAAAAAATAGAAAAAGATGCATTAGAAGTAGAAGAAAAATTAAAAAAAAAAGAAAAAAGAGAAGAAGAAGTAAAAGAAAAAGAAGATGAAAAAGATGAATGAAAAAAAAGAAAAAGGTGAAGAAAAATAAAAAGCTAAAGAAGAAGAAAAAGGTGAAGAAAAAGAAAAGGGTGAATAAGAAGAAAAAAATAAAGAAGAAATAGATATAGAAGAAAAAGAAAAAAAATGAAGAATAAGAGAAGGATGAAGTAGCATGAAATTATGAAGTAGCAGAAGAATAACAAAAATAAAAAGAAGATGAACAAGAAAATTTAAATGAAAAAGTAAAAAAAAATTAGAAGAAAAAAAAACAAGAAAAAATTAAAAGGTGAAGACGAAGAAGAAGAAAAAGGAGAAAAAGATAAAATGAAAAGGAAATGATGAAGAAGAAAAAATAAATAAATAGAAAAAGAAAAAAAATTAGTTTATGAAGGAAAGCATGTTGAAAAATTAGTAGAAGAAGAACATTATTAAGAAAAAGTAAAAGAATAAGAAAAGCAGATAAAAATTCAATAAAAAGGAAAAGGAGAAAAAGAATTTTAAGATGGTGAATGAGAACAAGAAATAATCGGAGGAGAACTAAAAAAAGGCAAAGACAAAGAAAAGAAGAAAGAGAAAAAGAAAGAGGAAGAGAAGAAGATTGTGAAGAAGAATAAGCTGATGATGAAGGTTAAGAATAATTACACGGAGAAGAAGATAAAGAAAATACAAAATAAATAGGCCAAATAGGAATGAGATTGGAAGAGTAGGAGTAGGGAAAGTAAAAGAAGAAAAAGTAAGAGAAGAATCAGGAGGAGGAGGAGATGAAGGATAAATAGGAAAATGAGAAAAATAAGATGTTGATACAGAAGAATAGAATATAAATAAGAAAAAAAGAAGTAGAAGAAGACAGAAAAGAAGATGGAGAAGGAAGGATAAGAAGAAGAACATAGATTGAAAGAGTAAGGATAAGAAAAAGTAGGTGAAGAAAAAAATATGAAGAAGTGGAAGATATAAAAATATATGAAAATGAAGAAGAAAAAAAGAAAAGAAGAAGGAGAATGAGAAGAAGAAGAAGAAGAAGAAGAAGAAGAAATGAGGAGGAGGAGATGAAGAAAAAAAAGAGAAAAAGAATAAATAAAAAAGAAGTATAAAAAGAAGGATTAGGGAAAGTGAATGACAAGAAGAAAACATGAAATGATATTGAAAGATAAAATGGATGAGGAGAAGAAAGAGATATTGAAAAAAATAAGAGAACAAAAACATGAAGAAGAAGTAGAAAAAAAGATGTAGAAGAAATGAGAAGAAGAAAAATAAGATGGAGAAGGAAGGAAAAGAAGAATAATGATTAGAAGTATAAGTATATGGAGAAAAAAAGAATAAAAATAATAAGAAGAATTAAAAGATATCGAATTAGATAAAAATGAAGAAGAAAAAGAAGAAAAATAAGAATGAAAAGAAAAGAAAGAAGGAGAAGGGGGTGGATAAGAAGGTGAAGGAGAAGGGGTGGATAAGAAGGTGAAGGAGAAGGGAGATGATAAGAAGAATAAGGAGATGGGAGAGGATAAGAAGGTGAAGGAGAAGGGGGCAGATAAGAATAAGAAGGAGATGGGGGATGATAAAAAGGAGGAGGAGGAGAAGAATGAGAAGGAGGAGAACAAAATAAAGAAAAAGAAAGAAGTAGAAGAAGAAGAAGAAAAATAAGAAGAAAAGTAGAAGTGGAAGAAAAAGAAGAAAGTAAAGGAAGAGAAGAAGAAGAAGGATGAAGAAATAAAAATATAAAGAGGAGAAGAAGAAGAATGAGAAGAAACAAATTAAGAAGAAGAAGAATGAGAAGAAACAAATTAAGAAGAAGAAGAATGAGAAGAAACAAATTAAGAAGAAGAAGAATGAGAAGAAACAAATTAAGAAGAAGAAGAATGAGAAGAAACAAATTAAGAAGAAGAAGAATGAGAAGAAACAAATTAAGAAGAAGAAGAATGAGAAGAAACAAATTAAGAAGAAGAAGAATGAGAAGAAACAAATTAAGAAGAAGAAGAAAGAAAAGTAGAAAAAGAAGAAGAAAAAGAAGCGGAAGGAGGAGAAGAAGAAAATGATGGATAAGAACAAAAAGATGAAGAAGGAGGAAGCATAAGATGCAGAAGGAGGAGAAGAAGAAAATGATGGATATGAACAAGAAGATGAAGAAGGAAAGGAAGAAGAAGATGAATAAGGAAAGGAAGAAAAATAATGAGAAGAATGAGAAGAAGAAGAAGAATGAGAAGAAAAAGAAGGAGAAGGAAAAGAATAAGAAGAAGAAAGAGAAGAAGAACCTAGAGAAGAAGAATAATGAGGAGAAGATAAAGAAGAAAAAACATAATAAGATGGAGGAGGAGGAGGAGAAAAAAAGTAAAAAATGCGAAGAAAAAGAAAATAGAAGAAGGATAAGAAGAAGAAGAAGAAGGGTAGGAATAAGGAGATGAAGAAGAAGGATAGAAGAGGAAGAAGAATAATAAGAAAAAGTAGGAGAAGACATAGAAGAAGATGTAGAAAATGAAGAAGAAGAGAGAGAAGAAGACGGAGAAGAAGAAGAACAAGAAGGAGAAGAATAATAAGTAAGAGAATAAAAAGAAGAGGAGAAGAATTACTAGAAGAAGAAGAAGAAGAGGGAGAAAAAGAAGAAGATGAATAAGAATGAGAAGAAAAAGAACAAGAATAATAAACAAAAACAAGAAAAATAAGAAGTATAACAAGAAAAAGAAGTTGGAGAAAGAAGGAAAACAATAGGGATTAGAAGAATAAGGATAGGAAGAAGGAGAAGAAAAAAAGAAAAAAATAAAAAAAGAAAAAAGAAAAAAGAAAAAAGAAAAAAGAAAAAAGAAGATATGGATATAGATGAAGATGAAAAAAAAGAAAAGAAAGAAGCAAAAGAAGAAGAAGGATAAGGAGGAGGAGAAACATAGAAGAAGAATGAGAAGAAGAAGTAGTAGAAGAAGAAGGAGAAAAAGGAGGAGAAGAAGAAGGAGAAGAAGAAGGAGAAGAAAAAGAAGGAGAAGAAGAAGGAGAAGAAGAAGAAGGAAAAGAAGAAGGAGAAGAAGAAGGAGAAGAGGAATAAGGAGAAGAAGAAGGAGAATAAGAAGAAGAAGAAGAAGAAGAAAGAGAAGAAGAAGGAGAAGAATAAGGAGAAGAAGAAGGAGATAGATAAAAAAAGATGAATGAGAAGAAGAATGAGAACAAGAAAAAAAATAAGTAGAAGAAGAAGAAGAACAAGAATAATGGAGAAGAAGAAAAAGAAGAAGAATTATGACAAGAACATGATGGAGAACAAGAATAAGAAAAAGAAAAAAAACAATTAGAAGAAGGAGAAGAAGAAAAAGTAGATGTAGTAGAAGTAAGAGATGTAAAAGTAGAAGGAGGAGAAGAAAATAAGAAATAGATGAAGGAAAAGACAAACAAGTAAAATAAAAAGGTGAAGAAAAACAACAAGAATTAAAATAAGAATAAAAAGAATAAGAAGAAGAAAGAGAAAAATAATAAGAATGAGTAGAAATAGAAAAAAAAGAAAAATAAGGAGAAAGAGAAGAAGAAGGATAAAAAGAAAGAGAAGAAGAAGAAGAATAAGGAGAAAGAGAAGAAGGAGAAGGAGAAGGAAAAGAAGAAGGAGAAGAAGAAGGAGAAGAATAAGGAGGTGAAAGAGAAGAATAAGGAGGTGAAAGAGAAGAAGAAGAAGGAAGAGAAGGAAAAGAAGGAGGAGAAGGAGAAGTAGAAGTAGGAGGAGAAAGAGAAGAAGAAGGAGGAGAATGAAAAGAAAAAGGAAGAGAAGGAGAAGAAGAAGGATGAGAAGGAAAAGGAGAAGGAAAATGAGAAGGAGTGGATGGAGAAGGAGAAGAATAAAAATAAGGAGAAAGAGGAGAATAAAAAGAAAAATAAGGAGAAGAAGAAGAAAGAGAAAAAGAAGAAGAAGGAAAAGAAGAACACGAAGGAGATGAAGAAGTAGACGAAGGAGATGAAGAAGAAAAATGAGTAGAAAAAGAAGTAGAAAAATAAAGTATAATAAAAAGAGGAGTTGAAGAAGGATGAGAAGAATAAAATAGTAGTTGAAGAAGGATAAGAAGAATAAAAAAGTATTTGAAGAAGGATAAGAAGAATAAAAAAGTAGTTGAAGAAGGATAAGAAGAATAAAATAGAAGTTAAAGGAGTTGAAGAAGGATAAGAATAATAAAAAAGTAATTGAAGAATGATTGGAAGAAAAAAAAAAGGAGAAGTTGAAGAAGGAGAAGAATAAGAATAAAAAGGAGAAGAAAAATGAGAAGGAGATGAATGATGAAGAGAAGAAGAGGATGAATGATGAAGAGAAGAAGAAGAAGATTAAAAAGTAGGATTATAATATGAAGAAGAAGGAGAAGCAAAAGAAGAATAATGAGGATAAAAAGAAGAAAAGGAAAAAAAAACTCATAGCCTAAAATTCTAGAGAGAGAAAGTGCGTTATAGAGAAAGAAAATTTCATTTTAGTGAGAGAAAGATACATTTTTAATTGAAAATTGGTGCAACCAAATTACTTATCACATAAGAAATTATTTGTATCCATTAATCAAAAGACCGCTCCTCCTAAACAAAACATTACAAGCAAGAACTTTGAAACCACTATATTTTTTTTAATAAAAGAAATCACAAACCTCTTAAAATCCTACAACTACTCTTTGATAGAAAAAATTCTTTCATGGGCGACCTCGAATGGAAGATTTTAGGAGTTTATTTCCATCGCAAAAACTTAAGATTTTGTCTAAAATTTGTTTTCTCGACAACAATCACATTATGATACAATTTTTCACAGAGGAGGATTTCTTTCGCATTTGGCTAAAGGGACAATGGGTATCATAGGCTTCCCCATGAGAATATTCAAGCATATGCTAGATTTCTCAATGAAGGAGGAAGCAACAGTTATCCCGGTATGGTTCACTTTTCCTAATCTGTCGATATATTTATTTGACAAATCACCTCTCTACTCCATTGCTGCTTGCTCGAGCTCATCTCTATAAAGATATGAAGCTACATATCTTTTAACCAGACCAAATTTAGACATAGTGTTTGTGGAAGTGGTCCTTCAAAGGCAGCTTCCTCATAGAATCTGGATTGGCGGTAATTATCAAGAAGAATAATGGCAAGACATAATACCAGAAAATTTGCCTCCTTTTTGTAACCATTGTAATAAGATGGGACATGGTCAAGAGGATTGTTTGAAGATGTTAAAAACTAAAGAAAGTAGCAGAATACAGGAAGGCTTAAAGAAAAAGGGGGAATGGAGATAGAACATTAAAATGTTAATTAGAAGCAGAAAGAGAGAATGAATTACCCCTCAAAACAAAAACAATGTCGGCCAAAAACTCAAATAGCCATAACACACAAAAATGTTCATTTTCTTGCTCTCCAACAGAGCAAGAGAATGACACAGAGGAAGGAAAGATAAATGAGTTATAGCAATAGTGAAAAGCAAGGGGCAAGGAAAGTAAGGATGCTGAGAAGTATGGTGTAGAAAGCTTGGGAGACTTAGTGGAAGATTCAGAAATTAGAACTAGGAGTTGTATCATCCTCAATAGTAATAAAGAGGATTGTGTTAAAGGAAAAGGCTATAGCAAAGTTGATTTGGAGTTAGAAGAAAAGCGAAATAAAATCCGATGCTTGGAATGGGTAATGAACGATCTCAAAATAATGGTACTTCAATGGGGGAGGAAAAGCTTAGAATAGCAAATGAAAGTTTTAAATGAAGAAACAAACTCGGCAAAGAAACCTAGAAACATGTAAAAATAAGTAAATAAAATATATGAATCAAAGTGTATAACTAGAGCATAATAAAAATCCTTTTTGAATGATGTTTAAATATATATACTAGAACATTAGAGAGATTTCAGATCCCCCTTCCATTAATAGATTAAGAAAGCTTGTTAAAATTCATAAAATTTCACTTATAATGATAGCGGAGCCATTAGTTTTGAAAAGAGTTACTGAAACACAAATAGACAAATATGGATATTGTGGAAGGAGAAACTTAATATTATTTATTAGATGACTTAGAACAAATGATGAACATTTGCATGGGAAAAAAGGTGGAAAAAAAAATCCTCACGATAGTATATTTAAATAACTCAAAAGAAAAAAGAAAAAGCTTATGGAGTGAAATGGAAAAGTTGGCTGCAAAGGACAAACCTAATGTGACAAAAAGTACATCAGAAAAAAGGGAAGAAGGAAGCCAAAAGTGGAGGCAATTAATCATTTGAATGAATTAATAGCCAAACCTAACTTATCGGAAGCTAACTTCTTAGGAGCCAAATGCACATGGTGCACTAACTAGAAAAAAAATTGTGTGATATTGGAAAGACTTGATTAGTTATGTATAATTGTGAATGGGTGATCAAAAATGGCTGCACATGAGTTAGACACATGAATAAATCATTCTCATATCACATCCCATTATTGATTAGCATTTAGAAGGGGCATGTAAGCAAATTGACTTCTTTTAAATTTCAAAACATGTGGTGTTTACATGCTGAATTTGGGTAGATTATAAAAGAAGTCTGGGACAAATCAATATTATGTAATTCTTTACAAATTCTCTCAAAGAGTTTTGGGATCTTAAAGGAGTATTAAGAAAATGGAACAAGGAAAGCTTTGGGAATATCAACATTCAAGTTGAAGTGGCAAAAAAAAAGGATTGCAAAGCTGGAAATAGAGTTTGAAGAGGACCAAAAGGAAGAAAAAAAAAGGAGGGAGTTAAGCAAAGGCAAAGCTGAACTTAAGCTTAAGTTTCATATGAAGGTAGGTTTTTGGAAATAAAAAGTAAAAATAAATGGCTAAAAGAAAGGGACAGGAACACAAAATTCTTCCAAATTATGACAAAAATCAAACAACAAAAAAGTCATATTAAAGGCATAAGAAAAGAGGACGGATCGTAGGAAGTGAAGGAAGAGAAAATCTGGAAGATATTTGAGGGCTACTTCAAAAATCAGCTAGGCATAACAGGAAGCGCCAAAGGGAGTAGCCTACTATGAGGAATCAAGAGAAGGGTCTCAAAAAAAGACAATAAATTTTTGACAGCACTAACTAATGAAGAGGAGGTAAAAGTGACAATTTTCAACATCGATAAAGAAAGTGTAGTAATTCCAAATGGCATAAACAATGGTTTTTTTCAAGTCTGCTGGAAAATAATCAAAGAAGACCTCTTAAATGCCATTACATGGATTTTTTTTTGTGGAGCAGAGATTAATAAATATTAGGCAAATTCATATATAGTCCTTTTACCAAAGATAGAAAATCCTCAAAGCTATGAAGACTATAGACCAATTAGCTTACGTACCTCGGTCTATAAAATCTTGACGAAGATTCTTCAAATGAGGATGAGCTACATTTTACCAAAAGTCATATCAGAAAAGCAAAAGAGATTTATGAAAGATAGGCTAATGATTGAAAACATAAGCTTAACAGATAAAATGATGAAAGATAGGCCAATGATTGAAAATATAAGCTTGACGGATAAAATGATGATATAATTGGGTAAAAAAATATAGAGGTCATAATGTGGTCTTAAAACTAGACATCTCTAAAGCTTTCGATAGGGTGAAGTGAGACACTCTTCGTTTTGTTACGAGTAAGATGGCCTTTGCAAAGTTATGGATTGATTTGATTCATAGATGCATACCTAGTGCATGAGTTAAAGTTCCTATAAATGAATAAATTTGTGGGGAATTTAAACCGGTAAGAGATTTAAGGTAAGGTGACCCCCTCTCACCATCTCTTTTTAATATTTACTTATAGTTATTTCTAGTAAACATAAAAAAGAAATTGCAAGAGGGAAGTATCTTAACCTTTTAACATCCAAGAAATACTTCACTTGTGTCTTGCCTTGCATATGTAGATAATGTGTAACTGAGTTCACAAATGATAGCAGAAAAGCACATGAGAACATTATGCACTTATTCCACATAATTGAGGAAGAAATGGGGTAAACTCTCAATAAAAGAAAGTGATATTTTATAATCTCCTCAAATGGACCAGAAAGAGTAGCCCAAATAATTAAAAGGGTAACAAGCTTTACTCAAAAAAAGGAAGCTTAGCAATACTTGGGATGCCTAATATACGAAGGAAGATTAAATATGAATTATATGAATTTTCTTTTTGAAAAGTTAAGGAAAAAATAGTAGGGTGGAAGGAGGATCTCCTAAAATTTGGCTAAAGAATAACTTTTATAAAGCATGTGCTTTAAAGCACACTAATGCACTATTTCATGGTGGTTCAGCTACCAAAGTCAGTTATCAAAAAGCTAGAGCATTTGCTAGCTAACTTTTTTTGGGGGAAGCAAGACCACAAAACAAAAGATGCATTGGAAAAAATTGGAAGATCTATTATTTTCAAAGGAAGAGGCCGGTTTGGGTTTCACAAGCTTTAATACAATGGCTAAAGCATGAGCATGTAAAAGATGGTGGAAGTTTAAAAAAAATTAAATTATGTGGGCAACATTTATGAGAGCAAAATTTTTTTACGAAAATAATATGAATAGAGAAAGAAAGAAAAAAAAACCTTTAAAACATGGAAGTAAATGTTGGCACAAAGGGAGTTGATAGGAGCCGACTTTAAGCAAACTAAAAGAGGCTGGAAATGGACCCCAATGCAGATGGATTCTTCTCTAAAAAGTCAGCAACAAACTTGGTGAGAAATAGAAAAATTATACATCCAATCCATTAATGGGCATGGGCTATCGAAGCTCCGCAAAAGAAGTACTCTGTTATGTTGAAAATACTCTCAAAGGATATCCTAGTAGAAATTACTATAAAGACTAAAGGTATTAAGTAAGTATCTAGGTGTGAATGTTGAGAATCTAACTTTAAAAGCATGGATCATTTATTATTGCAAGATAAGGTAGCAGAAGAAGTTTGGAGATACATAGAGGCATATATGCAAATTAAAAATAGCTATTCTACTTAGAATAAAAGGCGACAAAAATGGGGTAAAGCATCACCCAAAAATAGTTTACACAAGTGACTGACAGGCAACTTACCCATATAATACATTGATGCATATGGAAAGCTAGAAATAAAAATAGATATGAAGGGATAACAATGAAAAGAAACATAATATTAGGGGACATTAAGATGGAGATAAGCAGGATATCAGCAGGTAGACCAATTAAATTTCAAAAAGGAGAAGATTAGTTTTTCTAGACAAAGAAGTGAAAGTTGCCAGTTAAGCAATGAAAAGCTCAGACAATTAATTGCACTCATTGGAATAGACAACTGATAGAAAAGATAGCTCTCAATATGAAAGGAAACTTTAATGGAGAAATGAGAGCGGTAGGAAGAGGAAGAGAACTAAAAAATTTGGATGGTAATCTAATAATACCCTTTTCAATGAAATTTCTGGCAATATCAGCTCTTCATGCTGAAATCAGGGCACAATTGAAGGGGCTTCAAACATGTAAAATGAAAAGTTATAAAAATATTTTGGTTCAAGTAGATTCCAAGCTATTAGTGGGTATGGTTAACAAGAAGATGGAGATATAGAGATTTGAGGAGGAAATAGATCAAATACATACTTCATGAAGGAAATGAATTGCTCTATTTCACATATTTTTATGGAGGAAAATGAGCTAGCGAATAGGCTAGAAAAAAAAGAATTTAAAAAGGAGGGTAGGAATTCAATGGATGAGACATGCCAGTCAGATTTAAAGGGTCTCTAAGGCTTGATAGCATAAAATTTCTTTATATTAGGAAAATCAAAGAAAGAACATAATGGTTAAAAGGAGAAATAAGCTTACAAAACTATAGGTGGTTGGCAAAATGATAATTTACGGATTAGTTTTCTGTAAGCTTTTTCAGATAAAAAGATGTCTCTTAAATACTTCAAAGCTGGAACAAAGGAGGATGGCAAAGAAGTAGAACAATAGGAGGGAGATTAGAGCAGATTCACAAGGCGATAAATAGAGAAGCTAGTAGAGAATGCAAGAAGCAAGGCAGCTCAAGAAGAAGTAGACTAGAAGTTGAACGGAAAGTGGGCTTCTGAAAGGAAAAGAAGGGAACTAGGACAACCACACAGAGGAAGAGATAGGAGTTTAGAATTATAGGCTTAAATGTTGTTTAAAATAGTGTAAAATAAATACTCTTAAATATAGTGGCATAGTGAAAGGGGGGATGGGGCTGAAGGGTGGTATGATGGATATGTTTATCAGATGTATGCAATATTCGTGGAGATTTTTGTGTAGCCTCTAAGACACAAGAAGGAAGTTACAAGTGAAAATTTTAACAGCTCGGGCAAGATATACTCAAAGATAAAAGGGGAAAAGACACCCAAAAGCTAGAAATTTCTCTTCTCAATGAAATATAGAAGTAGGGATGGATCTATATTTGTCTTAAAATATTTGAGGATAGTGAAGAATGATAAATCTAGAAACAATGTATCAAAGTTATTTTCAAAGGTAATGTGAAAAAGGTAGAAATCAAAGGTGATTAATGGAAAAGCTAGTAAAGAAAACTAGGAGGGAAGTTTAGGAAGAAGTAGACTAGAAGCTAAATAGAAAGTGGGCTTCTATAGGATAAGAAGGGAACTAGGGCAACAACACAAAGGAAGAGATAGAAACTTAAAATTATTAATATTGTTTAAAGCAGTGTAAAACAAATACTCTAAAATATATTGGCATAGTGAAAGGAGGATGGGGTTGAAAGGTGGTAAGATAGATATTATATTAGATGTATGTAGATTTTGTGAAAATTATTTGCAGCCTCTAAGAAACAATGAGAAAGATACAAGTGAAAACTTTAATAGCTAAGGCAAGATATACTTAAAGATAAAAGGGGAAAAGAGACCCGAAAGCTAGAAGTTCTCGTCTAAATGAAATAGAGAAGCAAGACTGGTTATATATTTGTCTTAAAACTTATGAGGATAGTGAAGAATGATAAAGCTCGAAACAATTTATTAAAGCAATTCTCAAATGTCAAGAGAAAAAATGCAGAAATCAAAGGAAAAGAAAAAGATAAATGAAAGGCATAAAGAATTCATAATGTCCTACTCTATATAAGTGGAATGGACCAATAACAAGCATTAAAAATTTTCATAAGAAGAAAGTAATTTTAGTAAGGACAAGGCATAGGATACTAAAGTGTGTTGGCAAAAATAAATTTCATCCACCAAAAGTGAGAGTTTCACAAAATAATAAAACAACCTTAAAAAAAGGAGGAGGAGAAGAAGAAGAAAGAGGAGGAGGAGGAGAAGAAGAAAAAGGATGGGGAGGATGTAAAGGAATAGAAAAAAGATAATAAGAAGAAAAAAAAGAGAAGAAGAAGAAGGAGAAGTAAAAGAAAAATGAAAAAGGAGAAGAAAAACAACAATTAAAAGAAGTAGAAAGAGAAGGAGAAGAAGAATAAGTAGAAGAAGAATAATTAGAAGGAGATAGAGAAGGAAAAGAAGAAGAGGAAGAAAGAAAATAAGAATGAGAAATAAAAAAAGAAAGTAGAAAAGAAGAAAAAGAAAAGAAGAAGAGGAAGAAGAATATAAGGAGATGAAGAAGGAGAAGAAAAAGAAGAAGAAAAAGTATAAGAAGAAAAGGAGGAGGAGGACTCGGAGGAGGAGGAGGACTCGGAGGAGGAGGAGGACTCGGAGGAGGAGGAGGACTCGGAGGAGGAGGAGGACTCGAAGGAGGAGGAGGATTCGGAGGAGGAGGGGGAGAAGGACTCGGAGGAGGAGGGGGAGAAGGACTCGGAGGAGGAGGACTCGGAGGACTCAGAGGAGGACTCGCAGGAGGAGGAGGAGGACTCGGAGGAGGAGGAGGAGGAGGACTCGGAGGACTCGGAGGAGGACTCGAAGGAGGAGGAGGACTCGAATGAGGAGGACTCGGAGGACTCGGAGGACTCGGAGGAGAAGGAGGAGGAGGAGGAGGAGGACTCAGAGGAGGAGGAGTAGGAGGACTCGGAGGAGGAGGAGGAGGAGGACTCGGAAGAGGATGAGGAGGAGGAGGAGGATGATGATGATGATCTGTTTGAAAGGAGTTTGGTATATCATGGGCTACCCCATAAGAGCTTTCAAATGGATGCCCGACTTCTCAACCAAGCAGGAATCTTTATTGGCCCCGGTATGGTTCCTCCTCCCCATGCTTCCCATTCACATGTTTGATAAATTCGCACTATACCACATTGCACTAGTAGTTGGCACTCCCCTTCTTCTTGATGGTGCCATTGCAACTCTTTCTCCCCCTAGTGTTGCTCGGCTGTGCATAGAAGTCAATCTGTTGACGCATATTCCTCAGCAAATATGAATAGGTTCTATGAATGGTGATAGATTCTGGCAAGATTTAATTCCAGAGAACCTCTCTCAATATTGCACATACTGTAAGAAACTTGGACATGGTTGTGAGCATTGCATTGTTAAAAAAAAAAGCATGAATAAGATAGGCAGTGTACATGCTTAACATGGAAAGGGAAGGAAATAGTTCAATATAGACTAAAAAAACACCATGGCTCTTGAGCAGAAACTAAGTGATGAAGGAACTAGCCTGGAACTAGCAGAATATGTCCCTCCTAGGGTAGAAGAGATGGAAGTGGTATATGGAGTGGATAAAAATAAAAGACATGATTTAATTATGAAAATTGTAGAAATAAATAAAAGGCTCCAGGGAAGCAGGTTTGAAAACAGAAATAGAAGAGTAGGAAGAAAGAAATGGGCATTGGAAGAAGTTAATAGCTCGCATGAGGAAATAGAGGTTCGATGTGGCATAAACTTAAACAAGGGAGAGGAAGAAAATGAATGCATAAAATCCACAAAGGATTATATAGATATAGATAGATACAAGAATAAAATGGGCAATAGGGAATGAGCCATGGAAGAAATAAAAATAATGGCTATACAACTCGGAAGAAGGTGGAAAAAAGATAAAACAGAAAATATTAGTGCTTTAAAAAAGCCAAGAAACATGAAAAAACACCTAAATAGAACATATGATTCAAAGTGCACAACTAGATCTCAGGATAAATCTAACTATAATGTTTAGGTTCTTTTACTGGAATGTTAGGGGTATTGCAAACCCTCCCACAATAAAAAGAATTAAGGGGGTGATAAAATTATATAATTTATCTCTTATAATGCTTGTTGCACCTATGGAGAATAAGGTTCAAATAGAATATTACAAGGGATTCTTGGGCTCTGAGAATGCATATTCTAATAAAAATGGTAAAATTTGGTTATTCTGGAAAAATAAATTTAATATAACCATATTGGAAGAGACGGATCAAATAATCAATTTTAGACTAGATAATGCCCGAGAGGAGGTAACCTCGGTGGTCTATGCTAAATATACTAAAGAAGGTAGAAAGGAGCTTTGGAATGATATGGCTAAAATAACAAGTTTGAACAAACCCTGGATAATAGGAAAAGATTTTAACATAATAAGAAAGGCCAGTGAGAAAAAAGGGGGTAATCCCCCTAGCATAAGAGCCATCTCATACTTCAATGAGGCTATATCAAAGGTCAGTTTGATAGAAGCTAACTTTTTAGGCTCACAATATACCTGGTGCAATAACTGGAAAAATAAAGGCACTATATGGGCAAGACTAGATAGAGTCCTATACAATGTGAAATGGATAGAAAGTTATAGCTTTACGGCTGTGAGACATTTAAGTAGAACATGCTCAGATCACAACCCATTGTTAATCACCTTAGAACAGACTAAATTCTTGAGTAAGCCTTTTAAATTTCAGAATGCTTGGTGTTTACATCATACATTCATAAATATGGTTATACAGTCTTGGTTTCTGGAAGTTTCAGGAAATCCTGCTCAAATCTGGTATACAAAACTAAATAGATTAAAAAAGCATTTAAAGATATGGAATAGAGATATATTTGGTAATACTAACAAAAATATAATATAAGCAGAGAAAAGAGCTGAAAAGTTAGAGATAGAACATGAAATATTACAAAATAAAGATAATAGAAAAGCGTTTAGCAAAGCCCAAGCTGAGCTAAAATTAAAACTCCTCATGGAGGAGGTTTTTTGGAAACAAAAAGCTAAAATAAAATGGCTAAAAGAAGGAGATAAAAACACAAAATTTTTTCAAAGAGCAGCTAAAATAAGAATCTCGAAACAAAGAATAAAAGGTATAAAAAACAGTAATAATAAGCGGATAGATGATAACACAGAAATTAAAAAACATTTTGATGAATATTTTGAAAATCAATTTATAGGGACTACAACCCTGAGAGGTGTTAACCTTATACACAAAATAGATTGTAACATTACCAGAGAAGATAATGATGCCCTCATGAAATTCCCAGATGAAGAAGAACTCAAAACTGTTTTATTCAGCCTAGACCCAAATAGTGCCCTGGGCCCAGATGGATGGAACAATGAGTTCTATCAAAAATGCTGGCTTATTATAAAATCTGATCTCCTCAAGGCCAATTATTGGATTTTTAATGGAGCAGAAATAGGCAAGAAATGGAGTAGCACATACATGGTGCTAATTCCCAAGATAGACAACCCACAAAAGGCAGATGATTTCAGACCTATAAGTTTATGTAATTCCATTTATAAAATTCTATCTAAATTATTACAAAATAAATTAACCTCAGTCCTTCCTAAAATTATTTCGAAAGAACAATCAGGCTTCATGAAAAACAGATTAATAATGGAAAACATTTGCTTAGCTAAAGAAATGATCAAAGAAATAGACACAAAAATTAAGGACATAATGTATTAATAAAATTAGATATATCTAAAGCTTTTGATAAAGTAGAATGAAATGTTCTGTGTTTTACTATGAGAAAGATGAGTTTCACGGAAACCTAGATAGACTTGATATACAGATGTATATCAAGCTCATGGATTAATATACTAGTAAACGGGGAACTAGGAAGAGATATCAAGCCAGTGAGAGGACTAAGACAAGGTGATCCACTTTCTCCCTCACTCTTTAATATTTATTTAGGGCTCCTTATTGTCAATCTCAAAGATAAAATAAGCACAAATAAAATAGGTACATTCAGTCAGCCGAAGGGTACCCCCCTGGTGGGTTGCCTGGCATATGCTGATTATGTGGTAATCTTCACTAATGGTAATACTAGATCCCTTCAAAACCTAATGGATTTGTTGAGAGTAATGGAGGAGGAAACAGGTCAAAAAATAAATAGTAAAAAGTGTCAATTTATGATAGCTAAAAAAGCACCTATGAGTTAGGACATAGAGTACAAAGTATAACAGGTTTCTCTCTGAAAAAAGGAGTAATTCAATATCTTGGATTCCCTTTATATGAAGGAAAAGTTAAGTCAGAATACTTGGAATTATTACTCGAAAAGATCAAAAATAAAATTGCAGGATGGAGGGTTGAAATGCTGTCAATGAGCAGCAGGATAACCTTAATCACACATGTCCTTCAATGCGTAGTCATGCAAAACCTAATGATCACTCAACTGCCAGCCCCTGATAAAAAAAGAATTGAAAAAGAAATGGCTTGCTTTCTGTGGGGGGGTTCATAAAGGTAAAAGTAAGCTTCACTGGAAAAAATGGAAAGATCTCTGTTTTCCAAAGCAGGAAGCAAGGCTGGGTTTTGAAGACTTGAATGACTTAGCCAAAGCTTGGGCTTGTAAAAGATGGTGGAGGCTAAAAAAAATAGTTTATGGGCAGAATTCATGAGGGCCAAATATTGCATAAATGGGGATACGAACACAGAAAGAAAATAGAGTAAAACTTCTCAAGTGTGGTCTCAAATGCTTAAGCAAAGGGGGATAGTGGAAAAATATTCTAAACTCACTAAAAGCGGCTGGAAATGTTCACTAAGCATAGATGGAAAATTCTCGCTCAAAACCATCAAAGATAAAGTGAGAAATTGGAAGGAAGAGCAATCACTATTTAAATGGGCATGGAATAATGATAACTCTCAAAAAATTCAAACTAACACATGGAAAGTTCTTGCAAACATCACACCAATAGATGAAAACATAAAAAAGAAAGGCATTCAACTTGCCTCTAGGTGTGAATGCTACTTTCAAGAAGTTGAATCGATAGATCATTTATTCACACAAGGAAAGATAGCTTTAGAAATTTGGAAAAGATTAGAATTAGAAATGGGTATAAAGCACAAATGCATCTCTCTTAGAAATAGACTTCAAAAATGGTATATAGTGCACACGCGAAATTCATTACAAAAATGAGTTAAAAATAACATACCTCATATTGCTATTTGGTGTATATGGAAGGCCAGGAATAATAGTAGATATGAAGGTAAGAGAATGCTGGTGGAAGACATCTGGAAACTATAAAGAGAGAAATAATAAGTACCTCAGAAGCTAGCCCGATAACAGTACAGAGTAATTTCCTAAATAATGACATTCTAAAATTTTGGAATCTTACGGTATCTAAAAAAATATCACAAAAAAGTATAGGAGTTAAGTGGGAAAAACCACCAATAAGTAGGATTACTTTAAATACCGATGATAGTTTTGATAGAAATATAGGCTTAGCAGGTGGAGGAGGAGCGATTAGAAATTCCAGAGGCCATCTCATCCTAGCCTTTTCAAGGAGTTACAAAGCCTCTTCTGCACTCCAGGTAGAAATTTTAGCATTAAGAGATGGTTTAAGGGCATGTTATACTAGAGGTCTAAGAAATATAGATATTCAGTCGGATTCTAAAATTGTGGTGGACATGGTAAATAAAAAAAAGACTATATGGAAATACGAAGAGGAGTTAGAAAAGATCGGCCAGCTAGCACTATCGTTAAATGTTTTATCAAACATATATACATGGTAGCAAATGCATTAGCAGATAAACTGGCTAAAGAAGGAAAAAATAATAAACATGGTGAATATGTAGAGGAATTGATCCCGGACAGATTCAAGGGCATAATAAGAATGGATAAGATGGAATACCCATATATTCGAACAGTTAAAGTATAACCTAAACCCTGGTATTGTAAGGAGTTGACTACCCTGGTCTTGAGGGGTGGCTTGAAATAAGGGCTCGAATATATGTACATATATGTATTGTATTAGATTGCGATTTGTAGTTTAACAAGTTTAGGTACAACAAGAAGAAGACAATAGCAGAAATGGACATGGAGAAGGGACACCTATAAGTGGAGTTCGCGAATAGGACTATGTTTTCTTTTTTTGTTCTTTGTCTTGCTTGTAGTTTGACCGATGCAAAGTGGAAGACATCAGTAATAGAGCCAATAAGAGGACAGCTGCTGGATGTTTACTTTTTTGTTCTTTTGTTTGGTATTGAAGTCTGTTTGTTATTGAGAGTATATAATTGGTGAGGGGCCAGTGTCTGTAAAAATTTGTCCTATAAAGGAGAGCACGGAAAGGGACAGGCAGATAGAGCATGGAAGCCAAATGAACGGAGGAAGAAATAAGGCACTCATGCGATCAACAGGCTTTATCCAAGAAGGTAAGAGAATGTTTGAAATCTATAGAATTTTTTACGTTGGCAGATTTAAAGTCTGGAAAAGCCTAAAGAATAGAACCAAATGAGGGGATGACTGCTGGATGAAGCTCTCTGCGGATTTAGTGTTCTTAAAGGGTGGGGTCTGTATGTCCTGGTCAAGTAGGTGTCATGTTAAGTTTTAAAATTTTCTTGGGCGAGTCTGTAAAAGTTCATAGAGTCTGTATGTTAAGTGTCAGGTTGCGGTAATGGCCGATCTCAACACGTGCTGAGAAGGACTCAAAGCAATTGAAGAAAACTCAGGAATTAAAGTTGCAGAGACGGGCAGCATATAAGACTTGAAAAGATATACTATCAGTCTCAAATTGAAGCTTCGAAAGGTATGCTTTCAGCACAAAAGACACGAAAAGATACTTTCAAGATATAATACAGGATTATACAGCCACAGGAATAACTTCACTCATTTAGCAAATTTCAGCAAGATCTAACAAAGTGCAAATACCAAAAATGCAATAGTAAATCTTGCAAGCTAATTTTCGATGCATTCTTTGTTTTTTTGACTTAATGATGGGTGTAAAAGGGGAAATGGTAGATTATAGTTTGTAAAAATAGTATTCCTCCGCCAAAAGAGAGGGCTTGAATTATAATAAAACAAATTTTCCAAAGAAGAAGAAGAAGAAGAAGAAGAGGAAGAAGAAGAGGAAGAAGAAGAGAAAGAAGAAGAGGAAGAAGAAGAATAAGAAGAGGAAGAAGAAGAAGAAGAAAAGGAAGAAGAAGAAGAAGAAGAAGAAGAAGAAGAAAAGGAAGAAGTAGAAGAGGAAGAAGAAGAAGAAGGAAGAAGAAAAGGAAGAAGAAGAAGAGGAAGAAGAAGAAGAAGGAAGAAGAAAGAAGAAAGAAGAAGAAAAAAATGGTTTCTTTTTTTTAAAAAACGCTCTCAACTTCTAGAGAGAGAAAGTTCATTTTTAGAGAGAAAACCACTCCATTTTCTGAGAAAAAAAAGCTTGATTTGAAGCTATAAATGGATAAAAACAATTTGCTCTATGCAAAAAAATCATTCTCTTCATCTTCTAAACAGACCGCGCAGTTGTTTCCGAAATATGATGAGAAAAATAGTGAGCCAGCAGTCATCTTCGAAGCAAAAGAGATGAAAAACCTCACGGATGCATCCTGCTTCACCCTTATAGGGAAATTTTCACACGGCCAACCGGAATTCAAAGCGTTATATGATTTCGTGGCCTCATTAAAGCTTCGACAAATGGTGAAGCTTGTGAATTTCGACGGGAAGCACACACTATTACTGTTTAAGGATGAAGATGATTTTCTCAGAATTTAGCTTCGAGGTACGTGGAATGCAACAGGCTACCCAATGCGTATCTTCAAGTGGGCGCCTGATTTTTCTCCTTCTGTGAAATCCTCGAAGTCCCTGGTATGGCTCTCGTTACTCAGACTTCCACTTCATCTCTTCAACAAACAAGCTCTACACTCCATAGCCCTTTGCTTGGGGAAGCCATGACTATTAGTTGAGCTACAACATGCGTTACTAG
Organism: Sapria himalayana; assembly: GCA_029783825.1. Taxonomy (NCBI): domain Eukaryota; kingdom Viridiplantae; phylum Streptophyta; class Magnoliopsida; order Malpighiales; family Rafflesiaceae; genus Sapria; species Sapria himalayana. Next base: position 2,551,792 of record JAREIK010001488.1, on the reverse strand, counting down.
GCCAAGCATGGCAAGACTATGTGTAGAGATTGACCTGAAACTCCCACTCCCACACAGAATCTGGATAAGCGGTAACATGGAAGAAGGTTTCTGGCAAGAGATTATCCCAGAATCTACTTCTGCTTACTGCCTTAGCTATTCAAAGCAAGGACATACCCAAGATGATTTTATGGTAGGAGGCTTTAGGAAAGAGAGGGAGGATAATAAGGGGCCCAGGAGAGGGAGAGAAAAATGGGTTAGGAAGGGTAGTAAGGAGGGGGAGAGGAGCAGTGGAGAGTTAGTCGAAGATGTTTTAGCAGGCAGTAGGAAGAGTAGTAGGGCAGAAGGATGTGAGATGGGAGAAGTAAGTGAGTAGGAAAATGAGATTGAAGAGGTGCTGGATGAAAAGGTAGAAAAAAAATTAAAAGAAAGTAAAGAGAGCATGGAAGGAATTGAGGTTAGAAAGGTTGAAGGGCAAAAATTATATAAGAAAAAGGAGATTAGATTGTGGTTGGAGGATATAAAGGATGAAGTAGAAAAGGTAGGATTAGGAAGTTGGAAAGTTAAGAAGAGGTTAAGTCATAGAGAAAGGAAGATAGGGGGAACAGAAAATATAAGTTCAGAAATTAATGCAGCTGAATACGATTGGGAGGAAGATGCCCTCCTGGATTGGGCGATCAAGAGCTGGCTTGCTGAGAAAAGTGGTAAGAAAAAGGATACTTTAAACATACTATTAGATGACTTTAGGCAGGACGAGCAGCTTATGCATATGCTTAAAATTCAAAACTGGCAGAGTGCCATTCATGAAATTAAGAATATGGCAAGATCTTTAGAAAAACCTGGAATACTGAAAAAATTAGACCTACCATCACCTAGTTCAAGTAAGCCGTCAAGAAACATAAATAAATACATAGGCATGAAATATAACTCTAAATGTAACACTAGAACACAAGCTAGATTTTCTTAAATGTATAATTGTTTGTTTTGGAATATAAGAGGGGTGGCTAAATCCCCGTCGATAAATAGAATTAAAAACTTAATTAAGATACATAATTTAAAAATAGTAATTTTAACGGAACCAATAGTAAATAATAATTTATTGAAAAAAATATAAAAATAAGATAGGACTACATAAAGCCTTTTCAAATACTAATGGAAAAATATGGGTCATGTGGGATGAATCAATAGATATTAAAATATTGTCAGAAACAGAGCAAATGGTTAATTTTAAAATGGTAAACCAAATTGAAGCCCTATACTCTACAGGATACGCTAAGAACACGAAGGAAGATAGGGAGAGCTTATGGATGTGAAATGGAAAATATGGAAAAAAATAATACCCCATGGGTTATAGAAGGAGATTTTAATGTTATTAAAAACCTGAAAAAGTAAAAAGTAGGAAGACCACTTGACCCGATAGTAATAACTCACTTCAATGAAGCCATTGCTAACGCTAACCTCATGGAGGCAGAATACTTAGGGTCAGATTTCACATGGTGTAATAACTGGAAGAGAAGAGGGGCTATCTGTTACAGACTAGACCGGATCCTGTTTAACGCACAATGGTTAGATAAGCTGGGAGGCCTAACAGGCAAACACTTAAGTAGGACTTGCCCTGACCATAATCCGCTTTTAATGAAATTACATAGAAATGAAGGAAAATATAATGACTTTAGATTTCAAAATATGTGGGGAATACATAAAGATTTCGATAAAGTCGTAAGGGAAACATTGGACAAAGCTGTGGTAGGTAATCCGATGCAAATATTAGCACAAAATTTTGAAAATTTAAAATTTGCATTATTGACATGGAATAAGGAGGTATTTGGAAATATCTTCAGAAAAATACATGAGGCAGAAAAGAAAATTTCAGTTTTAGAAATAGAATATGAGAAAAGATCGGAGGATGATGTGAGAATAGAACTTAGCAAGGCGAAAGCAGAACTAAGGCTAAAAATGCATATGGAAGAAGTTTTTTGGAAGCAAAAATCGAGAATTAAATGGTTAAAAGAGGGAGATAAAAATACAAAGTTCTTTAATATGATGGCCAAAAGTAAAAATCAAAGGCTTAAAATAAAAGGCCTAAGGAACAATATAGGATTATGGATAGATAAAGAAGAGAAAATAAAGTATGAATTAAAAGAATCTTTTAAAAATCTTTTATGCAATTTAAATAGGACCAGTGGAAGCACATTAATAGATAAGCTAGAAAAAAAGTCATGGAAGAGGATAATAAAATGTTAGAAGAAATCCCGAGAGAGGAAGAAATAAAAGAGGCAGTATTCGGGGCTAATAAAGATAACGCTCCAGGCCCAGATGGTTGGAACAATGGTTTTTTCCAACTCAGCTGGCCTATAATTAAAAAAGATTTAAGTAAAGCAATTGCTTGGATTTTTGTGGGCACGAAAATTACAAAGGCTTGGGCAAATTATTACATTGTATTAATTCCTAAGAAAACTTAACCACAAAGAGTTGAGGATTTTAGGCTGATTAGCTTGTGTTATACAATATATAAAATTCTAGCCAAAATTCTTCAAAATAGATTAAGTAGAGTACTCCCAAAAATTGTCTCAATAGAGCAAGCAGGTTTTGTAAAAAACAGATTAATGATGAAAAATATCAACCTTGCGGCGAAAATGATAAGAGAAATAGGAGCTAAAGTAAGAGGTAATAATGTAATAATTAAACTGGACCTATAAAAAGCTTTTGACAGAGTCGAGTGGGACACACTGTGTTATATCATGAGGAGAATGGGCTTCTCGGAGTACTGGATAGACCTAATGTATAGATGTATTGCTAGCACATGGGTAAAGATTCTAATCAATGGTCGGGAAAAAAAAGAATTCAAACCAGCGAAGCCTTAGGCAAAGGACCCTCTTTCTCCATCTCTATTTAATTTATACTTAGAGCACTTCATTGTTAATCTGAAAGAAAAAATAAGAATGGGCAATATCTTAGTTTTTAAGCAACCAAGACATACGCCGATCATAAGCTGCTTGGCATATGCAGATGATGTTATTATTTTTACAAATGCCAGTAGCAGGTCCTTGAAAAATCTAATGAGACTCACAAAACATTAGAAGAAGAGACACGTCAAAAATTAAACAAAAAGAAATGTCAATTCATCATATCAAAAAAATATCAGAAAAAGTAAGGCAAATAATTAAAAATATCACGGGCTTTGCACAAGGAGAGTTAATGTATTTAGGCTGTCCGATTTATGAAAGAAGGATAAAAGAGGAGTATTTAACTTTCCTTGTGGAAAAAATTAAGTAAAGAATTGCGGGCGGGAAACATGACACGCTAAGCATGGTAGAGAGAATTACACTAATTACACACGTATTAAAAAACTCATTGTCTCATATTTTAATGGCTATCAGGCCTCCTAAAACTATTATAAATAAATTAGAAAAAGAAATTGCTAATTTCTTACGAGGCAAAAAAGAAGGGAAAAATAAGCTGCATTGGAAAAAATGGAAAGATTTATGTCACCCAAAGGAGGAAGCAGGCTTAGGCTTCACCAGCCTAAACGATACCAGCAATGCTTGGGCTTGCAAAAACTGGTGGAGACTGAAGGAAAAGAATAATCTCTGGGCATCATATATCAAGGCTAGGTATGGAATTAATAATAAGGTGCTTAAAGACCCAAAAAAGTCATCAAATACTTGGAAAATAATGCGCAAACAGCAAAACATAGTGGAGAAATATACAATATTAACCAATAATGGTGGAAATGGTCATTGACCCCACATGGAAAATTCAAAATAAGCAGCGCGAAACAACTAGTCATAAGCAGCGCGAAACAACTAGTCATAAAAAGGTCTAATCAGCCAGTAAATCTTGGAAAAATATGGGCAAAAGAGACAACAAAAAAAATAAATTTTTTTATGTGGAAATTACTCTCTAATACCATCTCATTTGATGAGAAAATCTAGAAAAATGGCATAAGACTGGCATCACGATGTGAATGCTGTTATCAAGATATAGAAACCACGAACCATCTATTTTCAACGGGAAAAATAGCGAAAAAGATTTGGTATATTCTTGATAAAAAAGTAGGTTTAGTTGAACGAACCTGTAGCGTTGAAGAGAGACTAAAAAATTGGAATAATAAAAATATGAAAAACAAGATTCTAAAATGGTTAAGAGAATATATTCCACATATAACATTTTGGTGCTTGTGGAAGTCTAGAAATCTTAGTAGATTTTATGGTAAAGCTATGAATGTAGATTATATTGTAGAAGAGATTAGGAAGGAAATTTCTTTTATCTCAGCTTGCAGTCCGATAAGAATTAGGAAAAAAGGCATGGACGATCATAATATAAAGGCACGGGGTCTAGTAACATGTGAGAAAAAACTGCCAATAATAAAAATAACAAGCTGGGAAAAGCCTCCTCTCGAAACTCTTGTGCTTAATATAGACAAAAGCTTCAAAAGAGATATGAGAATAGCAGGGGGTGGAGGAGCGATAAGAAATGAGGCAGGAAGAGTGCTGAAAGCCTTTACAATGAGAGAAATAGCTTTTTCAGCATTACATTCTGAAATTAATGCCTTACATAAAGGTCTACAAATTTGTAAAGAGAACGGCTATATAAATGTGCAAGCGCAGGTAGACTCGAGTCTATTGGTAGACCTAGTATCTGGTAAAATACAATTATGGCGATTTGAAATGGAAATTGAAAAAATAAAAATGCTGTTAATAGAATTGAAAGGAGAGATAATACACTAGCAGATAAATTAGCCGAGGAAGGAGCTAGGAGGAAGTCAGGAATTTCAAGAAAGGAATATGCCGGAAAGGTTTAGATGGATAATTAACTTAGATAAAATAATTTACCCATATATTAGAATAAATAAAGTAAGATAAATAAGCTTGAACTAGGGGTGGTATCTTGTTAATTTTGATACAAGGAGGTAGGTCCATATATAGAGCTCCCTTGGTCCTGGGGGGGGGGGGGGGGGGGGGGGGGGGGGGGATATGCTGGTAAACTATTGGTTTAGGAAAAGAGATTTGTTCATTATAGTAATATCCCTCGCGTTGAGGAAAATAACAAGAATATCCTATAATGCTAGTAGCAAAAAACAAGTCACTTCTCGCATGACTCACCCTGGTCTTGGAGGGTGAGCAGCATACTTGCATGGCTTGCTCACAAAAAGAAATTCCTATTACCATGGTCCGGAGGGGTATATAGACCAGGTTTTAATTTGGTCTGTAAGCTGTTGATTGTTGTAAATTGCTACTGTAAATTGTTGTTGTAAGTGCATGTGTATCTTGTTCTGTTGTAATCTGTGTATTTTCTGTAGTACGGGCATTACTTAGGTCAAGCTCGTGGAAGAACATCCAAGCCCTGAGAAGTGAACATCAGACTGGAAATAGATATCTCCTGGAGAACATAACACCAAGGTCCATAGGGGCGTAGAATGATATCTGATATGGCATGATTTTATATTGTTTTATATTGTTTAATTTAGTAAATCTTGAGCAATTAAGTTTTGCAGGAAAATTGTAATTTACAATTCATGTGTTACTTGAATTTCTGTATTATGCGATATTTAGGGGAAAAGAAACAAGTCACAAGAGCTCGGTAGATCTCCCTGGTCCTGTGGGGTGATCATCAGTTGTTCAGTGGATCTTTCTGAAAACATACATCACCCTAGTCATGAGGGGTGCAGATTGATAAATACATTTGATATGGCTTAGTTTATTTCGTTTATTAGTAAATTTTATCGAGCTGCTGAGTTTGGCAGAAAATTACCCCAAAGCTACAAAAAAGGTAGAATGCTAGCTCAAAGGCGCAACAAAGAGAGAGGGAGGAATTAGGATGCACATAAAGAAGTAGGGAGGTTGAGAATTTAAGAGGGATAAGATTGTTTTATTGCTGTAAATCAGTCCGTAAATTAGTTTGTAATTTTTGGTTTTTGAGTCTTAAATTGTAACATAACGGTAAGGGACAAGGGGCATAGGGTAGATAAGCTTGCTGTGTTGAGGCAGGGCAGCCAGTAGAAGTTGCTCGTCTTTTATGTGTATTACAAGTTTGGCCACTGATTCGTGAAAAAGGGAGAAGGAAGCCATTTGACGAAGGCACAGGGAAGAGGAGAACAATTGGAATCGGGTCGGGTGGACATAACGCACGGGCTGATTAAATGAAACGTGGACCATAGCCTTTGAAGTTTGGCAAGGGGCCGAACAATTCAGAAATAAAAACATGGGCCAGATAAAGCAGGATAAAGAAAGCCGAAACTCAAGTTTATTTTAGATGCATACTATTGCACAAATCAAATGCTGTAATTGTGAATATTTGATAAGGTATTAAAAACCTAAGATACTAGTCTGTAGGTTTAAGATTGAAGACGGGTGTAAAAGGGATAAGGGTTGATATAGGTGGTAAAAATGATATTCCTCCGCCAAAAGAGATGACTATTAATAATAAAAGAAACCTTAAAAGAAGAAGAAGAAGAAAAAAAAAAAGAAGAAAAAGAAGAAAGAAGATGATGATGATGAAGAAAAAGAGAAGAAGAAGAAGAAGAAGGAGGAGGAGGGGAGGAGGAGGAGGAGGAGGAGGAGGAGGAGGAGGAGGAGGAGGAGGAGAAGGAGGAGGAGGAGAAGATGAAGAAGGAGAAGAAGAAGAAAAAAAAGAAGAAGAAGGAGGAGGGGGAGGAGGAGGAGGAGGAGAAGGAGGAGGAGAAGAAGAAGAAGAAGGAGGAGAAGAAGGAGAAGAAGGAGAAGAAGAGAAGAAGAAGAAGAAGAAGAAGAAGAAGAAGAGAAGAAGGAGATAAAGAAGAAGAAGAAGAAGAAGAAGAAGAAGAAAGAGAAGGAGAAGAAGGAGGAGGAGGAGGAGGAGGAGAAGATGATGATGATGAAAAAGAATAAGAAGAAAAAGAAGAAGAAGGAGAAAGAGAAGAAGAAGGGAGGAGGAGGAGGAGAAGAAGGAGAAGAAGAAGAAGAAGGAGAAGAAGAAGAAGAAGGAGAAGAAGGAGAAGAAGAAGAAGAAGGAGGAGAAGAAGGAGAAGAAGTAAGAAGGAGGAGAAGAAGGAGGAGAAGAAGGAGGAGAAGAAGAAGAAGAAGAAGAAGAAGAAGAAGAAGAATGAGAAGGAGAAGGATAAGGAGGAGGAGGAGAAGAAGAAGAAGAAGATGTAGAAGAAGAGGAAGAATAATAGGAAGATGAAGATGAAGAGGAAGAAGAAGAGGAAAAGAAAGTGTAAGAAGATGAAGAGGAAGAAGAAGAGGAAGATGAAGAAGATTAAGAGGAAGAAGAAGATGAAGAGGAAGAGGAAGATGAAGAGGAAGAAGATGAAGAGGAAGAGGAAGATGAAGAGGAAGAAGAAGAAGAAGTGAAAGAAGAAGAGGAAGAGGAGGAAGAAGAAGAGAAATAGGAAGAAGAAGAAGAAGAAGGAGAAGAAGAAGAAGAAGAAGAAGAAGGAGAAGAAGAAGGAGAAGAAGGAGAAGAGAAGAAGAAGGAGAAGAAGAAGAAGAAGAAGAAGAAGAGAAAGAAGAAGAGGAAGAGGAGGAAGAAGAAGAGAAAGAGGAAGAAGAAGAAGAAGAAGGAGAAGAAGAAGAAGAAGAAGAAGAAGGAGAAGAAGAAGAAGAAGAAGAAGAAGAAGAAGGAGAAGAAGAAGAAGAAGAAGTAGTAGAAGAAGAAGAAGGAGAAGAAGAAGAAGAAGAAGGAGAAGAAGAAGAAGGAGAAGAAGGAGAAGAATGAGAAGAAGGAGGAGGAGAAGAAGAAGAAAAAGAATGAGAAAAATAAGAAGAATAAAAAAAAGAAGAAGAAGAAGGCAAATTGAAGAGAATGCGTTTTTTTTCTTTGAATAATGCTCTCAACTTCTAGAGAGAGAAAATTTGATTTCTAGAGAGAGAATATGCAGTTTTTGAAGGAGAAGAAGCAAATTTCAAGCTGAATTTGTTGGAAATGGATTACTTAACCAATAAGAAACCATTTTCTGAAATTTTTAAGAAGACTGTGCAAACAGTGTCTTCTTCCTTGGAAATTCACGCAAAAAATATCGATGAAACCTCAATATTATTTTCTGCCAAAGACTTATAGAAGCTTTATTATTTATATGTTCACGCTTGATCAAAGTGAACATAAAGTGAATTAACTACTCAAGTTGACAAAATAGAATAGAAATTTCAAGCTATCTATCACAAGCTATCTATCATCTTTTTTTCTTATTATTTTGAGTCTTATTATGATATCATCTATTATTGTTTGATGATAGATAGCTTTATTATTTATGCATTACAAATTGAACCTTCAACTTTTTTCTTATTTCTAGCATTGAATTTCAACATATGATGATACATACAACTATTATGTCAGGTTTCAATAAATTAAATTATAATATTAATTAATGCTTGAAATAATGTAACATAGCTACTTATATTTATTTACCTTTCTAAAGGATACATCCACCTGTATCGAACTAGCCCATCTATCCTTGCTTCATAAGCCAAATGGACCAGTGGGAATATCAGTTCAAGCTTACAAAGAATGAGAGGTATGTCATTCTCCAGTCTCTCCATGTCATCTGTTTTGATTGTGGGTGTGTTAGCTATTTGAAGATCAAACTAAGTTCGGTAAGGAGCTTTCAAACATTTAGGAAAAGTATTTCACAGAATTAATCGCTGCATAAATATATGATAGTCATGACTTTTTGTTCCAAATAACTTAAACTTCTTCATATCCACACATCTACCAATATTTGACACTTATCCATCAGGGAATTTCAAATTTTTAACATATTCACACAATGTCTGTCTTGCTTTCTTATCAAGTGTGAAACAAGCTTTAGGATATTTTCCTATAGCCTCATTCCATTTCAATTTAGGATGTCAACAGTAATCATTCAACTATCGTCTTGAATTTAAAGTGTCATTTGTTTTTCAGTCTAGATTCAAGATTGTTGAAAATATTGTCAAACACATTTTTTTCACTATGCATTACATCCAAGTTATGACGAATTAAATTGGACCTCCAATATGACAAGTCCCAAAAAATACTACATTTCCTCCAACCAAATATTTTCTATATTGGTCCATTAGTTCCAGTAGCATCCATTTCAGTTGCCTTCTTCAAACCCAAACTCTGAATCTCTATCAAGATATCATCTCTTGAACGAACAACTGGTGGAACTGTCATTACTATATTATTTTTTCGAAATACAGTTCTATTTCTATGGAATGGATGATTTGTAGGTAGAAACATATGATGGTTATCAAACCACAACTACTTTTTTTTATTTTTTTATTTTTTTTTATCAAACCACAACTATTTACCACTGAATTTGAGAGTAAAAGCATTAGACTTGTCCATGCAATACGGGCATGCTAATCATCTTGTAATACTACAATAAGAAAACATCCAACATATGATGACAGTTCACATAAGAAACATATGATGTTTACAACTATCCACATAAGGGCAACCCACATAATGAAAATTTACTTCTTTGGAATGTCATATGTATTCACACTGACATTCCATAAATAATTCAACTTTGCTCTAAAAGGTCGTAAGAAAACATCCAACATGTCTTTCAGATTTTTTAGCCATGAAACCAATATTAATAGAAACATATATTGCTCATTTGACTTCGAAGTCTTTAAAAGCTAAAATTATCTTTGACTTCCTTCTTGATTAGATACACCCAATTTTTTTTGAGTAATCATCAATAAAAATACAAAATACTTTTCTCCTCCTTGATTTCCATACATCAAAAAAATTCAAGTCTAGAATACACTTACTCCTAGCAACTAATCTACTAAACATCGATCTATGCTGCTTACTTATAATATAATGCTCACAAAAAGGTAATGCTATAATTTGAGTCATGGAAGTAATTTTCTATTAGAGAAAAATTTTTATTAGAGATAAATTTTAAACCTTGATGCAATACACACATTTGCTTTCTATATTGTTTCTTGTTTAAGCATTAATAAATTTGTATGATATTTTCTCCATTCATAATCACAAGCATGCCTCTCATAATTTTTATCATTCTATTCTCAATATGGATTTTGTATCCAAGACTATCTATTTGTCCCAAAATAGATTTTTCTTCAAGTCCATCAAATATTTTTATTTTGATAGTATCAATACTAGTAATCTTCAACACATGACCATCATCCTTGTGCATAAAACCTTTTGAAATTGGTTCATAGTTATGGAACCATTCTTGTGAGATGTAATGTACCATGAAGCTGCTAAGTCTAGTAACTAGATATCACCAAACTACTTTCTACTTTCAACTATTATTATCACATTGTACAGGATCTTGCCATCATCATTGATACTTGAAATATTCTTTTGAGTATTTGATGACTCAATGTCCCCACTTTATTTCTTATATTATCAATCTCTTTTGAAGTAACCTTTCTTGTCACAATTATTACACTTAATATTCTTCGTAGTTCTTAATCTCGATCTACCATGATTCTAACTCCTATTAGAAACATACTTTATAATTTTCCCTTGTATTACCATCAAAACTTTTACTCGTGTACTTGTTTATTTATCCTGCTTATTTTTTTTCTATTTCCTTCTTCTAAGATAGTAGCTGCAATATTATAGAAGACTAGATAATCCATAAGAAAAATGCTTGTCAGATTGATGATGAATTAATCATATGAATCATGTAGACTTTAAAGTATTATCTCATAATGTTCAACTTTTTTTATTTTATGACCCAATATAAGTTGAGAAAATATAGTATTATAGGTATTGTGAAGTAACTTTTTTTTATTAATTGTTATAGTGGATTTCAACATTCGAAGAGTATAAAGTCTCTTCTTAAAGAAGATCTTATTGTGAAGTAACTTTGTTTCATATAGTATTATGCATGTATCTCAATTTTTTTTACCATATTATTTTCTATCATACAAGTTAATACTCTATCAGCTAGTACCAAATACAGATCAATAATCACAATACCAACTATCTCATGCCACTTATCTTCAATAATTCGGGCATACCTTTTTTCCAATTACATCTAAGTAATTATCATTCCTTAAAGTTGATTCGATCTTCATTTTCCATAATGAAAAATTACTCAAATTGAATTTTTTTATTTCAAATTTTACTATTATCTGTTTAACTTTCATAATAAATATTATATGATGCTAGTAATAATTATCATAGTTATAATAAAATTTTTTATCCTAATCTCACCTATGATATCATAGTTATAAAAAATAAAACCGCAAAAATATTTTGAAAATAGATAATACAACACAAATAATAAAATACATAAGACAATAAATAAAATATAAGATAAAAGAGAATTAGGATTAAAATACTTATCAAAATGAGAAAAAACCTTTTTTTATAGAAGAAAAATCAGAAATTACAAATAGATTTCCAATGTGGGCACGATGATATTATACCTACCCACCTTTGACTTTGATATTACATCAACTACCATTTATTTTCTAAGTTCTAATTAATAATCTTCATTATAGGAGACAAAAAGTAGAGGAGTTAAGAGTAAGTATTCAAGGATTCCATTAAATATCATTGGACAAAAAGTAGAGAAGATAGAGGACTAGGTTCATGTAGAGTCAAATTCATAGGAATCAATGACCATAAAAACCAACAATAACAATTAGACAATCAATTTCAAAGAAGAAGACAAAAAGGAAACCAGTCGACTACTTATGGACCAAAGTTAATAAATAAATCTTGTGTGGAATTTTATAGATATCATCAATATGACCAGAACAATACTCATTGACAAAAAAATTTGAATAGACAAAATGAAGGGGTGTCTAATCTTATAGATATGAAAAAATAAGCATCATTGTTAATAATTTGTCATGCAAATTGGGAAACTATGAATAATTTGTGGTAGTTAGACATTGACTACCAAAATCACATGCATAAAAACAAGTCTATATTTTTTGACCTTGGATGAACTATGTCATCATAAAATAAAATTTGGTGATAACAATGGAGTCTCATTTATATAAAAAGTATGGGTATCAATCTAAAGGAATGCACATTCTACATAGATTATCTTTAATGCTCCCTTTGTTCCAGACTTGAGGAAATTTGTAGCCAGGGCACCTATCTAGGTTTTTTTTGAACCCCCACCTTCTTCCTGCCCCAAACCCAATGCATACTATCTTTTAGCTCATATATGAGCTTCAATGACCCAAGGTTAGAGAAAATAAGACCCACATCCCAATCACATGATAGGTGATCTAGCAAATATGCTGGGAACGTATAAACAACATCTATGAGGATCGAACTCATGTCAATATGGTTAGATTGTTAGAACATACATATCCTCATTGTCGATTGAATTATCATGTGGTTTGTTCATAAAAATAATGGAAGGACAAAAACAACATTGGAGCTTGTTCATTTGACCATTTACTAGCTAATAAATTTAATCTTTAATGAAAAAAAAATCAATCATCTTAATTGATGACTTTGATTGAAAAATATGGTTGTTTTTACATGTGAAATATAAAGCATTTATATTCTTTAAATTTAATATGGAATTGTTGAGAAACATGTTGACATTCTAATAAATCTTCTATAATTTTAAAATATTTAAAGGAATGGTTGACAAACATATTGACAATCTAAAAAATTGTTGGGGCCAACCGAGATGGAGCCCAAAAATCAAAAATAGTTTTGAAACTATTTCCATGTCTAATAAATAGGTAAATTAATTTACTTTGTAATTTCAATTTTTTTAATTTGCCGATACCATAATGGATACCAAACTAATTTTCGCATTGTTTCTCAAATGTATTCTACCCATTTTAAATTAAAATTCCATTTTAATTTTAATTTAAAACCATGATAAATATAAATTTTTTTCCAAATTAAAATTAGAATTAAATTTAAAATTTTTAAAACCCAAAACTTTTAAAATAAATTCTACCTAATTTTAATTACTTTAAAATTAAAAATTTCAATTTTTAGCATATCAAATATATGTAGTTACAAATTTGTTTGATATATATATATATATATATATATAAAATATATATATAAACAAGTCCTAGATTGTCCAAATAATGTGCTATATATATATATATTCTATTTTGATAATCTGTTTGTATAACCAAATATTTCTATTTTAATATTTTCATGTAAGTATAGGAAAGGAAAAAAAAATTAAGAGGACGGGGATGCAGTAGTAGCACAATAACGGAGGTCCCGCTGTCCGGTCAGTATGCCAAAATCTTTGGAGCAGAGCTTGACCCATCCAATGATAGGACCCGCTCCGGTTAATTGAACCCAGAATGTTTTAAATAAAAATGTTTTGTATTTTTATTTTTCGGGTTACTATTTTTCTGATCCAAAACTATTCATTTTCTCTATTGATCTGTGTGATTTATCACGACTGTCTCTACGCTGCACATACTATAATATATATTTGGTTTAATCTATAATGCATAAGCATTTTCTAGTGGATGTAGCTAGTCGTACTAAGCGAGTAATGAACCACGTTATTTCTTATTTCTGTCTTTCATTTTTTGATTATGTCATGGTTGGATTGTTGATTGGATATATATATCATTTGTTGTGTTGTTGTTTTTTTGTCTTCTATATCTTAAAATCATAACTGTGGGTGTGCAATAGCCCAAAAATTTGTATTAGAGTGGGTTTCAAAGATTTTCGAGCAATTGTGCTATTGGATTTGTGATTTTTCTGTACAAATGATATTTTGTTGAAATGACTGGAACCCTAAACACCATAATCGAGAAATTTAATGGCAGAAACGAGTTTAGTATGTGGCAGATCAAAATGCGAGCGCATTTAAAGAATTTTGATATTTGGAGTCCTATGGTTCAAGGCTTCGGTCCTCATGCTGCTGCTACTCTTAGAATAACTGAGGCCGAGGCTTGGAGACATGAAGAAAATGCTCACTCCACCATTCTGTTAAGCTTATCGGATGAAGTCATTTTTGAGGTAGCAGATGAGGAATTTGCTGTAGGACTGTGGCTCAAGCTTGAGTCACTGTACATGACTAAATCACTAACGAACAATCTTTTGTTGAAGAGGAGGCTATTCACACTAAGGATGCAAGAGGAAACCTCTTTGAAGAAGCATCTGGATGATTTAAATAGCATCCTTATGGACCTTAAACATGTGGATGCTCAGGTGGAAGATGAGGATGCTGCACTTCTACTCTTAGTCTCTCTTCCTCATTCCTATGAGAATTTTGTCGAATCTCTCATTGTGGGAAAGGAAGAGATTATCTTAGAGGATGTTTGGGCTGCCATACACTCCAGAGAGATGAGGCAGAAGGCTACAGTTAAACGACTTGAACAACATCCTGCTGGATTGGTGGTGACAAACAGGAGGCTACAACATGTTCCATTCAAGAAGAAGAAAAATAAGCTTCAGAAGAGTTCAAAGGAGGGTGACACTTGACACTACTATAAATAGAAAGGTCATTGGAAAACTGAATGCCTAAAGAAGAGAGCAAGGTTGGAATAGAAAGATCAGCCTAATCCCCCACCTGATGCTACTGTGACCTTTGATGATCTGGATGATGGAGAAGACCTTGTGTTGGTAACCTCTGCAACGATCATAAGATTAGATTCTTGGATCCTGGATACTAGAGCTTCCTTCCATATAAGCACTCATTTGAAGTGGTTCAGCTAATATGACATGAAGGAAGCTGACCATGCTATGGTGGGGAATAGCCAACCATGTAAGGTGGTTGGAATCAGCACAGTCAGACTGAGAACTTGAGATGGCCGAATAGTCTCACTTTCAAATGTGAGATATGTCCTTGAGATGATAATGAATCTCATTTCTTTTGGTGTTCTGAATGATCAAGGATATTCATTTAGTGGTAGAGAGGGAACACTGAATGTTCATCAAGGAGATGATATTGTATTGAAGGGGTAGAAGACTAGAACTCTATACATACTGATATGTTCCATAGTGAAAGGGGCTATTGCTGTCACATCCGGAGAGCTAGCATCTGAAGACAAGGCTGAACTTACTAGACTGTGGCATATGCAGCTTGCACATATGATAGAGAAATGTATGAAAATTCTCTATGATCTTAATCTTCTTATTGATCATAGAGTTAGTAAATTAAATTTCTGTGATCATTGTGTTTTTGGTAAGAAACATAGAACTAAGTTCGGTAAGGCCACACGCTATACAAATAGTATTTTGGATTATATCCATGCTGACTGTTAGGGCCCTTCTAGAGTCACATCTCTTGGGGGTGCTCGATTTGTTGATGATTACTCTAGGATGTCCTGGGTATTCATGATGAAACATAAATTTGAGACTTTTATAAAGTTTAAGCTGTGGGTTAGCTTAGTGAAAAACCAAACACAAAAGAAGGTTAAACTGTTACAAACAGATAATGGTTTAGAATTTTGTTCGTCTAAATTTGAGAAATTCTATAAGGACAAAGGTATAGCGAGACACAAAACTATCAAGGATACTCCTCAGCAATATGGTATTGCGGAAAGAATAAACCAAACTCTTCTAGAGAGAACTAGATGTATGCTCTCTCAATCAGGCTTAGGCAAGGTGTTTTGGGCTGAAGCTGTTAATACAACATGTCATCTAATAAACAGATCACCACACAGTGGAAATAATTTAAAAATTTCATTTGAGGTGTGGACTGGTAAACCTATAGACTATTCTAATCTGAAAGTATTCGAGTGTGTTGCCTACTATCATGTAAATGATGGTAGGCTTGAACCACGAGCAAGAAAATGAATATTTGTAGGATATGGTGATGGAGTCAAGGAATTCAGTATCTGGTCACCATCTGAAAAGAGTGATTCTCTCTAGGAGTGTCACATTTGATGAAAGTATTATCTTAAGATAAGTACCTTATCCTATCCAGTTACCTGATGTTTTTTAAGCTGAACTTAAGGTGGAGCTAAAATTTGAATCTGTAGCTCTAGGAAGGATGTTTGTTGTCTCTAGACAAATAATAGCTAATCATGAAAATGATGTTAAGTATATTATTGAACCTGATTCTGAATCTACACCCGAAAAGTCTATTCTCTATTGCTTTGCAAGGGATAGACCAAGGTGGGTAAATGTACGTCCTCCTCTAAGATTCGGCTTTGATGAATTTGTAGGGTTTGCCCTACACGTTACTAAAGAGATTGATATTACTGAACTATCCTTCTTTAGGAATGCTATTAGATGTCTTGAATTTGAGTCATGGTTAGTTCCCATGAATGAAGAGATTGAATCTCTTCATAAGAATGGTACTTAGCTTATTGTACCTTAACCTAAAGAGAGAAAGATAGTTTCTTGCATATGGATTTTCAAGAAGAAAAATAATGCCTCTATTATCTGGTGGTGTAAAGTTTAAGGCACATCTAGTTGCAAGAGGGTTTAGTCAGAAAGAGGGTGTCGATTATAATGAGATATTCTCTCATGTAGTTAGGCATACCTCAATTAGGGTACTTCTAGTATTAATGGCACATCAGGACCATGTACTTGAGCAACTAGATGATAAACTACATTTCCTCATGGAGAATTGGATGAAGAAATTTACATGAGCCAGCCTGAGGGTTTTGAGGTATCGGGTAAGGAAACTCATGTGTGTAAGCTTCCGAAGTCTCTTTATGGACTTAAGTAGTCTCTCCGTCAGTAGTACAAAAGATTTGACTATTTCATGACTAGTCATGGATATAGTAGGTGTGACCATGACTATTGTGTTTATTTCAAAAGGCACAAGGATAAGTCATATATCTATTTGCTATTATATGTAGATGTTATGCTTATTGCTACCCGACATAAATCTAATATCCAGAAACTAAAAGATCTCCCCATTTTTGAATTTGATATGAAAGATCTTGGAGGAGCAAAGCAAATATTGGGTATGGAAATATTCAGAGATAGAATTAAAAGAAAGTTGTTTCTTTCACAGAAACTTCTATCTAGATTTGGAATGACTTCTTGTAAGCCTCTGTCCACACCATTTGCTTCTAACCTCTATCTAACATTAGAATGTTATTCTCAATCTGAATCTGACAAGGAACAAATATCTAAGATTCCTTATTCTAGTGCTGTCGGGAGCCTCATATATCTTATGGTGTGCATCTGACCTGATATTGCTCATGTAGTAAGTGCAGTGAGTAGGTTTATGATAAACCCTAGTCAAGAGCACTGGAAAGATATTAAAAAGATACTTAGGTACCTCAAGGGGAATTCTGATGTTGGTCTGATATTTGGTAATGAATCTGAACTCATGCTGGCAAGATATTCTGATTCTGATTATGCCGGAGAAGTTTAGACGATCTATGACTGGTTCTTCACTGTATGTGGTTTTATAGTTAGCTGGAAAGCCACACTGCAATCTTTTATTACTTTATCTTCTACTGAAGCAGAGTATATGGATCTGACTGAAGCTGCGAAGGAAGAAATATGGTTGAAAGGATTTCTCAAGGACCTTGGTGTTTATGAAGAGGTTGCAATAGTTTTTTTGTGTCAACCTCAGTGCTATCTGTTTAGCAAACGACCAAGTGCACCATGAGAAAACAAAGCACATAGATGTGCGATATCATTTCCTTCAATCTGTGAGAGGGTACAAGTAAAGAAGATTGCAACTTCTTATAATCCAGATGACATGTTTACCAAACATGTTACTCTGAATAAGTTAAGATATTGTCTTGACTTACTGAACATATCAAATCAGATGTAGTTTTTTTGGACTAACTGTTTATAGAGAGTGTTTCTCTATCTACAACTCTTTATAGAGAGCATCTCTCTATCTCTAACTGTGTATAGAGAGTGTCTCTCTATCTGTATGTAAAACAAATTAAGGTGGAGATTGCTATATATATAATCTGTTTTGATAATCTGACTGTATAACCAAATATTTCTGTTTTAATATTTTCATGTAAGTGCAGGAAAGAAATTATCAAGTGGCTGAGGATGTAGCAGTAGCACAATAATGGAGGTCCCGTTGTCCGATCAGCGGCCCGAATGTTTTTAGCGTGACTGTCTCTGCGGTTAATTGAACCGAGAATGTTTTTAATAAAAATATTTTGTATTTTTTTTTCGGGTTACTATTTTTTGGATTCAGAACTGTTCATCTTTTCTCTCAATCTGCACAATTTAGTGTGACTGTCTCTGCGCTGCACATACTGTAAGATATTTTTTGTTTAATTTGTAACATTTAAGTATTTTTTGGTGGATATAGCTAGTCATACTGAGCGACTAGCAACCACGTTATTTCTAGATTTTGTCTTTCATTTTTTGATTCTGCTGTGGTTGAAATGTTGATTGGATATATATATCATCTGTTGTGTTGTCGTTTTGTTGTCTTCTGTATCTTAAAATCATAATCGTGGGAGTGCAATTGCCCAACATAATAAAATATAACCAAACTAACAAATATAAAAATAACTACAATTTGAAATTAAATAAAACTATAAACTGCAATTGAAATACCTAATGTCAAATTGGTGAATTTTGATTCAAAAGGGACAATTTGTATCCGATGCACACTCACTCATTGTGGCAAATATTCTAAACATCGAGCATGAACAAAATCTACCAAACATTTTTTTCATGACCACCACATTAGCACATCATGAGCACAATATGAGTACTGCATTAACACTGCATGTCCTCCACAATCCCTTGTGAACAAAGAATAATAGAAAAAAAATGCTTTCTTTCCCTCTCTTAATTTGTTACAAAAGGTTTAAAAACCTTCTGTAACCTTACAGAAGAGAACCCAAAGAAAATGATATCCTATCCTATTTTTCTCCAACTTTTTTATAATGACTTGTCCACCTTTCTTAAATCTTACCGAAAGTTTTTTTAAAAACCTTCAATAAATAGGTGATCCACGCAAAGAAGACATCACATGGGACAACCCTTTGTAAAAATGGGACAACCCTATTTTCTTTATCACAAATATGGGTTCTCCCCTTCCTCTATGCATGGATACATCCACATGTAAAACAATGAAATGGACTAAACCCATTCTATTTCCAAAAGAGGGGCATGCCCCCTTTTTACTTAGGAACATAAAGTTCCATGCATCCATTCATGGAATTTCCATTTTTATTTGACATGGACTCCTCAACCATTCAATGTTTAAATTAACAAATATTCTTGAGTATTTTAGTATTTTTAGATGATATGTAACTATTTGAATGAAATATAAATGGATCAATTTTTTGACTTTAGAATTTTGGTGAATTTTGATGAATAGTCAAAAAATCATTAAATTTTTAGAGGTCTTTGGCTAATTAATAGATTATGAAGTATCTAATAGTTTCACCATTCATTCTTGGTTGAAATTCTTCCTAATTGGTTATGATAATTTTTGTATCTCACGACTCCACCACTTTATTAACATAATCTTTCAACTATAAATTATATTCTTTATGGATGTGACATCATCATGGAATCACAATCATACTTATCTCATAATAATTAAATAATCATGATATTAATTTGATATTGTAGTAACTAAGTATCTCATTGGTGCTAAAAGACATGTTCATTTTCTAGCACCACCTTTAATTTGACTTTGTAATATCAAGTCATTGTCTGATTATTTTATAAAACTATGACTTTTGAGCTATAGAAAGTTACAAAATTAAAGCTATTCAGGCTAAAGCCATGATAATTATCCATCACCACAACTTTTGGACAAAATATTATAGATGTCATTTACTCGAGTACAACTATTCCCAAAGGCCATGACTTTTGTCTTCTAGTTGAGAAAAAATATATAACAATAATGTTCAAGTTAATTTCCAGTGTCATGTTTTTTTACAACATCAAAATCACATGATATATGAGAGAAATCAAATCCAGCACCAAGGGTAGTCCTAGTGCCACTACCATTTGAGACACATGAAAAATCTTTTTTTATGCCACAACAATTCCCATCACTATGATCAATAGATGCAAATGCAAGGTAATTTTCAGCACCATAGCCATTTCTAATATCATGACTATATTAAGAAAGGCAAATGCTAAAGCCATGAGCATTTTCAGTACCATGAACACACATTATGTACATGAGAGGTCATTCCCAATGCCATGATTATTCTTAGTACCATAACCATATGATGAATGACAAAGAAAAATGCCAAAGCTATGGTCATTCTTAGTATTATAACTTTGTGTTATAGAGTCATGGTCACTTTCTAGAATTACAACCTCGAGCTCAAGAGTTGAATGCCAAAGTCTTGGTTTTCTACTAAAAGTCATAATTTTTTATTAAAAAGTAATGCATAAATATTAGAGTTTAAAATAATAATAAAAAAATGACAAAGTTCCACAAGCAATCAAATCTTAGGTATAATTTTTGTACTTCCTAAGGTTTTAGAAGCAAGCAAGGGATGAAAGACATAAGCTAAACCCTAAAGTTGGAGCACATGACTTTTAAACCCCCCACTCTCTTGGATAGATTTGATAAAATATATCAAAATAATATATGATTTTAGGATTTGTATAATTTTGTTTGTTTGATGTATACATAAATTTTATATTAATAGATATGTTTTAATTTATGTTATGTTATGAAATTTGATGGATTTAATGATTTAATAGAGCTTCTATTATGGATTTGATTATTGTTAGGTTTGTATGAGTCATCATATTGGATGGTGAAAATTAAACTATGAAGTTTACTAGTGCATTTGATATGAAGAAAGTGACAATCCTTCTGATCATAATGCATGGTAAAAATATATATGTTAAAACTTGATATTTAAGTATGTTAATCATTGTGAGTATGATACTTATGAAACCAAAAATAATAATAATTTCACATGTCAATTCATTAAATATGTCTTAGAAAAATTAATTTTCAATTGAGGTGAATATTTTGTAGAACATTTTTCTTAAAGTTTCATCTTTATTATGTGAGTCACATCATCATCAAGGAGGATATTGATAGATAATTCATAAGATATGTGTAGGCATATTATGAGTTACAAGGTGGTGACAATCCTTTATATTTCATTCACTCATATGGTTCTTAGCAACAAACTTGAGGGATGTATATGTTAATTGTGAGAGTATGAAACTTATAAAGCTAAAAATATAAATACTTATAAATCAATTAGTTCTTGGTCTTTATGACAACTAATGTCAGAGAATAAGAGTGAACATATGAAACAACTATCAAGGGTAATATATAAGTTGCCTAAAAGGTATGAGCTTGTGAATAACTATAATATACGAATGATTTATTATCTCAATAATAAAGTATTGAATGGACATCTATAAGATGATAATCACCGGGATAAGTTTAATGGTGATAATTACCTTGTAAGTCTTTGGGGAAAAGAGTCAACATTATAACCCAATATTCATTATCTATCCAAACCCAATATAATTTAAACTATTTGAATATATATTACATAAATTAAATAGACAAATCCTCAGATTTAAGATTGATACCAAAATCTGAAATATTTATTTTATTAGAATCGAGTTATCTTACTGTTGATTGACTAAACTACTAATACAATCTCTATAAGACTGATATCTAAATAATAGTCTACTATATTACTTATATGACTCATATACTTATGAATCTTTATTGATAAGATATCATTGCTAATGAGTTTTTGAGATATTGTCTAACTAATAAAATTGAGCAACATAACAAAATCACAATACTCCCACTCTTTTTTTAATAAAACACCCTTATATATCATTTTAATTTATAACATTTTTTTGACTTTTATTTAATTATTGTTATATCCATACTTATTTAATGTGAGCACCCCAATGATCCACATTTAAAATAAACTAACATTAAATAAATAAAACACACACATAAATGTTATACCACATATACTAATTAAATGTAAACTACACAAATAATTAAATTAAATATCTAATTAAAATACCTGGTTTGCCCAACATGAGCAGACCCAACACAAAGGAACTTCGCTTTGATCATGGAAGAGAATAAAAGTCACAAAAAAATTACAAAATATTGTGAGAACAATGAAATTAAGAGACAACTTACAACAACTTAGTTGCATCAAAAATGCATAGTTTGTAAGAGAATGAATCATGCAATTAAATATAACACGAAACCATCTTTCAATAAGTAATGATGTAATTGTTAATTGGAGAATTCATTATTTGTTTGGAAATCATATTCTTTCTAATCCAAATATTGATAGTAGATTATTTTAAAATATTTGGATGAATCACCAATGTCCATGTTCAAATTAACAAAAAGATAAAACTAGATGATAAGAAAGAAAAATATATTTTTCTTGGTGTTAGTGATAAATCAAAAGCTTATGAGCTTTCAAATTTTAGTTTCAAAAAGATTATCATCATTTGTTTTATCTTTTTTGATAACTAACAAACATGGTAATGGAGTTAAAATGACATCCATAAAAAAAATGTATAAATTATTATTCCGATGAGAATAGATAATAAAGGCCATAATCTTTAATAAGAAGATATGCATGGATGGTTGATTCTATGATAATTGAAATTTATGTCTTAACATATGATGATCCACTTACATTTTGTTATATTTTATAACTATGATTAAATAGTTTTCAAAGGGGTTATCCGAGAGACAAAATGATAGAAAGAAATGGATGAAGAAATTGCATCCATTAAATGGATTAACTCATGCAATGTTAACTGTAATTTCACATGGGCACAAGACAATTTGTCTCAAGTGAGTGCACATGAAAATCTTGGAGAATGTAGATGTTGTCAAGCACTAGGCATGCTTAATAGTTAAATGCCATAAGCAAGACTTCCTCAAACATTATAGAGAATTATGTTTCTATTATTATACATGACACTATAGTAATGCCAACTCTTATTGGTATCCCAATCTTTATGGTTCAACCTTTTTATTAGCAAGTTGATAGAAATATCAGATCTAGTCGTGCATTTATAATGGGCCCAAGGGCATTTTTATGGTAATTGAAAAAGATATATGTAAAAACCAAAAAAAAAAATTAAGAATATTTTTTTAGAAAAAGGACCAAATGATAATTTTGACGTAAGAAAAATCTGAAATTTATTAGATTCCAGATGATAAACAAACTTTTCCATTAAATTCATCTCGTGAAATATAGCTACCATGATGAATTTTAAAGAATTCTGAGAAAATTGGAATTTCACATATTTTGATGCAAAAAAAAATGGACATATATGAGTGTAACAAGTGACAAAAAACGTGGCTGTATGCAAGAGCAGCTAGGTGTCACATGATGGGAGATGGAATGGTGACTCATGTCACAAAAAAATGAATTTTTATTAAAATAATAATAAAATAATAAAAAATGAAAAAAAGGCTAGGAAATGAGAAAATGAGAAGAACAACATGAAAATGGTAACAAAGGGCAAGTACAGTGAAGGAAAAAAAAATCAAAGAGTCTAGTGTGTTCTTTTCCAATTTAGTCGGGTATTTTGATGTCAGAGTGAACTAGTCTAAGAATTAAAGTTGATCCAAGTGTTAAAGTGATGAGAGCTTTGTATGGGTACCAAAATCAAAGAGGTTCAGTATTTTATGTTCTGAGAGATAGCAATTTTCTCCTACTTGAATTTTTTTCCATCTAAGGGTCATATATGGATGTGAATGTAGTCTAGTTCAGAACTATTTTGGGACCAAATTAAGTACTATTTATGGCTAAAAGATTCAAATGTTAGTGATTGATTTTTTTATTGCGTTTGGTTGAAATAAAATTTGAGATTTTTTATCTAGTCTCAAATTATATGTGAGACTGTGTATAGTCGAATTTGTAAAAAACTATGTGCTATTTTTGTGTGTTACTGCTAATATAAATATATATAAATAACATATTGTATTTTGATTTATGTACATGTAGGTATAATTGTGCATGTGACATGATTTAATCAAATAATAACATACTTGCATTTCATATACATAGGGATGTCACAAATAAATGGGTGCATGCATAGTTGTCAATTAATAATATGTTTGATATTAATTATGTGAGCTCAAAATAGAATGATTACTATTCGGAGAATGTCCAATACTCAAAAAATGTTTAATATTTGGAGAATATCCAATATAAGTAATATATGTCATACTCGACTTAGGCATGTGTGAGGGAGTCGGTGAGACTCAAAATATGAGCTTGAAAATATATAATCTATATTTATATTCATATAGACATTATACTTGAATGTGTATTAATATATGTGCATATGCTTTTTTGCTTATGTGCACTTATGTGGAGAATAACAATGTAAGAGTTTTTCTCTACTAATCTTTTCTCATTCTGTTGTAGGATTCCCATTTCTAGTACATGTTTAGTGCAGGCGATAGACCCATATATGGAACCACACGTGTGAAGAACTCCAGTCGAGACTTGATTTCAGTTATATGTATTATTGAGTAGACTTAAAGCAAGTATAATTTTTTTTTGTAAAAATACTATATTATATGAACATTTTCATTATGTGATTAATGAATGGTACCCCTTGGGGTTGGGGTGTCATTATATCAATTTCAACACTACCAGCAATTTTACTCAAGAAAAATATATGTAAATGATTCTTGAGGTGATTTACTTGAAGCAAGAAGGACCAACTTCCATTATAATTTTAGATTAAAGCCATCCAAAAATCTTTTTCTCCACATAAGGAGCAAGAACATAGATATAAACTATTATTTCATGGTAATTCTATGACAAAGCATGGAGAAAATTTATCTCATCTACTAAATTGATCAAGATAATAAAGTTGACACATTAACGAAGCCCTTAAATTAGTTGAATTTCATAAACTCAATAAATCACTTGTGGTATGTGTTGGGATGGGACCCAAAAATTCAGATTGATATTCTATTTGATTCATGAGTCTCAAATTGGTCGAGAACTTCAAATCATATAACTCTTTTGTATCTTTTCTCTACTAGTTAAATCTCTTCCCATGAAAAAAAAAAAAGTTTGGGTCACACTCTCAAATGCATAGGTTAGTTTTTTAAAGAAAAATGGAAAACATTTTTTTCTTAAGTAAGAACATATACAAGAATTGTATATCACGATCTTTGCTATGATGCCTTTTATAGCCAAATAGTGACAACTATAATGCCTTATTTTAGCAAAACAGTGAGTTACATAATTCTAACAAATATCTCTTTAAAAAAGATCAAGCATTGATTTTTTCAATCATTTTATTTAGTGATGGTCCATATTATACGGAGACATTATATTTATTCTTCTTCCCTACACTAAGATAACTAGATAAAAAATACCTACCTAGAAGTTTTGATATAGATGGTTCCTAGAGGGGATGTGAGAAACATCCCTTATTGATAAATTTATCTTGAATTGATAAATGGATCCTTTACATATGATCCTTTACTATAGTTTGATCTATAATATTATTTCTATGTCACCCTTTTCTTTATGGATGTTATATGTTCCAACATAGGATTTATAGTGACTATACCTATTTGACAAATGACATATTCAAGTTTCTGAAGTCATTATCCCTTGAGTTTTTTTAAACTTATGGTGCCCTTGGTTTGAAATATTGATAGTGTCTGTGATGAAAATAGTTAGATTGTGAGGTTGTGTTATTGATCTAGATGGCATGAAGGCCATCATGAAGAGAGAAGGGTGCCTCTTAGATGGTGGGATTGGTGTTGCAACTTAGGATTTTGTATTGTTTCATGATCAATATTTTTTGAATGTAATTAACTATTTGTGGGTGCAATGGAAATATTGTTACAATGAAATCATCCTTTGTGCCATATAGAAACCAAGCCACATTTTTATATGAGCATACAATTTGTTTGGTAGACTATAAAATCTTTATATGCATTTTGTTAGATGGTCTATAGAGCTTTTTCATTTTGCTATGTCTAGAAGATTGGATACTAGTATTTATTTCCGTACTATGAGATTTTTTTTATCTAGTGAGAGTAACTTAGTGACCTGAATATGCTTGTTTCATAATGATTGGTTATGTGGATAAAGTAACTCTAAAATTGTCTAGTTGTACATGGGTCAAATGGCTTGGAGATATTAGTTTTGTATGACATGCCATGCATGGTTGTTGTGTCTATTGCACCATGATAATTTGGTTAGTGATTGATTCTTTGTCTATAACCCTCATCAATATTATGCTAGGCATTGTATTTGATTTTGAAGAATATTTGGTATCCAAAGTAATTATTCTAAGCTTTCAAGTGCTTGAAGTACCTATCATATTTTAAGTATTTTAATTAGATGAATGTCTAGTTTCTCATGTAGTTTTTCTAGACCTTGTAGTTTTATTAATAATTATGTTGATATATGGCATCTGAAGTAGTCACCTCATAATGAGTAACCTAGTTAGGAAAATGCATATTGCCCAAAATAGTTGATTCAAACTATTTGGTGCCTAAAATAGGTATCCCATACTAAGTAATTTAGTTAAGAAAAAATTTCTTGTCTGAAATAATTATTCAAATGGATTTTGTTATATATAATTTGTTTTGATAAACTATTTTGTATAATTAAAATATTTTATGTTTCAATATTTTTTAATATTAGTGCAGGAAAGAAATTTTAAGAGATTGAGAATGCAACAATAGCATAATAATGGGGGTCTTGCTGCCTGGTTAGTGGGCCGAAGAAAGTTTTGGAGCACAACCTGATCTATCCAAGTGATCCAACCTGCTCCGTTATTGAATACCGAGGAACTAATAATATAAATATTTTTTTATTGTTTCTATTTTTTTGGTTGTTGCCATTTTCTGTGGGACTATTCATTCTCATATCTCTTCTCTACATGATTTTCTTCATGATTACTGCTCACAAACTGTAAGAACATTTTTGGTTATAATCTATAAATGCATAAGCATTTTTCTAGTAGTTGTAGCTAGTCATGTTGAATGACTAGTGAACCACATTATTTTTGTGTTTTTTACTGTGGTTTGATATACATATATATAATGCGGTTGTAGGTATATCGTTTGCTATTTTCTTCTTCTTCTTCTTCTAAATCTATAAAACTACAAACTTTGGAAGCAAAATTACCCAACAATTGGTATCAAAGTGAGGTTGCGGAAAGCTTTGAACAATTTTGCCATTGGAATTTTGTGATTTTTCTATAAAATGATATCCTGTTGAAAAATGGCTGGAACCTTGAATACTATGATCAAGAAATTTAATGGCAAAAATGATTTTAGTATGTGGCAGATAAAAATGCGAGCACATTTGAAGAATTTTGACATATGGAGTCCTCTTGTTCATGGTTTTGGTCTTAATATTACCGTTGCTCTTGGAATAACAGAGGCAGAGGCTAGGAGACATGAAGAAAAACCTCACTATACCATTATTCTAAGC
This sequence comes from Sapria himalayana, assembly GCA_029783825.1. Lineage (NCBI taxonomy): Eukaryota > Viridiplantae > Streptophyta > Magnoliopsida > Malpighiales > Rafflesiaceae > Sapria > Sapria himalayana. The sequence goes on along the minus strand of JAREIK010001488.1, from coordinate 2,524,547 downwards.
TTGGCTAATGAAGTGATTGCTGAGGTAACAGATGAAGAGTCTACTACAGGAATGTGGCTAAAAGCTGAGTCAATATACATGACAAAATCACTTACAAACAAGCTTCTATTGAAGAGGAGACTATTCACATTAAGGATGCTTGAGGGAACTTTCTTAGAAAAGCATCTAGATGATTTAAACATCATTTCATGGAATAAAACATGTGGATGCTAAGGTAGAAGATGAGGATGCCGCACTTCTACTTTTAGTATCACTTTTTGCTTCCTATGAGAATTTCATGGAATCACTTATAGTGGGAAAGGAGGAGATCACTCTGGAAGATGTTTGGTCTACGATACACTCTAGAGAGATGAGGTAGAAGGCTATGGTTGAATGAATTGAACAACATTCTACTGGATTGATTGTGGTAAATAAAAGGTCGCAACATGTTTCATTCAAGATAAGCGGGAACAAGCTCCAAAAGAGGTCTAAGAAGGGTCACACTTGTCACTATTGCAAACAGAAAGGGAATTGGAAAACTAAATGCCCAAAGAAGAATGCAAGGCTAGAACAGCAAGGTCAGCCTAATCCCCCACCTGTTGATGCTGTGGCTTTTGATGATTTGGATGATGGAAAAGATCGTGTGCTGATAACCTCTACAAAGGTTACAAGATCATATTCTTGGATATTGGATACTAGTGCTTCCTTCCATATCAGTACTCACTTGGAGTGCTTCAGCAAATATGACATGAAGAAAGCTGATCATACTGTGGTGGGGAATAGCCAACCATGTAAAGTGGTTGGAATCGGCATAGTCAGACTGAGAACATATGATAGTCGAATTATCTCACTATCCAATGTAAGGTATGTCCCTAAAATGATAAGGAATCTCATTTCTCTTGGTGTTCTGAATGATCAGGGATACATATTCAGTGGTGGTGAGGGAATACTAGATGTTCATCGAGGAGATGATATCATACTAAAGGGGGCAGAAGAGTGGAATGCTATACAAACTGATAAGGTTCCATAGTGATAGGAGCTATTGCGGTCACATCCAGAGACCTAGTATCCGAAGATGAAGTTGATTTTACCAGACTGTGGCATATGTGGCTCGCACATATGGGAGAGAAAGGTATCAAAATTCTCTCTGATTGTAACATTCTAGTTGGTCATAAAATTAGTAAACTTAATTTTTGTGATCATTGTGTTTTTGGTAAGAAACATAGAACTAAGTTTGGTATGACTATACACTCATAAATATCATTTTGGATTATATACATGCTGATTATTGGGGCCATTCTAGAGTCACGTCTTTTGGGGTGCTCGATTTTATTTATGTTTAGTCGATGATTACTCCAGGATGTCCTGTGTATTTATGATGAAACATAAATTTGAAACTTTTATAAAGTTTAAGCAGTGGGTTAGCTTAGTGGAAAACCAAACACAAAAGAAGGTTAAACTTTTACGAACATATAATGGTCTAAAAATTTGTTCTTCAAAATTTGAGAAATTATATAAGAACAAATGTATAGCCAGACACAAAACTATTAGGGATACTACTCAGTAGAATGAAATTGCTGAAAAAATTAAACCAAACTATTCTAGAAAAAACTAGATGTATGTTCTCTCAATCAGGCTTAAGCAAGAAGTTTTGGGCTGAAGCTATTAATATAGCATGCCATATGATAAACAGATTACCACATAGTGGAATTAATTTTAAAATTCTATTTGAGGTGTGGATTGGTAAACCTGTAGATTATTCCAATCTAAAAGTGTTCGGGTGTGTTGCCTACTATCATATAACTAATGGCAAGCTTAAATCAGGAGCAAGAAAAGAAATATTTGTAGGATATGGTGTGGAGTCAAGGGATTCCATTTCTAGTCAACATTTAAAAAGAGAGTGATTCTCTCTAGGAGTGTTACCTTTGATGAAAGTGTCATCTTAAAATAAGTACATTGTCTTATCCAGTTACTTGATGTTCCTCAAGCTGAACTTAAGGTGGAGCTAAAATCTGAATCTGTAGCTCTAGGAAGGATGCATGTTGTCTCTAAATAAGACAATAGCTAATCATGAAAATGATGCTAAGTCTATTATTGAACCTGATTCTAAACCTGCACCAAAAGACTCTATTCCTTATTACATTACAAGGGATATACCAAGGAGGTGAATGTAGGTCCTCCTTTGAGATTCAGCTTTGATGAATTTGCAAGGTTTTCCCTACAAGTTGTTAAAGAGATTGATATTTTTGAACCATCCTCCTTCAGGAATGCTGTTAGATGTCCTAAATTAGAGTCATTGATTAGTTTCCATGAATGAATAGATTGAATCTCTTCATAAGAATGGTACTTGGCTTATTGTACCTAAACCTAAAGGGAGAAAAATTATTTCATGCAAATGGGGTTTCAAGAAGAAAGATGATGCCACTATAGCTAGTAGTATAAAGTTTAAGACACGTCTAGTTGCAAGAGGGTTTAGTCAGAAAGATGATGTCGATTACAATGAGATATTCTCTTCTATAGTTAGACACACCTCAATCATGGTGCTTATAGCATTAGTCGTACATTAGGACCTTGAACTTGAGCAACTAGATGTTAAAACTACTTATCTTTGTGGAAATTTGGATGAAGAAATTTACATTAGCTAGCTTGAAGGGTTTTGAGGCATCAGGTAAAAAAACCCATGTGTGCAAGCTTCTGAAGTCCCTTTATGGACTTAAGTAGTCTCTTCGTCAATGGTACATGAGACTTGACTGTTTCATGACTAGTCATGGATACAGTAGGTGTGACCATGATTACTGTGGCTATTCAAAAGGCATAATGATTAGTCTGATATCTACTTGTTTTTGTATGTACATGATATGCTTATTGCTGCTATAAATAAATTTGACATTTAGGAACTGAAAGATCTTCTCAGTTCTAAATTTGATATTATAGATCTTGGAGGAGCAAAGCTAATTTTGGATATGGAAATATTCAGAGATAAAATTAAAATAAAGTTGTTTCTTTCATAGAAAAAAAATATTTTGAAAATTCTATCTAGATTTGGAATGACTTCTTATAAGTCTTTTTCCACACCATTTGCTCCAAACCTTCATTTAATATTAGAATTTTATCCCAAATCTGAATCTGATAAAGAATAGATATCTAGGGTTCCTTATTCTAGTGCTGTCAGGAGCCTCACATATCTTATGGTGTGCACCTAACCTGATATTGCTCAAGCAGTAAGTATAGTGAGTAGGTTTATGATAAACCCTGGTCAAGAGCACTAGAAAGTTGTTAAGAGGATACTTATGTACCTCAAAGGGACTTCTGATATTGGTCTAATATTTTGTAATGAATCTAAACTCATGCTAGCAGGATATTCTGATTCTGACTATGTATGAGATGTTGATAGTAGATGGTATATGAATGGCTATGTCTTCACTTCATGTAGTTCTATAGTTAGCTGGAAAGCTGCTCTACAATCTTCTGTTACTTTATCTTCTATATGACTCTGACTGGAATATCCTATAGAGTCATATACTAAAGCATAGTATATGACTCTGACTGAAGCTGCGAAGGAAAAGATATGGTTGAAATGTTTTCTCAAGGACCTTGGTCTTTGTGAAAAGGTTTCGACAGTTTTCTATGACAACCTCAGTGCTATTTATTTAACAAAAGACCAAGTGCATCAAGAGAGGACAAAGCACATTGATGTGTGATATCATTTCCTTTGATCTGAGAAGAGGGTATAAGTAAATAAGATTGGAATTTCTAATAATCCAGCTAACATGTTTAACAAACCTATTAATCTAAATAAGTTAAGACCATATCTTGACTTATTGAACATATCAAATCATATATAGTCCTATTAGGACTAACTATTTTTAGAAGGTGTCACTCTATCTGTATACAAAACAAATTAAGGTAGAGATTGTTATATATAGTTTATTTTGATAAACTATTTTGTATAACCAAAATATTTTCTATTTCAATATTTTTAATGTTAGTGCAGGAAAAAAAATATTGAGAGATTGGGAATGCAACAATAACACAATAACAGGATTCCCACTGCCCAGTCAGTGGGCCTAATAAAATTTTGGAGCACAACCTGGTCCATCCAAGTGATCCGACCCGCTCTATTATTGAATACTGAAAAATTGTTAATATAAATACTTTTTTATTGTTTTATTTTTTTTGGTTGCTGTCATTTTCTGTGGGACTGTTCATTTTTGTCTCTCTTCTCTGCGTAATTTTCTTCATGATTGCTACTCACAAACTATATGAACATTTTTTGGTTATAATTTGTATATGCATAAGTATTTTTCTGGTAGATATAGATAGTCATGTTGAGAAACTAGTGACCATGTTATTTTCGTGTTTTTGTTATAGTTTGATATACATATATATAATATGGTTGTAGTAAATCATTTGTTATTTTTATCTTCTTCTAAATCTGTAACATTACATACCTTGGAAGCAAAATTACCCAACAGATTTGTTTAGATATATGGTGTTCAAATAAATCATATTAGAAATAATTTATAAGCCATATATAACTTAACTTAAATGGAATTGCTTTTGGAGTCTAGATCTTTATTACCGAAAGTATTTCTTTATCTGGAACACATTCCACATTTGAGGGACTTCCATCCTTTCTAGCTCAATGAGAGAATATATTATGGATGCCACAACTTTGACAACTATATATGAGTCTTCCTAGTTTCTTTGAAACATCATTATAAAGAATTAGTCATGTTTTCATAGAAATGCATGAGGACTACGACTCCATGTGCAATGACCCATTGTTGTTTATAATTGATATAACAAAGGGCATGGTTCTATTGATATGAGGCAAGCCAAAAAGTTACAATTTTATGGGTCTCATCTGATGCAACAAGTATTTTTGATTTCATCAAGTGATTAACCTATATTAATAGGCTTCACTAGGCCGTAGGTACTCTCATTATTGTTTGCATCACCATTTCCATTCTTTATGTAATAAATTGCTTGAGAATTTTGGTTTGCATCTTCTTGTGGTTCAATAAGCCCATCCCCATAAAGTGCTTAATAATTCTTTTGCCACCTTTATTTTTCTTCCTTAAAGATGTTTTTTTGAGTACTATTACAACTTTGTTATGATGCCTAATTTTTATGATTAGACAATGTCCTAAAAGCTCATTAAGCAAGGATCTCTAAAGTTTCACAATTAGATAGGTAGTATAAGTAGTAAAGTAGAATTTTATCTAGATATCAAACCCATATATATTGTATAGGCAGTTTGATCAATAATAGTGAGTTAATTAGTGCTATAGTTAGAAAATTAAAACTAGGTTTTTGGTAAGATGCTTAGATTTTAGAATTGGTCTATTTAATTATGCATAATGATCTATCCAAATTACCTAGTTACTATTATGTTTGGTTATATAATAAAGATTAGATTATTATGAAAATATCCTAGTACCCTATTTGTATACAAGGTAATTGTAACCTATTGGGTATTCTTCAATGATAGTCCTCTCACACCTATTCCCTTGATACTTTACTACTAAAATGATAAATTATCCATGCTTGAGGCTCTTTCAAAAATCTACACCTTTTAGATAACTCGTCAATCACCTTTGATGATTGCTTTATAAATATATTCTTATTTTCCAACCTCATGTATCATAAAGATATGAACTGATATTTTATTAAAAGTATTTATACTTTTAGCTTCATAAGTGTCATGTTTATGACAATTAACATACACCTTCACTAAAATCTTATCGAAATGAATCATTCTATATTAAGTAACTCATAGAATTATTACCACCGTATAAGTCACCTCCACTCATGTATGTCTCGTGGCTTATATGTCATCATCCACCATGATGACATGTGACTCTAACACTAAAGGTAAAATCTTTAGAAAAATATTCTATAAAATTCCTAGATTATTAGAAAGTTAGTTAATATAAGATATGTATAATGGATTGAATTATAAAAATATTCATGTTTTAGCTTCATAAAGTACCATACTCACATGATTAAACTTACCTCGATATTATATTTTGAAGTAAAAGTTTGTATCATTCATCACTATTGGAAAAACTATTTTTTTCTTACTATGTTTATGTTTATGTGCAAGTATACTTCATAATTTACATATCAATATCCACCATAATAACATGCACAAACCTACTAATAGTAAAATTCTAATTTAGTTCTATTTAAATACTGCATTAATCATTAACCAAACCATAATACAAAATAAATATAAAATCTATCAATTATTTATCCATCACACAAAATAAAATATACCAACATTATATCTCAATTTAGCCTGATATTAGGGAAGAATTCACAAAAAATAATTTGGAATATATCATGTGTAATTTTAGGTTGCCAATAATAACCCTTAAGAGTGTCTAGAAATCAAAAATCTAAACCCAAAATTATCATTAATGTGCTTGGATTTTTTTCTAAGTGTGACTCAAAATTAATGCTCTCACTTTAAGATTCATGTTTTTATCTTGTGTTACCTCTTTGCCAGTGGATCTCCCACAAGGTTTGATAAATTTTTGCTCCATAACCCTAGCCTTTTTCACCTTTCTATTTTGTTCCCTAGCTCTCTACTATGCTTTTTTTTTTCTAAATTCTACTTTTATACTTGAATGGCATGGTGCATTTTTTAAGTGGGAAGTTAGCCAGGAAATGACCATGATTTTAGCTTTATCTCTTTATAATACAAAGTTATAGCACTAGGAATGACTATGACTTTGATTTCTTTCTTGTATTAGATGTCATCGGTATTGGAAATAACCATGACTCATGAATTTCCTCTATGTAACATGAATTCATGGTAATATGAATGGCCATAGCTCATATATTTTCTATTTCTAATGTGATGTGGTGTAGGGAATAGCTATGACTCATGTATTTATTCAATAGAACACAAAGTCATGACATTGGGAATAACAATGAATTCTCTTTTAAACTCAAAGTCATGGTGTTGTTAATGGATACAACCTTGGCCTTCTTGCTAGAGTCAAATGTTATGGCTCTAGAAATAGTCATGACTCTAGTAAATACTCTCTGCAACTTTTTATAGCCAAAAGTCATGGTGTTGGATAAAATTCACAACCTTTATTTTAGTATTTATATATGGCTTTGTAATGAGAAAGTCATGGTGCTAAAGGATGCCATATTTTTAGCACTGGTAAGGTACTTAGCTATTGTAACATAAATTTAATGTCCTAGTCATAAAAATATTACCAAGCTAGCATGACTACAACTCTAAGAAAGTTTCATAATTGAAACAAATATTTTACATAGTAAAATAATTATGTCAATGAGGTGGTAGAGTTATGACATATACAAATTATCATGACTATTTTTATAGATCTTTAGACAAAAATAGATATTGAAACTACAATTCATCAAAACAACCAAAATAAAAATATTTTTATGACTTCAAATGAGTTTTCACTCCCTCCCACTCAAAAATTCTACTTAGTCTTATACTTCACACAAAACCAACCAATTTAAATACTATTCATCATAATTCATCAAAACTATAATTCTTTGAAATGGTTCTATTTAAAATCTTTTTACATACAAACACATCATGAATAATTACCAAAATAACTTGTATTATTTAGTATTTAACATAATAAACTTTCATGCTAAAGTGATTGCTTGTCCACGAATAAATAATTCCCATAAAAAATATAACTTCCCATCCATCAAAAACAACACCAATACAATAAGAATAAAGTATAAAAATCTCTATGAAAACAAAAATATATCACTATGCTGAAAAATATCGATGGTTTTACTTACCCTTAGGATCAAACTCCTTAAGAGAAAATCTACTATGGAGTGCTCAAATAGTGGGATAAAAGTGGATGGTCTTTCCAAATCATCTTTGTTGATTGTATTTGTTATTTAAATTACCAAATATTTTTGAGTATTTTGATATTTTTAGATAATGTATAAGCACATGAATGAAACAATAATAGATCAGTTTAATGACTTAGTATTTTGGTGAATTTTGATGAATATTCATGAAATCGATAAGTTTTTGATAGTTTTTAGCTAATGGGCATATTATGAAGAATCACTTTGTTTCATCACCAATTGTTTGTTAAAATTTTACCTAATTAGTCATGACAATATGTCATGACTCTGCACCTCCTAAGTATAATTTTTTATCGTGCAATTTATTCTTTATGATTATGATATTATTATAGAGTAATATCCATACTTATCATATAATAATTAAATGTTTCTGATAGTAATTTTATATCACGGTAATCAAGTGTCTCACTAAAACTAAAAATCATTACTACTTTTTAATGTGATTTTATCTTTAATAAGACTTAGTATTCTTAAGTAAGATCCATTACTTTTTTTACAAAGTCATGACCTTTGAGCTATAGAAAGTTACCGAGCCAAAACTACCAAGGCTAAAGCCATAAAAATTATTCAGCACTATGACTTTTGGACACAAAATTTCATAGAGGATATTTACTCGAGTATGTCTATTTCTCAAGGCCACAACTCTTCTCCTCAAGAGAAGAAAAATCATGACTTTTATGTCGGACTAATTACTAGTGCTATGATATTTTTATAGCACTATGACCATCAGATACATGAAAGAAGTCAATGACAATTTCATGACCATTCTCAGCATTATTATCATTTTAGACACAAGAAAGAGCATTCTCGTGCCATGACATTTTCTACATCACAGCCATATGATGCACATGAGGAGAAATTCTCAATGCTATTGCTATATCCATCAACGTGGCTATATGATAATTAAGTGAGACCAATACCACCATTGTATCCACTCTTAGTTCCATGGCCATGTTATGCATATGAGAAGTCATTCTCAATATCATGGTCATTTCCAATTCCATATCTACATGATGAACATGAGAGCGATAAGTACCAAAGCTACGATCATTAATAGTGTCATGAATTTGTGTTACATATACATTAGGCCCAAGTAGAGGACATAGGAAGCACTACAACTTTGTATTATCAAAAGATTATGATATATTCTAGAGTCATGGCCACCTTTTAAAGTTATGACATCAAGCTCAAGAGATGAAGACCAAAGTTATGGCTTTCTTCCAAAATCCACAACTTTCTACTTAAAGTAATGCAATGTTAAAGTATAAAAGTGGAAGAAAGAAACATCGAGAGAAAATATCTAATCTTTTTATTCTTCCATGTACCAAGAAAAAAGCCAAAGCACAGCAACCAAACACTAAGGACAATTTTGTTACTCTCTAGGGGCTCCACAAGTAAGCATGAGATGTAAGACATAAGCTAAAGTCTAGAGTTGGAAGGAATAACTCTCAAACCTCTCTCATCTCTAGAGAAGATTTAAAAATCTATATCAAAATATTTGTGGTCTAATCATTACCCCCCATCTCTAAAGAAGATTTGGGAATTGATATCAAAATAACATGTGATCTTTTGTTCGTGTAACTTTAATTGTGTGATGTATAAAATATTTTTTATATTAAAGAATATGTTTTGATTTTTGTTGTGTTATGAAAATTGATGGATGGGTGATTAAATAAAACATAAATTAGAGATTTGACTATTAGTGGATTTGTGCAAATTTTCATAGTAGATAGTAATAGGTAACCCATGAGGCTCACTCATACATATGGTATGAAAGAAGTGATAGCCCTTCCAACCATGATGCATGAGATGAACATATACATCAAAACTTATAATTAAAGTATATTAATCATTGTGAGTATATATCACTAGTAAAAAACACCTAATTACCGACCAATTATATGGTCGGTAATTTGGTCTATTTTGGTAAGTAAGCGAAATAGTGACTAATTACTGATCAAAATATTTGGTCGTAATTTTGCTCGTTGCTAATTTTTGTACCAACGAAAAATAAGTCAGTCAATATATTATCGATCGATTACTGACCCTCTATTGATAAACATTTACCGACTATAATCCGACAATTTTCCTCCCAAAATAATTAGCTCGGTACATGGTCTCCAAATGGTCAGTAATTAATGACCATTTACAGACCATTCACCAACAAAGAATTACTGACTAGGTTCCAACTATTTTTCGACCAAAAGTTTTAGGTTGGTAAATGGTCACAAAATGGTTAGTAATTGTTATAGCTTATTTGGTACAGAGGTATCCATGTGCCTGCAAGTTGCAGTATCAGTTCCTACATGTCTGGCTCCATAGCCGTTAAACTAACTGTTGGTGTAATGCTAGTGTTTGTGCTCACATTTGCTATGAGAGATGGTCATGTTCCAAGCCTCCCCTTGCCTGAAATATTCCCCAGCAGAATTAGATCAAAAGTTATGGCTCTCTGTAGGTTTGTCCACTAGATGATAAATTTTTTTACCTTGCACAAATTCATAATTTGGTTCTAGTTCAAATTAGATATTGGTCATGATTAGGTTGAGCTTTAAACTATTAAAAATTTAAGATCTAGTACAGGTTCATGATTTTGTTCTGATTCAAACTAGCTCAAAGTCATAATTTAGCTCTGGTTCAAACTGACTCAATTTCAAACCTAACACAAGTATTCTTATTCGAACTGACTCATGGTCATAATTTAATTTTTGTTCAGATTAATTAATGGTTTATGAAAGATATTTAGAAAGCTAGCAGACACCTTTATGAAAATATCAACTTACATTTTTTCCTCCAGATTTTGTATTATAGATATTTATGCATCAGATTAATGAGTGATCTTAAAGTTTATTACTTAACATTTGTTAAAAGTTTATAATTTTATGTTTTTTATCTTTTGTTTAGTTTATATTTTTGATAAGGACATACAACATATAAGCAGTCTCAATCAATTTGTTCATTATATAAGGATTATCATGTATAAAAAAGTTATAATTCAAGTTATATTGAGGGACCTAAAAAAAGTACTATTTATATATTCAACACTAGCACAATAATCTATATATATATTATTATTTGAGTGTATTTTATGCTGATGAAGTTATTTATAGCTCATCTTTAGGTGGTTTAAGAATTAAAATTCTTATAAATTAAATATTGATTTAAAAAATATTAATTAAATTTTAATCATGAGGTTAACCCTTATATTAGGATTTATTTTACAGTTAAACCACTAAAATGAGCTATCATATTAGAATATTTAAGGACTTGACTAATATATTTTAAATGGACTATATGATATACTATTTAATAAAAGAATTAGTCTATATGAGGTATAGTATGTACTTTTATCAATTTATAGGACATTTATACCAATATTTATAATAAGAAAAATGACATGTGATTAAATTTATTTTGTGATATTTTATCTATAAAATATGTCAAAAAAAATATTATGATATATATGATTATTTGAGTATAACTAGGTCATAAACCTAGATATTATATGTATAGATATTTGATATATTCTTAATAATTTTAAACTTTTATTAGTTATATATTTTAATAATATTTATTAAAATATTAATATATAGTCACCATAATATATATTTAGAAGCATATAGTCACTATTCCTTATGATATTTAAATATATATCACATTATTTATAACATTATAATATTTTACGATATAAAATATAAGTTTATATAATATTAAACTTATTGTACTATTTATTGGTTACCAAACTTTTTTAGTGGTATAATATTACTATTCCAAACTTATCATATAATATTGGTATATCTAAAGATATACTAGATAATAATTATTTATATTTATAATATAAATATTCTAATTTATATGATATTACACCAATTAATATAATATATATAGTTACCCTTATATATATTTAGAATATAAATCTATATATTAAGTAATATATCTTTAAATTTTTCTATTCAATAAGTGTAATATGTTGGTGATTGGGCTCTCCTTATGCAAAGTGGAAAATTACTGGGCTTTTATATGATTTTTTTAATATTTTAATGATTAAAAGATTTACAACTATTTATTCTGGAATAAAGAAGGTGTCACATAAATATGTTAATGATTAAAAATATTTATTTAAACTAATATGTAAATCTTTTAATCTCTAATATATTTTAAGGCACTGAAAATTGTTGCTTTGCTTCGACGAGGACAACCCCAAGGTGATTAATTAATAATTTGCAATATTTTTATTTTTAATTAGATATAGTATAAGATATTAGAGCTTTAGGTTTTAATTGTTTTATAAAAAAGAAAGATAATTTAATAAAAATTCAAACCATGTAAAATATGTTTTTTCAAATAAATATTATACCTATGGTTTTTATTTTTTGCATTTGGTGATGATAAGAACTTGAAAAAAAAAAACCCATTTTAAAATTATTTTTTAGAATTGTAAACATATTTACTATAGGTAATAAAATAAATTATTTTTAAAATTATTTTTTAAAGTAAATAAAACTTGAGAAAATAAGAAAATAATTTATTAGAAAATCACTTTCTAAGAAGGAAATTAGATATTAAAGTAAGTTCATATCAAATATTTTCAAATTTTAATTCAATGCAAACACACTAGGGCATATTGTAATAAATTATTAATAGATTTGATCAAACAAGTTATAGAAATGAAATATTCATGAAACTTAATCATTTTTATTTTTACAAATATAGTATAAGTTCACCCACAATGCATGTAGGTTTATATATTTATTCAAGTTACATGTGGTTATACATATAGTTACACATATAGTTAAACATATATTTATACATGTAGGTTTATATAGTTGTTCATTTAATTTTATATATTTATACATATTGTAATGTATAGGTATAGATACATGTATAAAAGTTTATATATACTATTATAAATATTTAAGATTAAAATTATATAAAAGTTTGATTTAACATTAATCATTATATATATTAAAGTATAGACATTTATACATAATGTCATATGATTATATAAATATAATCATTAACATTAAGATTATTCGGATGCAAGCATTATGTAATTAATATCAAAATCACTAAAACCCAAAAATTCTAAATAGTAGAAGAACAAATTTTAAACATGAAAAATTATAGTTTAATTATTTGTGTCGAGTCAAAATAATGTTAGGTCAAATGAAAATTAAGCAAAAATTATGAAATTTGGAGGAGAAATAACAAAACCTAATACATGAATCTACTGAAAAAACGAAAATCCAAGTGTGTATATATAATTCAGAGAGACAAAGATATGCATAAGCAAATTGAAGGAGAAGAACAAATAAAACCCTACCTGGATTCAGAAAAATTTAACAAATTTATCAATTTTGTGCTTATAGTCGCATCTTATTCAAAAAAATTGATGCTATTTCGATTCAACGAAGGTGTAAATGACTTAGTAAAAAAATTTTTAAATCAAAAAATTAAAACAATGGATTACCAACCAAATTTATGGTCGGTAAACGGCCGGTGAAAACAAATTTATAAGAAATCTAAAGTCTAATTTATCGACCAATTTTAATGGTAATATGTTTTTGGCCATCAAATGGTCGGTAATTTGTTGAAAATTTCTATTCGCTTATCTATCATTATTTACTGACCAAGTTCCGACCAAAAACATTTGATCGGTAGGCATGACTAGTATTTGGTTGTGAATTGGTTAGTAATTTCTGACTTAAATATTCGGTCGGTAGTTTGGCCGGTAATTACGACGTTATAAATATTTTGGAAAACTACTTCACCGACCATTTTTCATGGTTATAATTTTTTGGTCGTTAAATGGTCGATAATCTTTCAGCAATATTTTTTCACTAATTACCTCCTAATTTACAGATCAATTGCTGACCAATAATTTTTGGGTGATAATATATGGTTGGTATTTGGTCGTAAATATTTTTTTTCGATGCCCATCTTTGGATCTCTAAATTGGTCGTGAATTGGTCAGTAATTACTGACTTATATATATAGTCGGTAAATGATCAGTAAGTATGGAGTAATAAATAATTTGATAACGCACTATACCAACTAATTATAATGATAGGTCGTTAATTGGTTGGTAATATATTTGATAACCACTCTACATACTGATTTCCGACCTAAAATATTATGGTCGGTAATTATGGTTGGTATTCGGTCAAAAAGGTGGTCGGAAATTTTTTTTTTTTGATACCATTTTTTGGTCTCTAAATGGTCGTGATTTGGACAGCAATTACCGATCAAATTTTTAGGTCGGTAAATTGGTATGTATTTTCGTAATTTTTAGTAGTGTATGATACTTATGATGTCAAAAGCATGAATAATTTTATAAGATAATTCATTGTACATGTCTTAGAAAAAATAAGTCCCAATTGATGTGGATGCTACATATAATATTCTCCTAAGAGTTTTACCTTTACCATGAGAGTTGCATTATCACTGAGAATGATGATGATAGATAATTCTTAGGATGATGAAAGTATAAATGCTTACAAACCACATTAATTCTTGATTTTTATGATACTTGAGGTCGGAGAATAAAAATGTACATATAAAAAAATCATTAAGAGTGGTCGATGAGTTTCCTAATAGATATAAGCTTGTAAATGACTCTCACATAAAAATGATTTTTTTTGTCTCAATGATAAAGTACCAATGGGACAACTAAGAGGGGACCATTATTGGATGAGTTCAATGGTGATCACCACCTTGTATATCATTAGAAAAAATAGTCATTACAAAACAACCTAACCTTTATTTTATGTCAAAACTCAATATAATTCAAACTATTTGAATATACATCAAACAAATTAAATAGATAAATTCATGGATATAAGATTGATACAACAAATTAAAATATCTATTTTACTATAATTGAGTTGTCTTATTATTGATGGACCAAACACTTGATACAATATCTATGAGATTGATATCTAAATGAAACTCCTCTTTATTACTTGCATTACTTATATACTTGCAAATCATTATTGATGAGATATTCACTAACATATTAGGCAACAAAATTAGCTTTTATCAATGAGCTTTTATGACAATGCCTAACTAACAAAATTAGACAACGAAATAAAGTCTAAGATGTTGCTTTACAATCCAACATATTCACTATAATGTTACATAATGATTCTTGTCTTTTCCCAAAGGAGTTTAGCGAGCCTTTAGAATATCCCATTAAAAAATTCAACTTTGTATGGTTCTCATTATTTTTTTCAATTCCTCAATCTGCTAATTTTCTCAATAGTGCATGTCACCTTGAATTTTTTCATCCTTGTTAACCAACATTTTCTTCCATTCCATTGTGATAGACTCATAAAGCCTCCCAAATGATTCTACATAGGCCATTATCCTAGTCTCAACTCATTAAATTCTTTCTTCCAAGAGTTTATAAATTTTATTTTCAAACATCTATTGGGTTGTGACAAATAATAACTCTTTTGGAGTTTCACTTCTTATGCCACATCTCATTTTTCTATCTCCTCCATTATTATTGTATGGAGAGGTTGTATCACTATTTTCAAGCATTCCTCCATCTTTTTTGCTTTTAATTATATTTATTTCCAAAATATGAAAAAATATCACCTATGGTACCTTCTTGTGTAGCTAGAGAACTCTTAATGTGAACTTTATTTTCTTCTCATAATTTTTTACTTCTTTGTATAGCTTACATGTTAGCGGAAAGAATGATCTTTATTGCCAAATATTTGTTGATTATTACCCTTTGAGAATCAATATTTTCTCTTTTCTATCTCCTTCAAGCCATTTTTTAAATGTCCAAAAATGTTAGGTGGATAACATCAGATACCATTCATCACTATTCTCATTCATCAGCATTCTCTTGACTCAACATAAAAATATAATTAAAGATTGATGAATTATTTGGCCATAAAATTCACCATATCGATAATTGAGATTGGACTTTTCAAGTATATTCCTAACATCAAATCTTCAAACAATCAAGAAGACATAAAGTAAAAGTATTTTATCTTATGTGATGGTTGAAAAATAGAGTAATAGCTACAAAAAAAACAAAAAAAAATAACCACACTTTACCCACCCCCGTGTTCTCCAAGTATCAACTATTTATATGGTTTTTTTGAAGTTACCCACTATTATCCTTTTCCATCCATTAATTTATTCATGATTATTTTGTAATTGGGATGCATTTTTAGGGATTAGAAGGCTGTGCTACTCCTAGTTTCTTACAATCCAAGTAATTCATTGATTCTCTATATCAAATTATACTCAAATTCTTATCATGTAATATTTCTTTGTTTTCCTATCCTCTAGATTGACATAAAATTATCTTACTATTAAAACATTCTATCTTTCTCTGTGCGCACAAAATAGAATTTACTCTTTCTTCTCCAAAATCTACTAGAAAGGAAAAATATTCATTGAAACCCCACTCTCCTATAAAGCTTTTCTTGGTGAAAATGAATATTATCCACTTTTTACCTGGTCTTTATTAGAAAAGTCAGTAGGTGCACTATGGATTAGCCAAAACTTAGGCGGTGCTCAACCATTAATGCTTTCTTTTAACCTTGCAGCTCATCTCTGTAGTGCTTCTCTTATCCCATAACTTCGAAAGAAACTTATCTTTCATGGTGGTTGTCAAATATTGAGACATTTGGAGCTAGGTTTCACAACATTGGGAGATGGAGAACATGTGGGGCTTTTAGGGCTAGGTCTTTACCTTGATGATTAAATAGTCACGCAAAGTCCAAAATTTGTGTTTTATTTTTTTTTTAATTTTTTTATTTTTTTGGAAAATCATGACCCTAGCTAATGGCAACAGTTTTTAGTATTACCTGATCAAAATCAAAACTACATTTGAATCTATGACTCATGACTTTGCGCACAATGTTTAACACTTGTCGCTAGACCTTCACTAGAGAAATCTTTACATCTATAATCTCTCAAATTTATGCTAGCTTTTTTATATAATTATTTACTTCATTTCCCTTTGTATCTTCTATGTTGGCTAGAAATACTATATAGAATACTACCTTAATGGTAGTCTCCACATAGATCCATGGTACCAAATACCCAATTTTTATCTTTATTCTGGCTATGACATTAAGAAGTGTCATAGTCTTCACATATATCCATGATAAGTTAGTGTCTTAAAATCCCATTTCAAGTTGTCTCACCTATAGTTCTTTTACTTAATTCGCTCTTCTTTTTTGTAATAATTAACTTGATACTTATATCTTCAAATGAATATCTAGAGGTTGGATAAGGACAAATTCAATCTTATCATGGTTCAAAGATCTCAGATCTTCATAGCTTACAAGAAATCTGATAATAAAGCTAATTCAAGTCATTAGTTGTGCATGTTCATCTTCTACTGAAAAAGTTCTTTTTTTTTATTTTCTCATTTTCTAGGTCTAGGTCTTGAGGTATTAATTTAGTCCTAGAGTTTCATTCTATAGTTTGGTGGCTAAAAAAAATACTAAATCAAAAGATATAAAAAAGTAACATAATACAAGCAATATAAATAAATGCACAAAAATAAGATATTATTATTCAAACAACTTCAAATAAATTAATGTTTCTTTTTATAATGATAGTTACATTAACTAAAGTTGACTAGAAAAACTAAATAATCTTTGATAGCAATACTAAAAGCTTATTATACATTTATTATGATACCCAAATTTTATGATTAGGTAATATCTTAAAAACTAATTGGGTAAGAATTTCCAATCTAACATTATTCTATAAGTATATAAATCGTATAAGTAGTAAAGTGAACTTGTGTCTAGATATTAATCTCATAGAGATTATGCAGATAGTTCGATCAACCAATAATAAGTCAACTATTACTCTAATTGGAAAAATAAAATAGATTTTTGGTAAAACTCTTAAATTCTAGGATTGGTCTATTTTATTATGCATAATGGTTTGTCTAAATTACCTAGTTATTATTGTGTTTGGTTAAATAAAGAAGGATACATTATTATGAAAATTTTATAAAAATTTATTGACATACAAGGTGGTTTTCACCCACTAGGCCCTCATTTATGATGGTTCACTCATAGCTATTTACTTGGTACTTTACCACCAAAATAACAACTCATTTTTGCTTGATAGTCATTCACATGCCAATGATTTTTAAGCAACTCATCAATTATCCTTGATGGTTTCTTTGTATATATTTTATTTTATGACCTCTATGTCATAAAAATAAGAACTAATATGATATTAAAAGAATTTGTACTTTAGTTTTGTAAGCATTATATTCATGATAATTAAAATATAATTTTTCCTCAAATCTCACTAGTAGGAGTCATATAATAGAAAGTAACTCACAAGAACTATCACCACCTTTCGAGTTATCTTCACTCATACATGTCTTATAGCTTATCTATTACTATCAACTATGATAAAATATGACTCTCATACTAAAGGTGAAACCATTAAAAAATATTTTTTAAAAACCCACACATTGATTGAGGGCTAATTTATCTAAGAAATGTGCACTAGAGTGACTTATAAAAGTATTTGTGCTTTCATCTTTGTAAGTGACATTCCCACATGATTAAACCTACCTCAATATTGGGTTTTAACATATAAATTTATTGCATACACAACTATTAGAAGGGCTATCACTTCCTTTCTATATTTATGTATGAGTGTGCTTCATGGCTTACCTATTATCATCTACTATGATAATATGTATAAACCTACTAATAATAAAATTCTAATTTCTATTCTAAATAAACACCATATTCACCAATAACCAAATAATAATGCAAAATAAACATAAAATCTAGCAATTATATTAATATATCTATTATAGGAAATAAAATACACCAAACCTAGACCTCTATTTAGCTTGACATTGGGGAAGAATTTATATGAGATAATTCAAAATACATCTTGTGAATTTTGGGTTCATAATGACAATTACTAGAGTGTTTAGAAATTAAAACTTTAAACCCAAAATTTTCATTCATGTGTCCCATATTTTTCCTTAGGTGGAAGTCAAAATTCATTCTTTCCATTTAGTATTTATGTTTGTGCATGCGGTGCCTCTTTGCTCATAGATCTCCACTAGGGTTTGGTGAATTTTTGCTCAAAGCCCTAACATTTTTTCTTTTCTCTTTCATGTCCTAGATTTATGCTCAACTTCTTTTTTTTCTAAGTTCCACCTTTATAGTCAAATGGCTGGGTGTATTTTTAAGTGGGAAGTCATGATATTAGATAATGACCATGACTTTAACTTTATCTCTTTATAACACAAAGTCATAATACTAGGAATGATCATGACTTTTATCTTTTTTTTATATTAGAATGTCATGGAACTAGAAATAGCCATGACTCATGTATTTCCTCTTTTTAATAAGAAGTCGTGGTGTTGGGAATGACTACTATTTGTGTATTTTCTGTTTGTAATATGAAATCACATCATTGGAAATGGTTGTTACTCGTGCATTTCTTTTCTAGAACACAAAGTCATGGTATTGAAAATAGTTATGATTCATGCATTTTCTAGTTATAACCCAAAATTACAGTATTATGAATGATTGTGGCTTTTGTCCTTTCTCTAGAACAAAAATTCATGACTCTAGAAATAGCCACAACTCGAGTAAATGCTCTATAAAATTCACCGTAGCCAAAAGTTATGACTAATATTTATGGTTTTGTAAAAAAAAATTGGTGTTGGAGAATACTATAGCTTTTAGTAGATGGGATGATTGGATACTATGATTTAATAGTTGTGTCACATCCCTATAAATGTTATTGAGCAGGTGTGACTATGACTCTAATAAAGTTTCATAGTCAAAAAAAATATATTGCATAATAAATGATTATATCTATGAGATAGAAGAGTCATGGTATATAAGAAGATTTCCTTGACTATTTATGTAGAGCTTTAGCTAAAATATATATTATAACTACCTTACAAGCTCATAAAGGTATAACAAAGTTATAAATAAGAAATACTACAACTTCACATGACTTTTTACTCTTATCCTACTCAATAATTTCATCTAGTCTTATATTCACACTAACTAATTTTACTACTATTCATTATAATTTATTAAGACTATAATTTTGTGAAAATGCTTCTATTTAAACCCATTTTTTTTCATGCAAATAAATCATACATAATTACTAAAATGACTAGTATTATTATAATTTTGGCATATCGAACAATTATGATTAGAATTATTTTAATAGAATCTTCCACCTAGATATTAACTTAGTGATATATATTTATGGATTATACACCAATCATCATTTTGGACTTTTTGATTCTCAATGGACTCTACTAGGAAGTTGACATGAGCTTTTTTTTCCTTTGGAAGCCATATAATATATTTTATTTTTTGAATCCAAACTCATTAAGTTCAATTGTCTATTTTACCATTCTTTTTGATATATTTGGTTTGTTTAATAATACTCTTAATGGCAGGTTAGTTAGTACCACTTTAGGATATGCCTAGAAGTAAAGTATTATAAAATAAAACTAAACCCGTAATAATTTGAAAGATAGAAAATGTAAAGCTAAAGCAATACATTACAACATGAAATAAAATACAATCAAAAGAAAATGAGAAATTTGTAAATACACGGGAATGAATCTCAAAGGAATAGGAAAAGTACTTTTAAAGGAAAAAATTTGGAAATCTCCAAAGAGATTTCCGATGTGGGCTAGGTGATTTTCACCTAACCCCAATAAAATAACATTCTCTCACTTGAAAATCACTTTCTTTGCTTGCCAATACTTGCTTCCAATCTTGTTAAGCCACATGAAGTTCTACACCATTCAAACTTGTTAGTGCTGATCAGTTTGGTCAAAACATCTGCTATATTTTATTCGGTATGAATATTTTGCAAATCCACACTTCCTTCTTCTACTTTCTCTCATACAAAATGATATTGTACTCTGATTTGTTTTATCTTTAAGTGAAATACTGTATTTCTTGCTAAGTGTAGAGCACTTTGACTATCACAAAATAATATAACTTTATTTTGTTTGTATCCAAGCTCTTCCAATAATATTTGCAACCAAATTGCATCTTTACTGGCTTGTGTAATTGCAACATATTCTGCTTCTGTCATAGAAGTAGATACAATAGGGTATAATTTTGAAACCCAACTTACTGCTCCTTTAGCAAGAGTAAAAACATAACTTATTGTTGACTTACTATTATTAATATTTCCAGCATAGTCTGCATCAACATAACCTTTGACAATAAGATCTGAACTTTCATAGCATATTGTAGTATTTGATGTTCCTTTCAGATATCTGAAAATCCTTTTCATAGTACTCCAATATTCTAAGCCAGGATTTGCCATGAATCGACTAACCACTCTCACTGCTTGTGCAATATCTGGTCGTGTACAAATCATTACAAATATTAAACATCCCACTGCTAATGCATACGGTACTCGAGACATCTTTCTCCTCTCTTCTTCCGAGCTAGGACACATGCTTGATGATAATTTGAAATTAACAAGAAGAGGGGTAGAAATTAGTTTACTATCTTGCATGTTGAAACGATGCAATATCTTGTTAAAATAATTTTGTTAAAAAACCAAATCTTTTTATTATTTCTATCTTGTGCAATACCTAGAATCTTGTTTGCTAGTCCCATGTCCTTCATATCAAATTTCCTAGCCAACTGTGCCTTCAATTCTTGGATTCGACATTTGTTTGGGCCTTCTACCAACATGTCATCCACATATAATAGTAAAATGGTGAAATCAATTTCTTCAAACCTTTTGTAGTATGTACAATGGTCTAAATTGAGTCTATTATATCCAAAGCTCATGATGAAAGAATCAAATCTTTTATACCAACACCTCGGTGCTTGTTTCAGGCAGTATAGAGATTTGTTCAACTTACAAACCAAGTTCTCCTTACCAATTTCAACAAATCTTTTTGGCTAGAACATATAAATTCATTCTTCAATTTCTCCATGAAGAAAAGTAGTTTTAACATCTAACTGCCCCAAATATAAATCAAGTATAACAAATAGAGTCATTACTACTCTAATTGTTGTAAGACGAACCACCGGAAAAAAAATTTATTGAAGTCAATACCTTCTTTTTGAGCATATACCTTTCTCACCAATATAGCAGGATATCATTCTATTTGATCATTACTATCCTGCTTTATCTTGTAAAGTCATTTGTTGCCAATAGCTTTTCTTCTAATTGGTAACGATACTAGCTTTCAAGTCTTGTTCTTGTGTAGAGCTATAATTTTTTCTACCATTGCTGTCATCCATAAAGATGCATCTAAATTATCTGAAGTTTCTTGAAATGTCGAAGGTTCTTCATCTTATGTTAGGAGACAATATGCAATGTTGCTCTCTGTAACATACTCTGAGTGCCAAGCTGGCGGTCTTTTATTATGAGTTGGCCGACTAACTTCTTGAGCCTCAGACACGACTTGTTCTTATGTTTCATGCTCTAGTTCTTTCTCCATTGATTTTGGAACATCTTGTATCTGATCATTTTCTACATGCACAGTGATAGTTTCTGAAACTTCTTTTAATGTGTTATAATCTTTAATTCTTTCTTTAAAAATTACATCTCTGCTGATAATTACCTTGTGGTCAGTGGGTTCCCACAGGCAACACCCCTTCACTCCTTCAGCATACCCTAAGAATATGTATTTTCTAGATTTTAGATCCATCTTTGTTCTTTCTTGGGTGTTGTACATCACATATGCAGGACATCCAAAATAATGCCAAGTAGAGTAGTCTACTGGCTTACCCATCCACATCTTCATCGGTGTCTTCAAATCAATCGATGTTAATGGCGATCGATTTATCACATAACATATAATTTTTGCTGCTTCCACCCAAAAGGAATTGGGTAGTCTTGTAGTCCTTAACAATGCTCTCATTCTTTCTGCTAGAGTTCTATTCGACCATTCTACTACTCTATTTTGTTGTGACGTATACGTGACTGTGAACTATCATTTGATACATTCTTGCTTACAAAAAACAAGAAATTCACCAACCGTATACTCACTTCCATTATCTGTCCACAAACACTTAATTCTTTTCTCATATTTAAGTTTCAGCCATGCTTTGAATTCCTTAAAAATTAAAAACACATCTAACTTTTTCTTGATTGGATATACCCAACATCTCCTTGAATAATCATCAATGAAAGATACAAAATACTTTCCTCCTCCATAAGATATTTCAGGTGATTCCCATACATCAGAATATATCAAGTCTAGAGTATTTTTACTTCTTACATTTGTTTTTTTAAATGCAAATCTATTCTGCTTACTAGTAACACAATGCTCACAAAAAGGTAAATTTACCATTTTGAGCCCCAGAAGTAACTTTTTATTAGAGAGAATTTTCAAACATTGTTCTGACATGTGGCATAGTTTGAGATGTTATATTATCATTGATTCTTCTTCTTTAGTAATTGATGCAACACATGTATCTGCTTCATGTACTGTTTCTCCTTTAAGCATGAATAAATTTGTCGTGATCTTTTCTCACTTCATTACCACAAGTAAACCTCTCACAAAAAATATCATCTCATTTTCAATATGAGTTTTGCATCCAAGACTATCTATTTGTTCCAAAGATAATAGATTTTTTTTCAAGTCAATCATATGTCGTACCTCTTGAATAATACGAATCATACCATCAAATATTTTAATTTTGATAGTACCCATACCAACAATTTTCAAAGTATAATCATCACCCATGTGCACCGACCCACTTGAGATTGGTTCATATTTGTGAAACTAATCTCTCCGAGATGTCATATGCCACGATGCTCCCGAGTCTAGTAACCATACATCACTAAACTATTTTTTACTTTTAACCATTGTTGTTACCTCACTGTATAAAATATTACTTTCATCATTGATGCTTGCAACATTCCATTGTGTCTTAGATAACTCATCATCTATATTTCTTTTCTTAAACCAATAATCTCTTTTAAGTGCCCTTTATTACCACAGTTATAATATTTAATATTTTTTTACTTCGAGATTTTGATCTACCATAATTTTGACTCCCACTGAGGTCACGCTCTGTTGATCTCCCTCGTATCATCGGCAAAACATCTATTTTTTATGCATTTACATATCTATCCTCTTTATTTTTTTCATCTATAATCTTCTTCTAAGATGACAAAGACAATATTATTAAAAATTAAACTGTCAGCCGATGCACCATTCATTAGATTGATGATGAGTTGATCATATGAATCAAGTAAACTTTGAAGAAAAATCTCAGCACGTTCAACTTATTCTATCTAATGACCCAACATAGTAAGTTGCAAAAATAAAATATTCAGAGTGTTGATATGATCAGTTACCGAAGCAGATTTTATCATTCGTAAAGTATAAAGTCTTTTTTTTAAGAAGATCTTGTTGTGAAGCGACTTTGCCTCGTATAACCTTGTGAAAGTATCCCAAATTTCTTTTGCCGTATTCTTTTCTGCCACTCTCTTGACAATACTCTATCAGTAAGTGCCCAATGCAGGTCAGCTACTGTATTACTATCAATCTCATTCCACTCATCTTTAGGAATTCTGGCGAGCCTTTTTTCAAAAACATCTAAGTAATTATCCTTCCTCAAAATTGCCTTAATTTTCATTTTCCACAATGAAAAATTACTTCCATTGAATTTTTCTATTTCAAATTTTGCTACCATATTTCACTTTTACAGTGAACAGTAACCGAGAATAATAATAATAATTTGTTTTATTACACTAAAAAAATTCTCATGTAAGTTGAGGGGTACAATTACCCTCTTAAAAACCACAAACCTTGAGGCTCTTATTGCCCTTTTAATGGAACTTTTCTAAAATTCATTAACTACAAAAGTTACTAACTAACCTAATCCAATACCAATATTATAAAATAAAACTAAATCTGCAATAATTTGAAATATAGAAAATTTAAAGCTAAAGTAATAAATTACATCATAAAATAAAATACAATCAAAAGAAAATAAGAAATTAGAAATACATGGGAATAAATCTCAAAGGAATAGGAAAATTCCTTTTATAGAAAAAATTTCGGAAATCTCTAAAGAGATTTCCGATGTGGGCTAGGTAATTTTCATCCAACCCCAATAAAATAACATAAAGACGTAGTTTTTTTTAAAGTGACCAATAAGGCCAAGTGAATTAATCAAGTAGTGTTATCCACATAGCATTTCATGATACTGATTGATAAAAGAAGAGTACTTCTCCTTCATATAAAATCTACTAATAGTGCATGGTTGTATATGGTAAGATTTGATTTCAGATAAATGAATAATACTTACTTAGGTATCTTCTCATTTTTAATGATTCTAGCTTTTTTTTCCAAGGTCCAAGTGGGTTTTTATCATTATCACTTGGATGCTTACTTCAATAATATTTTCTAGTATCAAATATTTTCCAGCCCATATGAATAACTCTTTACTAGTTAGTCACTTAAATTACAATTAAAATAACTTAATGTTAGCTTGTAAGATTTGAAGTATGATATTTTTTGGTAAAACTATATATCAACTTGCTTTCTTTGATTTTAATATTTTGAAATTTGCTGATATTTTGTTTATGTTGTACTAAGCATAGATATAGTATGATGAGCACATCTCATTGATATTTTAAGTATTTTCATCAATTCTTATGATACTTTATGAAACAAGGCTAACGCAAGATGGCAATATAGTTGGGAATGGTTTACCAAATAAGAGATCATTTCACATGTTCAACATCATTCATTAATTGAAATATAAGTTATGTTCATCAAGATTAGAGGTCTCATCAAACATATTTAAAATGAAGAGAGTACATCTAGATGGGGATCCATAATTTTTTATTTTTATTTACCAAGTGATGATGATAAGATACTTTCCGACACTTAATTATGCCTTTGATAGGTGGTTGAGATGGAGTGTGTGCTTTGTCCTCTACTAGAGCTAGTTGTATTTGTGTTGTTCCACTATAAATGATTGGGAGAAGAGTTATTGATGCTTTATCAATATCTAATGGTTATGGTATTTGATTCTTGTCCCAAGCTAGTCATACGGACCACTAGTGGCATCTTTCATATGAAAGCATACTAGTTCCTGATAATGCTATCCTTTCTTAGATCAAGATCAAGAAAAGGTCTAGCATGAAATGAATCTAGAAAAATTGTCACGGGAGAGCTGATCACCTATGAATAAATAATATCACTATGCACATTATAACAATCAAGTAGTTTTGTTTTTCATTAATAGGTTGCTGAAATCAAGAATGTCTTTTGTTCTTTTTGTGATGGATGACTAGACACCTTGGCACCCATCATTATATCACTATTCACATTGCAACCATCATGTAGTTCAATACAAGTCTCTTTTCATTACATCATCTTTCAATATTTTGATATTATTTGATAGTTTTTTGATAATTTATATTTGTTTGATAAGTTCAAATTTGTTTGATAAATTTGAATTTGTTTGATAAGTTTGAATATGTTTGATATGTTTGAATTTGTTTGATATGTTTGAATTTGTTCAACAACATAAGAAGACAATTCACTACTATTCAATGATATTAATGATGCACATATATTTTTGTTGACATTCAACAATTGATATATTTTGATACATTTTTTTAATTTGACAATGTTCGATGATTATTTATGTTATGGTTTTCATTTATTAATTCAATATGTTTAGATATCTATACTAGAGTATTCTCAATGAATTTGATGATTATTTAATTCAATATGTTTTGATGTTATTCGATGAATTTCAATTAGATTAATTTTATTAATGTATTTCAATATTTTTCAATAATATTTTATATTTTTACCATAATTTATATTTAACAATGTTCAATAGCATTTTGGTTAAGATTATTCATCATGTTTCGAATATCTTTTTAATGATACCAAATTCGTTCAACATAATTCATTGAGTTTCAATGACAATCAAATATGTTTGTTGACAGCAATATTGTTGAAAATAACCTTTATGAACAATAATTAATTTACTTGATAATTTTAAACTATTAAATTCAATAAGATTCAATAATGCAGAAGCTTTATGTACTAGTTTGCACCAGAAACAAAAAATAATAAAGCACAAATAAGGAGTAAACACACAAATAATGAATGAAACTGCATATAATTTGATACAAACATCTATTCACAAGCATGAGAATTGGCATACGCATTTTCCACGAGCAGCCAAACATGTAAATGAAAGTAAGCAAGCAATGTAATAAGGCAAACAACTTTCAACATAGAAAATTTCTCACAAGAAAGAAGCTTATGAGATCTTTGTCTCATAATTTAATACTAAAAATCAAAGCATTCAAATATAAATTAGATTACTCTAAAGATAATAAATATTACCTTTGTAATAGCTTATATGTCTTTATCTCAAGTATTTTTTTTAATGAATGTTTCTATGCGTTGATTACTCCTTTTTGTTTCAATGTTCTACTTCATAGATGAAAATGAAGAGAATGTATTTTAATTATTTCTATTCTACATCTTTTGACTAAGAAATCAGTAATTCATACCCCATATATTAGTCTTCAAGCTGAATATTCTTGTGGAATGAAGTGGAGTACTCTCAAGATTGGTTTCAATTTTAAAACCCTAGTTTCCTTGGTTTCATTCAATCATTTGGATAGAAAAACTCACCAGAAATTATAGCTCTAATCCATTCACAAATATTTAATCAAAACAAAATGTACATATGGAATAACGCTTGATGTCCTTTTCTTTAATTTAAAAATTAGAGTGAAAATATATGGATAGAAACACTTAAAAAATTGACACATTGAAAACTAGTTCCACTCTTTGGAGCATAATTAACCAATTTATTTTGTAACATTTTTCTTGGATTAAATAAGCCAAATTCATTCAAATTAGAGGTGTCAACTGGGCCAAGTAGGCCCGGCTCGGCACGAGGCATGGCACGATTCGGTAGTGCCTAGGCCAGCCCGGCGTGGAAATTTCTCGTGCCCGGGTAAAGAACCATTCGTGTCGTGCCGTGCCAAGGCCAAGCAGGCCTTGTGTCGTGCCTGACTCGGCACGGTTCGGTGGCCCGTGGCATGACCCGTCGGCATGGGTCAGGGTCAGACACATACCCGCACCCACAGTCCCACCCGACACCCCATCCCCATCCCCACCCCATGAACCACAACCCCCAACCCCAACTGACACTCGACTAGTCCCCACCTGCATCGCAGACTGCACCCCATCTCCACGCCCGTGCCAGCACCGGAACAGGTCGGGTCCAATCAGACACGACCCGATTCCCCCCCCCCCCCCCCCCAACAGGCAAATGTATAAAAAAAATTTTAAATCCAGCCTTTGGATCTCGACTGCTAGGGGGCAGAATCCGACGATCCTCATGATTCTGCCCCCTAAAATACTATAAAAAATTTTAAAAAAACAAAATAAAAATACTTTTAAAAAAAATTATTTCTTTTAATCTATAAAATTTTTCACACCTCTCTATAACATTTATGTTTTTCATAAATATTTATTCTCTCAAATCTCACATCCTCACTCTCTCAAAACTCTTACTCTTCTCTCTCTTGGGGCTCAGAATTTCGTCATTCGGCTCGGTTTTTTGGGATTCTCAAATCGGGTTTGCAATTTTGAACTAGACTATGGTGCACCGTGCACATGATCGACCTCACTGCTTTACCGGGTAATTTATTTTAAGTTTTTTTACTCTCTCTCTCTCTCTCTCTCTCTCTCTCTCTTTAGTCCTAAAATAGTAAAATCTAAATTCTATCATCTAGTCTCTACCTCCTATGTCCTGTTTAACAAAAATCCTAAAAAAGACAAATATTAATGAAACATATTTAAATTTAGAAAATGAAAATCTTACACAGAGGTCGGAGGCTACTAAAACTTTGGTTTCTCTAGTCGTCTCAACCCAAACATCTAAAAAACAAAAAACTAGGACTTCTGTAGTTTGGACTCATTTTAATATAATAAAACAAAAAAAATATTAGGGGTGAGGAAGAAAAAATGGCATAGTGCAAATATTGTATGAGAAATTTAACTTGTAAGAGTTCATTTGGGACTGCGCACCTTAAGAGGCATGTCGAATTATGCACTAAAAAACATGGTCCATTAGATTCTAGGCAAAACCAACTTAGCACTACATTTTTTGAGACTGGATCGAGTTCAGTCTCAAAGTTTACTCTCTTCATATATACCAGCGAGTTGGGTAGGGACGGCATGGCCAGACTTATCACATTGATGAGTCTTCCGATTAGATTTTTGGAAGATCCAAGGGTAGTGCGCATCATGCAGACATATTTTCAGCCTGCTTATCGTAGGATTCCTGGGTCAATATCTAGGAATGACATACTAAAATTGTATAAGTTAGAAAAACAAAAAATAACTAATGAATTTATGGCATATAGTGGAGTAGTGTCTATGACGTCCAATATTTGGACAAGTCACGATGAATCATCTTATGCATGTCTCACCAGCCACTATGTAGATTCTAACTGGACAATGAATAAAAAAATTTTAGGATTCTCTGAGATTCTTCATCCTCATGATGGCCCGGCTATTTTTGAGTGTATGATAAAAATTTTTAGGGAATTTAAAATTCAAAATAAAATTCTTAGTATCACATTCTATAACATATCTAATAATGAAGTAGCGATTAACATGTTTGTTAGGAATATTAGAGATGCACCATTATGAGAGATCTTTCATGTCAGATACATGTGTCACGTGATTAACCTGATTGTTCAACTGGGTATGAAGGTGTGTTTTTCTGCGTTGGATAATATACGTAATGCACTAAAATATATTCGCACTCCTCGCAAACAATAAGAGTTTGGTAGTCTTTGTTTGTCTGTGAATCTTAACAAGAAGAAATTCCAATCGGATGTGAGACACAGTTGGAATTACACGTACCTGATGTTGGAGTCATGTGTTGGATACGAACACGTGATATCAGACTACGTCAATAGTAAGAGTGACGAACTTATTATTGACGACACTGACTGGGCTTCAGAAATTTCATTTATGAAATTTCTGAAGATTTTTTATGACACGAAGAACATGTGTTCGTCGGTTTATACTCTCACGACTTGCATTGCACTCCGGTGCATATGCAACATTAGTAGTATGTTTAGGAAGTATCGAGCTGACCCGACACTTAGCCATATGGTTGCAGAGATGGAAACCAAGTACTTGAAGTACTGGTCCACCATTCCATCTCTTTATTACCTCGCTGAATGCATGGACCCTAGGGTTAAGGTGGAATGGGTAGAAAACACCCTAACCTACATTTCCTCGTGCATGAACCTAGAAGAGTCACCTGAAGGGTTCATTCACGAGAAGTTGACTGACATGTTCACATACTACGATACTAGGTATGGTGGTGGTGGTAGTGAGACTATGATTACAGACATTGATACCTTGTTCGGAGATGACGATTTTTCCATTCAGCTAGCGAGGGGGAAACGTAGGGGTGGACCATCACATAGGAGCGAGCTTTCTCGGTACTTAGATACCGATTACTGCTCAATCCTATCACATTCTGATACTAAGAATCTTGATTTATTATAGTGGTGAAAATCATACGAAATCTACTAACTCCTCAGGTGTCGAGCATAGCATCGGAGTCTGCTTTTTCTGTTGCAGTGAACATGAATTCAAATAGGAGATCGAGATTACATCCATATATTGTTGAGGCCTTGGTCTGTTTGAAGGATTGAGAGGATTCGAGGTTTAACATCCAGGATCATGTTGGAGCTGGGACGAGAACTACATCCATTGCGAAAGCGGAGGAGTTGATTACTGATGATGATGATCCATATGATAATGATCTTGATGTTGTGGTTGATGATGCTCATGATATGTTGATTGACGATTGACGTGGTTGTCGGTTTCTCCTGCCTGTTGTCAGTCACTAGTTGCCAGTGTCACGCCATCACCACGCCAATATGCCACGCCACATTCCATTTGTCATTGCCACTTAATTTTGATTTTTGATGTCTCACGGTCAAGGACACAGTTGATTATTTTTGTGATTTCTTCTTGATTCTACTTTTTGAATTCGATATTTTGTTTTTTATTGATTGTACTCTTTTTTTACGTTACGTTGAAACTTGTATTTGTTTGGTTTGGTATCTATTGGCTGATTGGTCATTTCTCATTTGGTTTGCTTTTGTTTTTTTGGCTTTGTGTTATTTTTTTAACGAAATTTTTTTTAATTTATTTTTTTGTTTAAAATTTTAATTTAAATATTAAAACTATATAAATTAATTCTAAAAATTATAATCTAAATTTAGTTTAAATTATAAAAAAAATTTAAACTTTATAAATATTTTCTAGTTACAAATTTATAATAATTGTCAATTTACCAATTTAAATATTAAACTTTATAATTTATTTATATTATATTTTTTATAAAAAAAGTTAAACTTTGTAATTTATTAAATTTTTAATAATTTTCATTTTATAAATTTAATATATTATACATTATCTATATATTATATAATATATAATTTATATAAAGTAAAATAGAAAAATTTAAAATTTTTTAAAATTTTTTTTTTTTAAAACCAGGCCCGTACGAGCCTGGCTTTGATAACCCATGCCAGGCCAGGTACGACATGGTACAGTAACCATGTCATGCCTGGCCCAGCACGAAAGCACGGGCGTGCTCACAAAAAATGGGCCGGGCATGCCCGGCATGTCCCGTTTGACACCTCTATTTCAAATGCATTCAAATGAATTACTTTAGAGATAAGGTTGCAATAATTTTCATTTGGATTTTGAACACATTATAAGAAAAACAAACAAAGAATCCAAAGAAATTCTTAAAATATACCTAGTTTGAACATTTTAGAATTTCACCAAATAAAGAGTTTCGAGGGAACTATGGGAACACATTTTATCCGAACATAATCAAATGACTTCAAATAACATGCTTCAAGATAACTCTTAACACTCATCTTAATATAGCCCATTTAAATGAAAGATACAAACACATTCCAAAAATGGATATACTTAAGAGTATATATGCCTAGATGGACCTCACCCAAGTGTATTCGAGAAAAGTACAATAACAACTTAGACTTACTCCACAACTTGGAAAGTTTTTGGAACATGGTTTTATTTTCAAGAAAGGTTTCATCTAACAAAAAATGGGCATGTTTGAGACAAAAACTAGCCAAGAAATAATTTGGGATTAATAATCTCTTTTTTTTTTCAATGTATGTGACAAAACATACACATGATATAAATTCTATTACATAATAACACATGAAAAACAAATCAAACTATAATTCAAAATAAACTTACTCCACACATTGCACACATGTATCTTAAGTGATTTTTAGTGTTTTTAATTCTTACACCTACACAAAATCCATACATAAAAAAATATGCATAATGCCATTAGTAAACAAGATAGAAAATCTTCTTGTCTTAAATCTAGGACATCTTATTTTATTAAAAAGTTTATTCATTCTTTCAAGGAAGTTTTTTCCTATGTCTAGTTATCATTTTACCTATTTTGTCTTTAACATCAACATAGATTTTTTTTTTAATTTTATAAACATGAAAAACTGATAAAAGTAAGAAGCAAAGATTTAATGGAGTGTTATAAAAATATAAATCACCACAATAATTTGACATATAAAATTTAACTATAATAATTTAAAATAAACTAGACAATAAATTAAATACAAGGTAAAGACACTTGGGATTTAGATGAATTAAAAATTAGGACAAATCCATTTGATATTTCTAATGTGGACAAAGTGAAGTCTACAACCCAATTAATGATTTTGATGTTATATTCTCCCATTTGAAGTTCATATTTCTTACATTCTTGCTAATCCATATGAGATTCTATACCATACAAACTTATTATTGTTGAATGGCTTAGCTATAATATCTACCAGGTTCTCATCATTGTGAATCTTTTATAAATTCACACTTATTTTTTTGACCTTTTCTCATACAAAGTTATGTTGTATTTTAATATATTATGCCTTTGAATGAAATGTTAGCTTCTTTGATAAATGCATAGTGCTTTGACAATCATAAAAAATAAAGTACTTTTTTTATTGTGCCCAAATGCTTCTAGTTGTATCTACAACCATATGACCTATTTACTAGCTTGTGTAGATATAACATACTCTACCTCAGTCATAGAAGTAGTCATGATAAACTATAACTTTTAAACCCAACTTACAACTCATTTAATAAGAGTAGAAACAAAGCTAATGGAGAACTTGATATTGTTAATATCTCTCATGTAGTTTAAATCAGCATAACCTCTAACAATAAGGTTTGAACCTCTATAACATAATACTATTTTAGGCTCATCTAATGTATTTGACAACCATTTGCATAGTATTCCAATACTCTCTATCAAGATTTTTCTATAAATCAACATACCACTCTCACTATTTGTTCAAAGTCTAGTCTTGTATAAATCATAGTGATCACCAAACTACTAATGAATATGGTAGTCATAATATTTATCTCATTTCTTCTTTGGTGCAAAAATACATATTTAAGGATAACTTGAAATTAATAAGAAGTGACATATAAATTAACTTACTATCTTATATATTGAAGCATCATAAGATCTTATTAAAATAGTTCTTTTGAAAGAGCTAAATATTTTTGTTATTTCTATCTCGATAAATCTACATTTCTAGAATCTTGTTTTCTAGTCCCAAGTCCATATCAAATTCAATAGTCCCAAGTCCATATCACCATATTATCCAGGTACAATAACAAAATAATGAATTTATTTTCATCCTTAAACCTCTTGTAGTATTTATAAGGGTTTGAACTAAGTCGATTGTACCCAAGACTATTAATGAAGGAAACAAAGCTCTTATTCGAACATCTTGATGCCTATTTGAGATCATATAAAGATTTGTTCAAACTTGCAAACCAATTTCTTTTTGTATGTTTCAGCATAATCATTTGGTGAGAGTATATAAATTTCTTTAAATTTTTCATGAAAAAATATTTTTTTTGACATTGTTTGGCATGCCAAATATAAAATAATACGAGTTATTTTTGTGATTATGCATGATATTTTTGCATAAAAAAGGCTTAAAATAAAAATATTTTACTAAATTATTATTTTGATAGATCATGACAAATAATAATGAAAGTATGGGATTTTTGTATAGAGTATGAGATTTGGTGAAAAGGATGTGAGAAAAAAAGTAAGTAAAATTATAATATTTTTTATATTATGACTTTGTTACACCTCATTGAGCTTATATAAAAATTTTGACATTCTTTCTTTACCAAAGCTCTATCCAAATAGTTATCACAATCTTTATATGTCATGACTCAATCATCTTATTGACACAATCATTTTACTATGTATATATATTTTTTAGTTGTGAAATTTTTTGGAGTTATAGTCACACTAGTTCGTGATATTTTTTTGGTTATGATATAAATTTTATATCATAGTAACTAAGTAGCCTATTGGTGCTAAAAATTATGACATCCTGCAACAACATGACTTTCTTATTATAGGGCCAACAAGACGAAGGAAAAAGCTATGACACTTATTTAACACCATAATTTTTAGCTACAAATAATTCTAAATACTATCTACTTGTGATGTGGTCATTTCTAGGACTACTATTTTTTGCTCTTGAGAAATGACCAAAGCTATGATTCATTCCCAAAACTTCAAATTTGAGTTACAAAGATGAAATGTATAAGCCACAGTCATTCCAAACACTGCTACTTGGTGTTACATAGACAAAATATATAGCTACATGCATTCATAGCACCATGGTAATCTGATACAAAAGATAGACCTATTTTTTAGCTCATTCCTAGCTATGTAACTTTATGTTACATAGATAAAAAGCTAAAACAATGATATTTTTCTAGGTCACAACTTTCACTTAAAATTTATACCATACCATTTGAGTATAAAAGTACAAAAATAAGATATTTTTAAAAAGAATTTGAGGGCACAAGGAAGAGATGAGAAACTAAGGTTTTAAGGCACAAATTTGCCCAAATATAGGGGAGATCCACATGTATAGAGGTAATGCAAGGTTAAAACATAAAACCTAAGGGATGCATGAATTTGACTTCCATCTGTAAGCAAATCTAAGGCACATGAATGAGAATTGAGTACATTGGGCTTGATTCCTATACACTTATACGGATTATCATTCAGAACCAAAAATTCCACAAGATATATTTTAAATTTTATCATATGAATTTTTCTCTATGTCAAGCTAAATTAATATTTATGGGTGGCATACTTTATTTCACGTGATAGATGCTTAAGTAATGAATTTTTATGTTTGGATTGTGTTGTTGTTTGGGCATTGATAGATATGATGTGTATATTGAATTAAAATTAGGATTTTACTATCAGTGAGGTTATGTATGTTATAAAGGTGGATAGTAATAGGTAAGTCACAAAGCATACTTATGCATACTGATAGGAATGTATTAATAATCCTTCTGATCATGATGCACAAGATAATATATATATTAATACTTAACATTGAGATAAGTTTTATCATGTGAATGTGACACAAAGCTGAAAGCATGAATATATTTATAAGTCAATCCATTATGTACATCTTAGATGAACTAACCCTTAATAGATATGAGAATTTTATAGAATATTATCCTAAGAATTTCATTTTTAATATATGAGTTGTGTGTCATCATTGTAGATAGTGATAGGTAAGTCAAGAGATATACATAAGTAGGGGTGACTTATAGGGTGGTGATAGTTATATTAGTTACTTTCTTTCATATGACTCCTATTGATGATATTTGAGAGAAAAAAATATGTTAATTATGTAAGTATAGTACTTACAAAGCCAAAAGTATAAATACTTTTAATATCATGTTAGTTGATGTCTTTATGATACACAATATCAAAGAATAATAACACATATACCAAGTAACTATCAAGGGTAATTGATTAGTTAACTAAAATGAATAGACTTGTAAATGATCATTGAGTATGGATGATTTTTCATTTCATTAGTAAAGTATCAAGGAGACAACAACAAAGAGTTCATTATTAGGGAGGGTCTAATAGTTGAACACTACCTTATATGCCATTAAAGTACTATAGTATATTAATAATAGTTGGTTTTTAATTTGTAAGCAAGCAGAATAATATCTAAGCTATTTAAATATATCAATTATGCATAATGAAATGGAGCAATCCCAAAATCTAAGTGCTTCACTAAAAACTAAATTTCAACTTTTGAACTAAAATAGCAATTGACTCATTGTTGTTTGATCAAACTACCTATACAATTCTTATTGAACCAATATCAAGATAAAAGTATACTTTACTACTTATATGACTCATATACTTACAAGACTTTTTGGCATCATTACTAAAAATTATTTAGTTTGGTTAGTTAATATTTTTTGATATAACAATCCTTGAAAAAAGGATAATTCTATTTTTAGTAATTTGAATAATATTTACTTCTTTTTGTGCCTAGATTTATATTACTTATCTTGTGTTACTTGTTTGTATCTTTTGGTTGAATGTTTTGTATTTACTCTTTTTAGCCACTAATCAAAAGAGCAAAACTTTGGGATATATTTAATACCTCAGGACATGGAAAGTGAGCAAAAAAAAAAATTTAAGAGTAAAATATGAATGTGTACAATCCAATTTATCAATATGGCAAAGCTTACATTCTACTAAGTAGTAATTTTTATCTCATATCTAAAGGGGACCTAAATTATTTTAATTTCAAAATTTGGTGAGATCTGGAGATTTGAAATAAGAGAACTATGAAGAGATGAGTTTCCATAATGGTGTGTAGTAGAAATCCCTTCCAAGATTCAACAAAATTATTAGTACATTACTTTTGGAGACTACATGAAGTAGAAGATCATCATAGGAAAATAATTGAGGACATGAAAAAATAGAGAATGAAGACAAATGAAAAAAAATTCATAGGAATTGATAAAAAAATATTATAGAATAAGAAAAATTAATGATGAAAAAATAAAAATTATAGATCAAGGGGTTGAACTACAAATTACAGTAACCTTTTTGTGTTCTTAGATAACATAATCACTTTAGAGTTCTAGAAAGGAAATATTGATATTGTGATGCCTAAAAAAGTCATGACTCGTGACACTTGAGAAGCAAGTCATGACTAGTTATTGTGCTATGACATTCATGAGGGACATGGTGCTTGATAGTACCACAACTTTTGAGAAAGTCACAATTACTAAAGAAAAGTGCCATGAATCTTGGACAACTCTAGATGGATTTATCTTGAAGGCATTTCCAAATCATATTCATAATGCTTTTCTAGAGAAAGATAAGAAGAAACCAATTATTATTTTAGTAGGGTTAACTAATGAAATGGGCTTGACCATGGTGAATATCATAAAAAAATATGCTAGTACTATTGTTTGATCACTCGATAATATCAAAAAAAAATTAGTTTATCAATATGCATGCATATGATTCTTATAGAAAATGATATGAAGCCAAAAATTGAGGATCAACAATGGAAAAATCTCACTATGAAAGATATGGTAAAGAAGATCTTGAAATAACTTAAGGAAGGTATCATTTATACTATATCTAGTCAATAGTCTATTGGTGAGTCTGATTCAACTTGTGCCAAATAACTGAGAGTTGATGGTAGTCAAAACTACAACTGATGAAAAGATTACTACACATGCAACAACTAGATGATTATCAGAATTGAACAAGGGGATGAGAAAAGATCATTATCCAATTTAATTCAGAATACAATCAAATTTTGATCGATCTAGTCGATCAAAAAAAATGACGTTCACTTGACCATATAAAATTTTTGCATTTAGGAGAATGCCATTTGATCTTTGTAATACTAATACTTTGACCACATTTCAAAGGTGCATAAATATTATTTTTGCTAGCCTTAACAAAGAAATTATGGAAATATTTATGTTAATTTTCTTTGTGTATAGAAATTTTTTTGAAGGATGCTTGCATAACCTGAGAAGTTGTATTGAAATCATATAAGGAGAAAAATTTCATCCTCAATTGGGAAAAATATCAGCTAGTGATTAACAAAGAAATCATACTTGGATATGCAATATAAAACAAGAGGATTAGAGGTAGATGATGCAAAGGTATCAATGATCAAAACCCTTCCACAACCTACTATAGTCAATGAGGTGAAGAGCTTCCTCGAACACATAATATTTTATCAACAATTTATCAATAACTTCACAAAGATGACAAAATCACTATCTAAACTATTGGACAAAGATGAAATATTTGATTTTGATCAAGACTACATTGATGTCTTTGAAGAGTTGAAAAGGAAATTGAATGAAAACCCAATCTTGAATATGCCATTATGAGAAGAATTATCTTTTATCATATGCAATTCAAGCATATATACCTTCAAAGATATATTGGAACAGAAAGATAATAAGATTTTAAAGGTAATTTTATATGCCAATCAAACCTTGAATGAAACCCAAATGAATTATAAAACCATTGAAAAGAAAATATGTGTTGTGATTTTTTCTTGTGAAAAATTCTGACAATAGATCTATAGAATACATGTGAAGATATACATGAATCATGCAATCATATGCTTCTTGATGACAAAAATGAAAGCTAAACTGAGATTGATAAGATAAATATAACTTCTACAAATATTGATCTAGAAATTTAGAACAAGAAAAGAGGGATAATGTGATGGCCAACTATTTATCTAAAAAAATGTAATAAAAGAGGCTGAAATTTGGAAGGATTTTTCAAATGAGCAAGTTTTGATGATTTAGGTCAAATTGCCTTAATATGCTGATTTTATTAACTATTTAGTATGTGGTGTCTTACTTCTCTTTCTCACATCATACCAAAAAAAAATTCTTGCATGATTTGAAAAACTATCTATGGGATGATCCATAATTATTTAGAAGATATCCTGATCAGATTATAAGTAGATATATAACCAAAGAGGTACAATGAGTGATCATCCTTAAATAGCACACAACACCTTATGGAGGAAATTTTGAAGTTATAAAAAAACTACATAGAAGGTATTACAATCTATTTTTTTTTGGCTCGCATTGTTTCAAGATTGTCAAAACATGGTATGATAGTACAATAGATGCTACATACTAGATAATATATCAAGGCGACATGAATTACTAAACTTTATTCTTGAAGTGAAGAATTTTGATGTGTAGGAAATTAATCTCATCGGCTATTTTTGGCAATTTGCAAGAAAGTGTATATTCTATTAATAGTGAATTATGTGTCAAAATGAGTGGAAACTATAGACGTGCTGAAAAACGATTCAAAAATGATTATGAGCTTCTTACATAGAAATATCATCACCATGTTTGACATGTTGCAATGTATTATAAGTAATTAAAGGAATTATTTTTATAACCAATTATTTAGTGTGCATTTGATGAAGCATGACACTTGGCATAAGAATAGAATTTCAAATCATACACAAACAATTATACAAGCAAAACATCTTATAGAAAGATCAAAAAGATATTGGAAAAGATGGTCAATATGTTTAAAAAAGAATGGTCTCAGCATTAGGAAGTACTCTGGGCTTATAAAACTGCATTCAAAAAAAATCTATTGAGGATATCTCTTTATCAACTTGTTTTTGATAAAGCTTGTCATTTGTTGGTTGAGCTTTAACATTGAGCATTTTGGACTATTAAGCAATTGAACTAAGATATGAAGGATATAAA
The DNA here is from genome assembly GCA_029783825.1 of Sapria himalayana. Classification (NCBI taxonomy): domain Eukaryota; kingdom Viridiplantae; phylum Streptophyta; class Magnoliopsida; order Malpighiales; family Rafflesiaceae; genus Sapria; species Sapria himalayana. The sequence goes on along the minus strand of JAREIK010001488.1, from coordinate 2,484,979 downwards.
AGAAAAATAAAAATGTTGTAAATGAGTCAACTAGAAAAATTAAGGAATGAAGCTTATAATAATTTAGGGATTTATAAATCTAAAACAAAAAGATGGTTTGATAAGAATCTACATAGATGAGATTTTAAAATATGGGTGAAGGTATTAATTTTTAATTCTCATCATATATTAATCTCAAAAAAGTTGAAGTCTTGGAAGTATTGACCCTTAGTAATTAAGGCCTTGATTTCTTTTGGGGCCATAATGGTGTAATCAGAAAATGAAGTAGAATTCAAAGTATCTGAAGGTAATCATAATGGTGTAATTAAGGCCATGATTTCTTATGGGCAAAAGGTAAGCCATTACACAAATTTAACAACAATCTTGGAAGATATGAAGGAAGGAGAAAAAGAATTAGAGGTAGCAATGAAAGTCATAGCTTTGACCAACATTGTGACTTTGGAGATATAGAGGCTAAAGAAAGATGTTGTGAAAAACCCTTGTGCCATGACTTTGAAGATCTAGAAAAAAAATCTCAATGTATAGCAAAAAAAAAGCTATGGTGATTTATAAACTCATGGCATCTAGAAAGGATGAAATTGTGGAGATCCAAAAATCTATGACATTCTAGGAAAAAGAAAGAAAAGAAAAAAAATCCTAAAAAACATAAAATATGATTTAATATTGAAAGAAAGTTAAAAATAAAAAAAAGGAAGTGAGAGATTATATCACGAAGCTAGCATGAATAGCTAAGATTACTGATGGACATAACAAATCATTGATGGTCTAGGTATGAATATTAATCATAATGATGGTTGGGAGGTAACCAAAGATTTTTTTGCTTGCTATAATTAAATACACATACTCATTCACATAGATCATTTTGCATAATTTTCGCATCCAAAAAAATTTAGTAATAGAACTAAACCCTGCCATGACTCATTTATATATCCACAAAAAGATGTGGCCCCACTAACTAGACACACTATGACAAGCAAACCTAGTCAAAGCAAACACTCATGGAGTATTGATAGAAAGCTATTATATATATATATAGTAATTACTTGGGGATGAACAATCACTTTAGTGTGAGAGTTTGTTCGGTATGCCAAATACCAAATACCAAATAATACTTATTATTTTGGTGATTAATTAGGATGATTGTATATTAAATAGGACTTAAAATAAAACTATTTTGTTAAATAATAGTTTTGATGAATTATGATGAATAGTTGTGAAATTTGATAGTTTTTCTATAAAATATGAGACTTGGTGAAATTGTTGAGGAGTTGAGCAAAAAGTCATATAAAGGCATAACATTCCTAATATTATATCTTTGTTATATTTTTTTGAGATTATAGAGTAGTTTTAACATTCGATCTTTGCTAGAAATTATAAAGATAGTCATGATAATTATTTGGTATGCTATATAATAAATAAAACTATTTCATCAAATTGTGATTATTGATAGATTATAATAAATAATAGTAAAATTGAGTGATGTTTATATAAAACTAAGACTTGGTGGATTATTGAGATGGAGAGGAGCGAAAAGCATTGTAAAGTCATAATATTTGTTGTGTTATGACTTTGTTATACCTCATTTAAGCTTATATAGTATTTTTGGCATCCCTTTTTGATCATGACTTTATACAAATAGTCATTGTAATTTTCGTATGACATGAATCTATTACTTCATTGACATAATTATTTTATTGTGTAGTGTATTCTTTTCGATTACAAAACTTTCTTGAAGTTGCAACTATGCTAGATCATAATACTTTTTATGACTATAATATTAATTTTATATCATAGTAATAATGTACCCAACTAATACTAAAATCCACTATAATAATCCAACTCCATGCTTTTTTTTATTATAAAGCTACCAATTCCAAAGTAAAAGATATGATACTATTCTAAATACTATGACTTTTAACTAAAGAAAGTTCTAGAGAGTAATACTCGAGCCATGACCATTTTCATGGTCTCGACTTTCTACTATTGAGAAATGATCAAAGTCATAGTCTATTCCTAACATCATAACTTTTGGTTATAGAGACAAAATATACAAGTTATAGTTATTCTCAGTGTCACAACTTAGTATTGCAGATGCAAAATATGTTGTCATGAATATTCCCAATATTATGGTCATCTAATATAAAAGAGAGACCAGGGTTATGACTCATTTCTAGCATTATCTTTATACACTCTTGATTAGAGGTGTCAAATGGGTTGGGTTGTGTAGGCATTACCTATTTTAGTGTGGCATGATTATCCCACCATGTTGTGTTCATGCCATACATGACACATTATGATTCCCATGCCATGCCTGGCATGACACAAGAACTACAACTAGACGACATTCCCAGCATGACATGATTGGCCCACATAATGTAGGTCATGCTGGACTATGCTAGGTAATCCCCATCAAAAGCCCATTGTAGGAAAACACAATGGGTGGCTAGCTTATGTAGCTGACCATTTGTAATCGGTCACATAAGCAAGATCAAACATATGTGACTATTTTTTTAACATAAGTTACCCTTTCAGGTGATCACTTGATTAGACTTGACTTGTAGTATGTCCTGGGTCCCTAGGCTAGTGGACCATACCACCAAGCCAGACAAATGAGTCATGCCTTGCCCAATACAAGGTATGGCTCGTGCCAACCCAAAACTGCACAAGCTATGCCATCCGACTACATAGTCTATGACTAGACATAATTTTGGATCGTGCCATACAGGGCTAGGCACAATTGAACCATGTTGTGCCATGGGCTATGCCTAGGCTACCCGGCTTAGTTAACACCTTTACTCTTGAGAGTTATTATATGGAACCCAAAATTTCATGAGATGTTTCTCCAATTATCTCGGGTGAATTCCTATTTAATTCTAGGCTAAATTAAGATGTAGGATTTTGATTTCATGTGATGGATAATTAATGAATGATTTTATGTTTAAATTTTATTGTGGTTTGGATATTGATAAATATTACATTTATGTAAAACAAAATTTAGGGTTTTAATATTGATGAGTTTATGCAAGATATCATGGTGGATAATGACAACCCTTTTGATTGTGACATGCAAGACAAACTTATATGTTAAAACAAAACATGGAGATATTTTAAGCATGAATGTATGCTGCTTACAAAGTTAAAAATATGAATACTTTTATAGGCTAATCTATTATATATGTTTTAGAATAACTGACCATCAATTGATACAAGTATTTTATAGAATATTTTCATAAATGTTAACCTTTTGTATGAGAGTCACATGTCATCATGATAAATAGTGATATGTAAACTATGAGATATACATGAGACTCATAAGATAATGATAGTTCTATGAGTTATTTTCTATCATATTATCATCACTAATGAGATTTAAAGAAAAATATATATTAATTATGTGAGTATGATACTTATAAAATCATTTCTACAATTATGAGGTGACAACTATGAATTTATGAATGACCCTCGAGTTGGGATAAATTATTATTTTGATGATAATGTACCAATGAGATAACTATGAGAGGACCATTATTGGGGAGAACCTAAGATTTAATAACTACCTTGTATGCCAATAGGAAACTAGGGCATTTCTACAATAATTCTATTTTCATTCTATAACTAAGCACAATAATATATAACTTATTTAGATAAGCCATCATACATAATGATAAATAGGAACATTAGATTTTTATAGGATTGATAGTTGATTAATCGAACTACCTACACAATTTCTATAGGATTGATATCTAGACTAAAGTCTACTTTACTACTTATATGATTCATATACTTATAGGATTAATTAGATGAGAAGCCCTCTCCTAATGATTTTTAGGGGACTTAACCCAATCCTAAAAAATAGGTAATATAAAAAAGTTGTAATAAGTTTTTGGTTCCATTGTATAACTCATTTAGTATGATTATTTATTTTAGTTGATATAGTTATCCTTAAAAAGATAATTTTAATTTGAGTAGTCTGGATATCAATATTTTAATTTTGCAGCTAAATTTGAATTGCTTATCTTGTGTTACCTCTAGATACTTTATGAGGAAAAACTCTAAGATTGAGTTAATACCTTTAGATTCAGATACTAAAAGAAATACAAAAGCATTTTTGTGATAGTTTATCGAGAATGAACTATTGGAAGTAACTATCATTAACGGAGATACCCAAGTAGGTGATGAGAAAACTATCCAACATCTTAATCAACATCAAACCTTGTGATACTATTAGTAGCTTACTATGATGGAAAACTAGTCTGAGATTCAAAATAAACTATGGAAGCCAACTATTTTGAGTTGAAGCTAATTGTAAAATATATGGTTGAACAATATTAGTATATTGGGATGATTAGAGGATCTGAAAGGTCATGTCATGATATTTCTGAAGATGCTATCTTGATGCTTGATTGATAGTTGGGATAAGCTTATGTAAGCATTCCTCATAAACCTTTTCTCACCTCAAATTAGCTCATAGTTATGGAGTGAGATAAATAAATTTCATCAAGATGAGTTTGAAACTTTGTATGATGCTTGTGACTAGTTTAAGAAATTATTGTAGAGATGCTATCAACATAGTTTTAAGTTGTGGGTCCAAGTCTAAATTTTTTTCAATGGGTTGAACCATATATGAGATACACCATTAATGTCTCCTTAGGTGAGTCAATTATGAATAAATCACCCAAGAAAATATATTCTTTATTTGAGGAGTTAGTGAAGAATAACTAACCAATTCCAAATAACCATCACTTTAGGAGAAAACAAATTGAAGTGTTTTAGTTGGATAAATTAACCAGGATGAAGGCAAATAAGGTGATATTTCTTAAAAGATTGAAGTAACAAGAAGATAACTGAAAATGAATGAGAGAAATCATCATTTTGTAGCTACAAGAAATGTGAATTTTGATCTCCTTTATCAAGTGGAAGAGGTAGATGAATTAGAAAGTAAAGGATAGTAGATTATTAGACAAGTTTTGAATAATTTTGAAAAGAATTATATGAGACATAATATTTAAAGGGAATCGAGTTCTCATTATCCACATTTAAAATACGAAGAAATACCTTTCATCAATAACAAACTGATAAAATTGTTGACCAAGTTAAAATAAAAAAATAAATTTCAAGAGAACCATATAGAGAGGCTTGAGATGAAGTTAGAGCAAATGAATGTTGACATAAAACATACAGAGAATCTAATCAGAAAATTGGCACTATTGATGAAGAAAAAGTGCATCAATGAACTACCGATAAATCTAAAGAAATTATTTTCAATTATACTCAAAAGCTGGAAAGAGATTGAAAGACAACAAATGGAGAATATTGAAATAGATAGTAATGGAACTGATAGCATCGTGACTTTTCCAAACATCATGGCTCCCACAACAACATTTTCAAAAAATGCATCCTCCAATGCCGTGACATTTTTTTAAGCCATGCTACTCAAGAAATAGAATATCCATAAAAATAAATATCATAGGAGTGAATAGAGATTACCCAAAATATTGGAAAGACAAATGTGATGAAGAATGATGATGAAGGTAATTTTCCTCTAAACCTTCCTATTCCATAATATTATAGGAAGGAGAAATTAGACAAATAATTTGATACATTTTTCAATAATTTTCATAAGTTAGAAGTCAACTACCCATTTGACAAAGCTTTTTCTCAAATATCTAATTATGTAAAATTCATGAAGAATGTCATGAGTAGTAAGAGGAAGTTGGATAAATTTTGCATGATGAATATGACAAAGAAATCTAGTGAAATTATTCAACAAAAACTCTCAAAAAAGTTAAAAGATTTAAGAAATTTTATGATATCATGCATAACTAGGAAGCACACATTTTTAAAGATAATATGAGATTTGGGATTGAGTATCAACTTGATACTTTTGTCAATAATTAAAGAATTGAGTCTCAGAGTGATCATTCAGACCTCGCTTACTGCATATGTCTATCAATTGATGAAGTACCCAACCCTATGAGTATTATGAAGATGTATTGGTTAAGGTTGATATATTTATTTTTTTTATGAATTTTGTGGTGTTGGATAAGAAGGAAAAATGACATACTTTATTGATTTTGTGATGACTATTCAATGGCACTAGATAAGCAATATGACATGTTTATCATAGGTGAGGAGCATGTGAAGTTCTATATTTACAAAGAAATGTAAAATCCATACAATGACAAGAGAGATTATTGGAGGATTTATAATCTTACCTATACTATAAAGCAACGAAATATGGACTTTAGGTAGAAAGATTTAATCAAATATGTTTGGCCCAATAAAGATGAGGAGGATAACTAATAAGATAAATTATAGAGTTATAAAAATGAAGCTGAGATTGAAGAGAATGACTACTATGAAGTAGTGACATTCTTAAAAGTCATTACTTCAAAAGTATCCAAAGAAGAGTACTCCAAAGAAGAGAAAAATAAAAATGAAATGTTCAAATTCTCTTCATAATTTCATGAAGAAAATTTTGTAGAGAATTTGGAGAAATACTAATTGTGAAAATAGAGATAGAATACCAACTGATGGATGATGAAATGATATAGGAAGCTAACTTTATCAATAATTCTAGAAGATTCAAAAGAAATTGAAAAAGGAATAGAGGCTGCAATGAAAGTTGTGGCTTTGACTAGTGCCAAAACTTTAGAGATACATAAGCTAAAGAAAAAAGCCACACCAAGCCATAGTACACTATGTAGTTCCATAAAATAAAGCTCAAGGTGCAACTCTAAAAGAAGCCATGGCAAAGACCAACATCATGAATTGTGAGTTCTATAAATAAAAAGCTCAAAGTGAAACCCAACAAAAAGTCATAGTGATCCTTAAATTCATGACATCTAGAGAGAATGAAGTCATGATGATCCAAAAACTATGACACCATGTGAAAGAGATATAAAAAAATGGAAGCCATGATATAAAACATATTGAATATGATTTAATACTAAAAAATAACTCAAGAAGAAAAAAAGAAGTGAGAGATTATACAATGAAACTAGCCTAGATAGCTAAGATCATTGATGGAGGTAACCACCCTTTGATAGTCTAACTATGGATTTTAAAGATACCACTACTTGGGAGGTAACCTAATAATTTATTTTTCTCTACATGGTTTGATGAAATAAATATATCTTCTCACACTGATCATTTTACACTAACAAAATTTCATTGAGGAATTCAAAACCCCACTATTACTCATTTATATGTATATAAACAGAAGTAGCTCCACTATCTATATATACCATGACGCTCAAACCTATTCATAGCTAACACTTATGAAAGGTAGATGAAATATACTTTTTGTATATAGTTGGGGAGTCATTGCTCAAGGATGTGTAATCAATTTAGTATGTGAGTTTATTTAGTATGCTAAATACTAAATAAAACTAGCTAATTTGGTGATTATTTATGATGTGTTTATATAGAAATGAGTTTTAAATAGAACAATTTCATCAAATTATGGGTTTTGATTGATTATGATGAATTATAGTGAAATTGAGTGATTTTTATTTGACATACAGACATGGTATATTATTGAGAAATATGAGAGCAAAAACTCATGTATAGCTGGAGTGGAGGGATTGTTGAAAGAATTCATTCTCCTGCCTGGTCTCTCCCCCTGCTCCTAACAACCGCTCCTTTCGTTTTGAAGTGGTGCCTTCATGATAACTTTTGGGAGCTTATCAGTAACAACAGGCTATCCCAAGGTGAGTTGCCTCAAGCTATCAATCATATTACATCTGTGCTTAAGGAATGGAATCCATTTAAATTGGGGAATCTCTTCCAAAACAAATGACGGTTGCTTGCTCGTTTGGAAGTTACTCAGAAGGCTATGGATGAATTCCCCTCCCATTTTCTGGGAGGGGAATCCTATTTCACGGAAGAAGCTTTTTGACCAATAGCTACATAAAAAACATATTACATTTTGACCTTGTTGATTGAGAATCGTATCTGTTGCTACTGTTGTTTTACCGGTATGTCTGTCCCCAATAATGAATTCTCGTTGACCACGAAAAGACAGTTCTTTTTGATTATATTAGTATTAGTTAGTGATCCCGGCTCATTGAGCCCCTCACCCCTCACCGGACGCTCTACTCCATCAACCATAACGGTCGGAACTATGCGACTCAACCCCTTTTGCACGAATGGGGCTTCGTCCGCTCTGATAGTCAAAGTCATAATATTCATTGCATTATAACTTTATTATACCTCATTAAACTTATAAAGTAGTTTTGGAATTCATTCTTAGACAAAACTCTACACAAATAAACATGCTAATTTTTATACATCACAACTCTACAATTTCACTATACAACACAATTGTTTGCCTATGAAATTTGTTACAGTCATAGCCTCACTAGTTTATAATATTTTTATGACCATGATATTAATTTTACATCATAGCAACCAAATATCCCACTAGTGCTAAAATCCATGACAAACCTTCAATACCATGAATTTTTTGTTAAAGAGCCACCAAGTCCAAAGCAAAAGCTATGTTGCTATTCTCAACATCATGACTTTTAGCTACAAAAAATTTTAGAAAGAAATACCTGAGCCAAGACCATTTCAATGGCTATGACTCTTTACTCAAAAAATGATGAAAGTTGTAGCCCATTGCCAGGACCATGAATATAGGTTATAGAGTTGAGATAACAAGCTACAACCATTCCCAGCACAATGACTTAATATTATAGAAACAAAATGTGTAGCCATGGCTATTCTTACTAATGTGGCCGTCTAATGCAAGAGAGAGACTAAAGTCTCCTTCCATTCTTAATGTCATACCTTTGTATTCTAGAGGTGAAATATGTAGCTATGATTATTCATAGCATTGTGAAAATATAAAACAAGAAAGAGTCCAAAGTCACAATTGATTCCCAGAGTTGTATCTTTGTGTTATAGAGACCAAAAGACAAAGCCGTGTCATTTCTAAAAGGCATGACTTTTGAATTAAATTTTACATCCAATCATTTGAGTTTAATGAAGAAAAACATAAAATTTTGATGGGGATTCTATAGCATAAGAAAAGAAACACAATTATAGGGTTTTGGGAACAAAATTTCACAACCCTAAGAGAGATCCATGAAAGAAGGGACAATATAAGACACAGGTATAAACCATATGGAATGGAGCATGAACTCCACCAAGGAAAAAATTTGAGTGCACTTCAAAGTATTGTGGATTTAGAGTTTGATTCTTAGACACTCTTGAGGACTATCATTAAGAACCTAAAATTCAATGAGATATATCTTGAATTATCTCTTATAAATTTCTCCTTAATATCAAGCTAAATTGAGGTCTAGGGTTGTTATATTTGATTTCATATAATTGATGATTAATGATTGATTTTATGTTTAAGTTTTATTATAATTTGGATATTGATGGATGTAATATTTATGTAGAACTAGAATTATGTGGTTTTACTATTGGTGGATTTGTGCATGCTATCATGGTAGATGGTAATAGGTAAGACACAAAGAAAAATCAAGCATTATGATATCAAGAAAGTGACAACCCTTTTAATCATGATATGTGAGATAAATCCATATGCTAAAACTTGATATTAAGGTATATTAATCATGTGAGTATTATGTTTATAAAGTTGAAAGCACAATTACTTTTATATGCCAATCTACTATATATGTCTTAGAAGAACTAACTCTCAATTTATGTGAGCATTTTATAAAATATATTTTAAATATTTCAACTTTAGTATGGGAGTCATGTTTCATCATAATAGATAGTGATAAGTAAGCCATTAGACATGCATAATTAGTTTTGACTCATAAAGTAGTGATAATCTTGCTAGTTGCTTTCTATCATATGACTATCATCAATGAGTAAAAAAATAAAGTGCATGTTAATTATATGAGTATGGTGCTTATCAAACTAAAAGTCTAAATACTATTACTATCATATCAGTTTGCATCTATATGATATGTGAGGGTAGAGAATAAGAATCCATATACAAAACAACTATTAAGGATATTCAAAGAATTTCCTAAAAAGGTATTGACTTGTGAATAATCCTCAAGTAGGGATGATTTATTATTTCAGTGGTAAAGTACCTAAAGAACATTTACGAAGGGACCATCATTGGGGAAGCCTCAATTGTTAATAACCATCTTATATGCCAATAGGTCACTAAGACATTTCTACAATAATCCTATATTCATTCTATAACCAAGCCTAATAATATCTAAACTATTTAGATAATCCTTCATTCTATAACAAATCTTAGAATTTTAGAATCTTATCTAAAACTTAGTTTTATCATTTGAATAAGAGCAATAGTTGACTGATAATTGGTTTATTGAACTACCTACACAATCTCTTTGGGATTGATATCTAGATGAAAAGTTCACCTTACTACTTGTATGACTCATATATTTGTGAAACTAGTTAGAGAAGAGACTCTCTCCTAATGAAGTTTTGGGACATTGTCTAATCATAAAAATTTGACATCGTAATAAAGTCATAAATCATAATAAGCTTTTGATGTTATTATCAAGGATTATTTAGTTTGACTAGTCAACTTTAGTTGACACAATTATTCTTGAAAATGGATAATTCTCATTTTAGTAGTTTAGATATCAATATCTTAATTTTATGTCTTGATTTATATTACTTATCTTATGTTACTTATTTATATCTTTATATTAGTGTTGCTTTTTTGTAGCCACCATATTCTATATGGGCAAAACATTGGGAATAAGCTAATACCTTAGGAACCGAAAAGATAGAAAATCAATGGAGAAGAACTTAATGACTAGAAGATGAACATACACAACTCAATATATTAACATGATGAAGCCTATTTTCTTCCAAAGAATGATTTCTATCTATTACCTCATGACACCTCAAATAGGTTTAATTATCATTATAAGGAGAGCTCTAGAGATATGAGAACTGAGAGCCATGAAGGAATCATATCTGATAGTCCTTATCTAATCACCGAAGTTTCATTCGAAGATATAATCACTAAGTTGCTAATGAAGACAATGAGGGCAAATAAAATGGAAAAGAGTTGAGACAACTAAAAAGGAGACCTAAAGACACTAATTTCAGAATACTCAAAAAAAGTGCTACATTAGAACTTTAGGTGGATGAAATAATTTTGGTCAATTGTGAGGAGGTCAAGAAAGCTAAAGGAGCCATGACACATCATAATGTTGCAAAATAAAAAAAAAAACAAAGGGACATTTATTCACTCATGACCAAAAATCTATGAAAAATACAAGGAGAAAAAAAAATAAAAGACTACAAAAAAAATTGCCAAGAAAAATTGAAGTGATAGATGAAGCAAATGTCTAGGTGAAAGACTAAATTAGACTCAAAGCCATGCCTGTAAGCTTATGCCATGACTTCAAAAAGACTCAAAGTCATGGCCATCACACAATGCTAGTCTTCCAAAAATATTGCATAGCATCACAATGCTGCATGACTATTTAAAGATAGTAGCAAAGGGAAGGGAACCTTAAAATTCCAAATTGCTCTCCACCTTCCAATTCTATGCTCCAACACCCTAGGTTCTAGCTCCAATACTCCAAAACTTCACTTCAACAATGGAGAAAAACTTTAAATCAAAACAATAAGGAAAGGGCAGTACTAAAAACATAGAGATAAGCAATAAGATAAAAAGGAAGCATCCACAATCCATCACTACCAAAGTCCCATAGAGAGCCATGACACTAATGGAAACTTTTCTATCAGAAACTAGTAGAATATGGATAGTTTCAGTTCTCTCCAAGAAAAAATTTATATGAGAGCAAGGTTTCAAAAAATTTATTCCCCTTTGTATTAGATTATAAAAGAGAAGGATTAGAGTTTACTTTGTGCACATAGAAAAACAGGAAAAGCATCAATTGTCTCAGAATTCTATGCTAATCTCAGAATTCTATGCACATAGAAAAAATTTATAGGAACAAAAGAAATGATACATGCAAATAAGTTGGATAAGTTTTGACATGATGATTCTTAATGAGCTACTTGGATTGCAAGGGGCAAGATAAAGCATGAGGTTCAAATCCCCAAAAACATAACCCAATTTCAAAGCAATTTTGGATATGTTGATGGATGGAAAGAAAGAATGGAGAATAACTTCAAAAAGTATATATGAATTTTTGATGCATAGAGAACTCATAGAAATAAGTAAAGTGTGATTATATTCCATTTGCTTATTTTTGTCGCTAATGCTCCATGTTTCAACTATTACATAAGATGGAGTATTTTTTTTTGTCCTCTAGACTAATTGGAGATTTAATATGTGAAAAATACTTGAGAAATTCATTGTCAATTATCAAGACAGTAATTTTTTTGATCTAATAATCCATCATTTCTTGATATTGTAATATGTTGACTAGAAGGGAGTACTAATGAATGATGATAGCAATGAAATATGTATGCGGGTTTCCTTCTGATTTTTTAGCATTAAAAGATGATTTGAAGGAGATATAAAAGAAAAGAAACTGATTCTCAAATGAGAATAATCAATGGATATAGTGCATGAATATGAGAATAAGAGGAAGCCCACATTGAGCATTCTCTAGTTACACAAGGAGGTATGTTGGGTGATAGTTTTCATGTTTAAAAGAATATGCAGCTGGTTGCCAACAAAAGGTATGAATGCCTAAAAAATTAGATTCAACTCCTCTATATATACAATGATAGCAGAGAAAGTGGAGAAATAAGATGTAACGTAGGAATTGTATCTCTAAAAGAAAGAGATATTATTTGTGGTGACTTATAAAAAATTTGAAGACAAAATTTATAAACATCGGAAAGAAGAGATGAAACAAGTGGAGACTAAGGTGATGAGCATTACTGAATCATATGGAAGGCTTTATGAGGCTACCATATCAGATTGGAAAAAAATAATGACTATGAGAGATGATAGAATTTGAGGAGACAGATAATATCGAAAGAGCTAGTAGATAGCCAAATTGAGAAAATATATTGTGAATCATAAAGAATTCTTTTAATGTGATCTTTCGAAGGCACACTAAACTCTATTGGAAGAAGACAAAATATATTGCATGACAATTTGGTAAAAATATTGGATTGGTAAGCTATCAATAAGGGAAATTCAGAGAGACTATCTACTTTTATGCTACCATTTGAGCACTAAATAGTATATTTTTCCTTTAAAAAGCTTGCTCATATAGAAAATTCATATTGCCGACCTTCTCACCTTACTAACTTTGTATTTTTTTTTCACATTGTAGTGTTGCAATCAATATTATGTTGAAGTTGTGTATAGTGGATGAAATGTGAAAAAACTTCTTATAGAGATGGAGTAATTGCTCGAGGATGAATAATCACTTTAGTGTGAAAGTTTGTTTGGTATGCTAAATACCAAATAAATTTAGTTATTTTGGAAACATTTTTTGATGTGTTTATATATAAAAGAGCTCTACAATGAATACTTTTATTAAATTGTAGTTTTTGTTAGATTATGATAAATAAAAGTAAAATTGAATGATTTTGTGTAATATAAAGAGCTAGTAGATTGTTGAGAAGGATTGGAGCAAAAAGTTATCTAAAGTCATAACATTCTATGTGGCATAGCTTTGTTACACCTCATTTAACTATAGTGTAGTTTTGATATCCATTTTAGACTGAAATTCTACATCAATTATCATGGTAATCTTTTTATACCACGACTCAATTACCTTATTTACATAGTTATTTTACTGTGCAACATATGTATTTTGGTTGTGAAATTTTCTTGGAGTCATAACTATATCAGCTCGTAATATTTTTGTGATTGTAATATTAATTCTATGTCATATCAACCAAGTGCCTAATTCATGTTCAAAGCTATATCAAGCCTCTAGCATCTTGACTTTTTGATTATAGAGGCATCAATTCTAAGGCAAAAGCCATGATGTCCAAATTATATTACTTTTAGATAACAAAAGTTCTATAGAGCAATACTAAATATATGACTATTTCCAAGGCTATGACTCTTTACTCTAAAGATGTGACCAAAGTAGTGACTTATTTGTAATGCTAAAACTTCGAGTTATTGAAACAAAATACATAATCATTGGACATTCCTAATATCAAGACTTAGTGTTACATAGAAAAAATACATAGTCATGGCCATTCTCAGTATCATGGTCATCCGATTCAAGAGAGAACTCACAGCCATGATTATTTCTACTATCACAGCTTTGTGTTCTAGAGACCAAATGTGCAGCTATGACTCATTCATAAAATGTCATGACTTTTAATTTAAAGTTTCCTCATAGCCATTTAAGTATAAAAGGAAAGATGAAAATGGCGAGAAAAAATTTTTAGGGCATGAGAAAAGAGATGAATGCTAGGATTTTGAGAGCTAAATTTTATCCAATCATAAGGAATATTCACGAAACAAAGGTCAAAGGGGAGACATAATGCACAAGCATAATCCCTAAGGAGGGGGCATGAATTTTGACCTACCCTAGGGTAAATTTTAAGGCAATGATAGATTATTAGGGATTTAGAGTTTGATTCCTATACACTTTTGAGGCGACACAACAATCCTAGACCCTATGATGAAACTCCATGAGATGTGTTTCCAATTATCTCATGTGGATTCCTGCCTAAAGTAAATCCAAATTGATGTCTAGGATTGTTGTATTTAATTATGTGTGATAGATGTTTAATGTATGAATTTTATTTTGGATTTTTTATGATTTTTAGATTGATGGATATTTTATTTATGTAGAACTAAAATTATAGTTTTACTATTAGTGAGTTTGTGCATGCTATCATTGTTGCTGGTGATAGATAAGCCATGAAGCACACTCTCACACATATTGGCAGGAAGGAAGTGATAGCCTTCCTGATCATGATGTATGAGATAAACTTATTAATTAAAACCTAACATTAAGGTATGTTAATCATGTAAGTATAACAATTACAAAGCTGAAAGCATGAATTCTACTATAAGCTAATACATTGTCCATGTCTTATAAGAAGTGACCCTAAATTTGTTATAGACATTTTATAAAATATTTTTTTTAATATTTCACCTTTAGTACGTGAGTTCACATGTCATCTTGGTAGATAGTGATAGGTAAGATATGAGATATGTATAATTATAGGTGACTCACAAGGTGATGATATTTCAATGAGTTTCTTTTTATTTTATGACTACTACTTGTGAGATATAATGGAAAATATATGTTAATTGTGTGAGTATGATGCTTACAAATTGAAAATGCAATTTATTTTACTACCACATTAGTAATTTATATTTATATGACACATGAGGATATAGAATAAGATGCATATATAAAGAAACCATCAAGGATAGTTGACAAGTTACAAAAAAGGTATGGGCTGATGAATGATTCTCAAGAAGGGAAGATCTATCATTTCAATGATAAAGTATCAATGAGATATTACTAGAGGACCATCATTAGAGATGGCTTAATAGTTGGAAACTACCTTGTATGACAATAAGACACTAGAGTATTTCTATAATAATTATATAGTCTTTTTATAACCAAGCCCAATAATATTCAAACTATTTAAATAAGTCATCATATGTAATAGAATAAACAAACCCTACGGTCTATTTATGATCAATACCTATATAAAAGTTTACTTTACTACTTGTATGACCTATATACTTGTGAGATTGGTTTGATGAGTGATCCTCTCACAAAAATATTTTGAGACAGCCTATTCTTAAAATTTGGGCATCACAACAATATTGAAATAATGCTTAACTAATGACTACAAAGACATGAATCACTACTAAGAAAATAATTATCTTTGCTCAAGAATCATTCAATATCTCATACCTTTTAGGCAACTTTTTCAACTATCCTTGATAGTTGCATTGTATGTGTACTCATATTTTATGGTCTCAAACATCATAAAGAGCACATATTGATATTGTTTGTAAGCATTTGCATTTTCAGCTTTGTAAGTACCATACTTACACAATTAATGTATGCTTCCATTAAGTTTTATCAATGGGAATCATACAAGTAAAAGTAACTCATAATGGCTATTATTACCTTGTGAATCATAACATACTCATGCATATCCCAAGGGTTGTCTATCATCATCCTCTTTAGTGATGATGTGACTCTCATGATAATGGTAAACTCCTTAGAAGATATTCTATATAATATCATCCTAATTGAAAACTAGTTCTTTAATAATGTATATAATAGATTGACATGTAAAAGTATTCTACTGTTGGTTTCATAAGTATCATACTTTCATTGAATAACAAACTTAAATTTTGGGCTCAACGTATATATTTATCTCATGTATCATAGTCAAAAAATTATCACCTCCTTCCTACCATATACATGAGTGAGTCTCTTTGTTTACCCATCAGCGTCCACCATGATAATCTCAAGCAAACCTACTAATAGTTAAAATCTTAGTTCAAATTCTATTTAATCACCATCCATCAATATTCATCCATAAAAAAAATCAAATATATTCATTCTTTAATAAATAAAATAAAATTATATCACAAATCTAATTTTATACAAATCTTAGATCAATGTTAGTTTGGTATAAATTATTGAATTCATACCTAGAAGAAAGTAGTTTGAGAGCTATGCCCCTAAATCTAGGGATTAATATTAATATTGCATCCATTACTTTTTTTGGACCTCTAAGGTGTGTGAAATTTATCCTTAGGGTTTGGTAGTTTCCATGACTTTGTTATGTGAGGGAGAAGTGGAAAATAAAAAATCTTTTGGAAATTTCTCTATCTTTTATTTTTTTTGGTTAGGCAATCTTGCATTGTTCTAAGTAGAAAGTAATGGTTTTTCAAAAAGGTCATAACTTTAGCCTTAATTTCTTTAGCTTGAAATCATGACTCTAGAAATGGTTATAACATTGGTCTACAACTTGATATTTTTATAACACAAAGGCATCACACTTGTAATGATCATGACTTAGGCGTAATGTCTCTGTTACATAAAGTTACAATGCTTTGAAACAGTCATGGCTTCGTGTCTTTGTCCATTTGTAATTCATAAAGGGTCGTAATATTAAGAAATTGCTATGTAGTAGAGATAGAGGTGTCAAATGGGGTGGGCTGGGCTAGCCCGACCCATTTTTTTATGGCCCACCTAGGCTGGCATGCCTTGCCAAGCATGCCACGCTACGGTACTATGCCATGCATAGGATGGCATGGTTCCTTGGAGGGTAGGCACGGCATAGACCCACGGCTTGAAAACCACTCGGGTTTGGGCCGGTTTGGCTTGGTTCGAGTCAACTTATTCGGGTCGGGTCGATCAAATTTTTAAAAAATTAGGGTTTCGGTGCTGCACCGTCATTGCCTATATGGCATACTGAGCCATCACCCATCGAGTCACAACATCATTTCCCCGTCGGGCATCACTCAGTTCGTGGTCACTAGTGCCATGCACATGTGCCAGGCACCCGAGTAGTGCCTGACACAACACACAAGCCGAAAACCCTCAGCATGGCATGACATGACTCGTGTCAAGGGGCACCCAGCAATGGCCCAGTCTAGAGATGTCAACCGGGCTGAGCCGACCCGGTCCAGCATGAGGCACGACACGATTCGGCCATGCCTGGGCCAGCCTGGCATGAGAATTTCCAGTGCCCATGCCCGTGTAGTGCCTATCCACGGCACGGCACGGCCTGCCGTGCCTACGGGCCGTGCCGGGCCTGGCTATTTTTGAACCGTGCCGGGCCGGGCACGGCCCGGCATGGAAGCACGCTCGTGCCCTAAAAAAACGGGCCGGCCCAGCCCGTTTGACACCTCTAGATCAATCATAATTGCTAAAAGCACACAATATTCATTAGTATGTATGTTTTGTGTGTGTACACAATATTCATTAGTATCACACACACACACACACACACACACACCTAATGAGATGTACAACTAGCTATATTTATTAGTATGTATTTTTTTGGGTATGTAAGAGTTTGGATAAACTAGTTTAATTGTTTTGATTTAAATCTTATTATTTTGATTTGGTTCTATTTTAATGTTTATTAATTTAAATGAAAGATGTGTGCTCTTATTTAATGTGAGTGTTATTAATAATTAAAATAAAAGGTTAAATTTTAAATTATAAAAATGTTATGAAAAAAGGTGTGACTTGAAAAAGAAAGGGGGGACAACCCCCTTTATTTTGAAAAATGGTGGGCAATCCATTTTCAAGAATGGAAGCATTTGCATGGGAGCCATGGTGTGGCTGCCATGATTAATGCGACTAACACTATCATAGCTAGTGCAACAACTATGGTTGGTGGTAACTTACATTGAAGGCATGGTTTCCATGGCATGGAGGGGTCGGCATTAAAAAGGATAACCCATAAAATGGGTTGTCTATTTTTGGTTCATTCACAAAGGAAATATCTTTTTCACCCTTTTTTGGTTTTGTAAGGCTTGATAGGGTATCCACCTTGTTTTGGGATTGGGTTGCTCTTATGTGTATCTTCTATTACTAATTGTTGTAAATGAGGGCTTGCTTTTTGTTCATGTAGCATTCATGTGGTGTTCGTATGGATAACAGGTGGTATTCATTTGTTATTCGTACTGAGGATGTGCTAGTATTCATGTGGAGCTCAGGTGCTCATGAATATGCTGAAAATAAAATTGAATATCTAGGTGTTTTATTATATTTCACAATTCATGTTTAATTTTGTGGGTGTGTGAACATTGAACTTTTTATTTGTTTTTATATATTATGCAGCATTGGGCAGAATATATATATGAAATATTTGAATTATAATGAATTGAATATTTTATAAATCAATATGTGTGTGTGTGTGTGTGTGTACACTTAGATAGCATATATATATAGCTAGATTCATACACACACAAAAAAACACACACACGCACATATGCATATTTTAGATAGTTTGGAATATATATATTAATGTATTTCATTAAAAAATAGAAATTCGAAATTGTTTGAATTAGACGTGTGTTTGGTAATGTTTTGGTAAATTACAATTAGATATTAGGAAAAATAGAAATCAGAAATTATTGAATTATTTAAGTAATAATTTTTGTATTTCAAGGATTCATATAGCACAGAGATGAATAGCAAAATAATAGAGAGAAGAAGAACATGAATAATCAAGATAAAAGAAGAAGCCATCAGTCAGTAATGAATCAAAATAAAATATCCAATTGAGCAAATCAGAGATATGTGACTTATATATTCACTTTACACTATACGAAAAATCAATAAAATAATAATAATATCAGAGTCGGGATGACTTGATGGTGCATACATATAATGTGCTTGATTTAAATACGAGTCTAAATAAATCAGCCCAATCATCTAGTGGCATGTAATGCACGATTAATGAATTGAATCCTTCCAAATAGCTTTTTTGGTCCACATTCTTTCCCATTGCCTAAGGAGAATGGATATCTAGAAGTACACTTGAAGTCTTTTAAACATCCTCCCCAATCACTATTATAATACCTTACTATTTTAGTGTGTTCAATTTTAGAATATTTTAGTATATTTTTAGAGTACCATTGAGATCTTTTAGTATTCTTTTCACAACACCAAGGTGTAGATGATTTAGTAAATACATAAATCTAGATAATAAGTTTATTACATAGACTATATCTGGTCATGAAGCTAAACTGTTGAAGCATATAATAAGCTCCCTATGAAACTCCTATAGGAGTTCTCATTTACTAGTCTACATTGGGTTGATAATAGCTTCTGATTTGTTATAAAGAGAGTAGAGATTGATTTGTAGTTTTCTAGTTTATAATTCTTTAAAATGGATAGTATGTACTTTGATTGGTTTACGACCACTCCAACAAGGTCATGACATATTTCCAATCCCAAGAAATGATTGAGAGATCTCATATCCAACATTTCATATCTTTCCATCATATATTTCTTAACTAAATATAATAATTCTAAATTATTTCTTATAAAAATAATTTCATCTACATAAATTAAGACAATTATTATTTTAGAGTTATGTGTTTCCTTAAATTATAATGTCGGCTCATTGATGTTTTTGTTGAATCGTTGGTTCAACAGATATGAGTTGATTTGATTATACCAAGTATGAGATTCTTGTTTCAACTCATAAAAAATCATATTTAATTTATAAACGTAGTGTTTAACTCCCTTTTTAACAAAACTAGAAGGTTTGATCTATATATATTTTTTTCTTTAGAGTATTATTCAAGAAGGCAGACTTAATGTCTAGCTAGAATAGAGACCATCCCTTATGTCATGCTAGGGCTATAAAAATTTTTATAATCTCCAATCTGGCTATTAGATCGAATGTCTCAAAGTAGTCAAATATAGCCTTTTGGGAATAGCCTTTGGCGACCAATCTAGCATTATATGGGCAACTTACTATTTGTTAGGTTCTTAATTTTAAATAATGATTTAACCCCTATTTTGTAATTATTTTGAGGTTGGTCTACAAAGATCCAAGAATTATAATTGTCTATTGTATTCAATTCTATCATCATGGCTTGAGCCCTTACTTGATGCTTAACTATCTCTTTGAAGTTGAGTGGCTCAACTTAATAGAACTTACATCATTCATTCCATCCATATCATTATTAGATTTTATTTCAGATTCATAAGAGGTTGATGCATACCTTTTGCTGATTAGCATTATCAGTATTTTCTATTGATGTCTTTTGTTGAGGTTCTTCTATGTAAGAGTTTTTTCTTACTTGTAATTTTCTTGTAGTCTTTCCAGTTTACTTTCCCATTAAACAACACATCTTTACTTATTAGAAATGCGTTGGTTTCTGGTGAATATGATTTGTATCATTAGGAATGTAGACTATATCCAGTCATCATGCACTTTAGACTCTTAGAGTCTAACTCTGTCCTTTTTTTGTTTTGGGATATGAGAGAACAAATACTCTCAAAAATATCCACAAGTGATGCATACTTGGTTTTCTCCCACTTCAAGCCTATAATGGAGTGAGATTATGTAGTGCAGTGATTAGAAACCTATTTAGCAGATAAACTTATGTATTTATAGTTTCTACCAAAAAAGACATGGGCATGAGTTTCTATACCAATAGCACTATAGTCATCTTTACTATTATTCTATTCCTTCTCTCTACAATATTATTTTGTTGTGGTGAGTAAGACATGATTAAATGTCTCTGAATTCTCTTATTTTTGAAAAATTATTGAATTTCTGAGAAAGAAACTCAATTCCTTTATTAGTTTTAAAGGTTTTGATTGTCATTCCTGGTTTTCTCTTAGCCATGTATAAGAACTTTTTAAATAGATTGAAGGCATCTGATTTGTGACTTAAGATATATTCTCACATTATCCAAGTACAATCATTAACAAATAGCACAAAATAGTTATTGTTTGACAATGATTGGACAGACATAGAATAATAGATGTCTGCATATATTAACTCAAGCAGTGTGGTTGCTCTCTTGGCAACTTCTTTTGGAAAGAGTTGTCGAGACTACTTTCCTAAAGTACACTTCTGACGAACATAAGTGGGTGTGATAAGGTTAGAAGCTAGATCACTTATTAGTCCTTTTTTAGTAATAAGTTTTGAACTTCTATAATTTAAGTGAACAATCCTTCAGAGCCACAAAATTTCTTTTGGTAATATGCATACTTAATTAAATGTATTTTGATCAAGGGTCAGAGGGAAGCTTTTGTCTCCAAACATTTTTACTATCTAGAAAGCACTTCCTAACTCATGATCATATATAGTACATATATTATTTTTAAATACTAGTTTATACATGTTCTCCACTAATTAACCTACACTTAGGAGATTCTTCTCCAATTCTAGAACTTATAGTACATTATTAATAACTCTCTCCTATAGGAGTGAAAACTTTAAACTTTCCCCTTCCTTTTTTTATTAACAAGATCTCCATTTCCCATCTTTACTTATAAATTTACTAATAATTATAAATTCATAAATATCTCACAATTTCCAAACATGTGGATTGAGTAACCATAATCCAAAAACTATGTCTTGGAAGATGTTGTATTCCTAGTATTTGATACATAAAATATGTATTCCCTATAGGATTTCTTCTCAGCACAACTAGCATATTGTATATGTTTCAACCTATAGCCCATAGAAGGATGGTTAAACCTTTTATAGCTCAGACATTAGTTCTTAGACATGAATGAACAATATTTCTTTATGTGGTTGTTTCTTTTATTTACATTATAAGGGTAAGAAGAAGTCCTTGTTAATTGTGAGGATTATTGGTTTAAAAAAATATTAAGTGCTATAACTGTGGTAAGAAAGAGCACTTCAAAAGAGATTATTAGTTTAAGAAAATAGGTGAGTATAATAAGTTATCAAATACTCAAAGAAATGTGTTTCAAATATTAATGATAATGGAAATATCTTATATAGTAAGGTGATAACAATAGTTAAAAGTAGAAAGTAGTCTGGTAATATATGGTTGCTAGACTAGACTTAGGAGTTTCAATGACAAATGATATCTCAAAAAGATTGGTTTGACAAATATGAACCAATCTCAAGAGATTATATGTACATGGGTGATGATCATGCATTAAATGATTATTGGTATCAGTATACTATTAAAATAAAAAATATTTGATAGTATGGTTTATATCATTCAAGAGGTATGACATTTAATGGACTTGAAGAAAAATTTATTGTCTCTAGGACAAATTGATAGTTTTAGGTGTAAACCTATATTGAGAATGAGATGATAAAGATTGTGAGAGGTGCACTTATAATCATGAAAAGAGAAAAGATCATAGCAAATATATTCATATTTAATGTAAATATAGTATAGAAAGCTGATACATGTGTTAAAGGTGTCAAAAGATCTGGTTGGGCCGGGCTGACCAATTTTTTAGGCCCAACTAGGCTGGCGTACCGTGCCATGCATGACACACTACATTACCATGTCATGCTTGGCATGGCATGGTTCCTTGAAGGGCATGCTCGACATGGCTCATGGCCCAAAATTTGTCTGGGTTCGAATCGGTTCGTGTCTGGCCAATTCAGGTCGGGTCAAGCCTTTTTTAGGAAATTAGGGTTTCGAGCACCACGCTACCACACCATTGTCGCCCATCGGGCATTACCGCATCGTCTCCCCATCAAGTATCACTTGAAGCGTGGTCACCTATGTTGCCCATGTGCCAAACACCTGTGCCGTGCCTGGCACGACACGTGGACTGAATACCCTTGGCATGGCATGGCATAATTCCTGCTGAGTGTCCACCCGGCATGGGCCCATGCATGGTATTGTAGCATGTCATGCCAAGCTAGGCATGGCTGAATCGTGTCGTGCTTCAAGCCTGGCCCGTGCTGCCCGGCCTATTTGACACCTCTTGCATGTGTTGCATCAATTAGCAAACGAGAAGAATCAATGATGATGTAACTTCTCAAACTTGGCCACATGTCAGAACAAGGTTTGAAGATTTTCTCTAACAAAAAGCTACTTCCAAGGCTAAAATCAATAAACTTACCTTTTTGTGAGCATCATGTTACAATTAAGTAAAATATATATATGAAAATCACTATGAATGTATAGGAATCAAGGAGGAAAAAAATATTTTGTATCTTTCATTAATGATTACTCAAAAAGATGTTGAGTGTATCAAATCACACAAAAAAATTAGATATATCTCCAATTTTTAAAGACTTCAAAGCGTGGATAAAACTTGAATTTAGAAAAAGAATTAGGTGTTTGTAGACATATAATGGAAGAGAATATATAGATGGTGAGTTTCTTACTCTTTGTAAGCAAGAAGATATCAAATGATATTTCATAGGTACATACACACAACAACAAAATGGAGTAGAAAATTGTCTAGATAGAACTCTTATAGAATGTATAAGAGTAATATTGAGAACTAAAAGTCTACCCAACTTTTTTTAAGCAGAAGCAGCCCACACTACATATTATGTGATAAATCAGATACCATCAACTATGATTGATTTAAAGATGCCAATAGAGATGCGGAACTAACAAGCTAGTAGATTTTTCTACTTTGCACTTTTTTTGATGTCCTGCATATGTGATATATAACACCCAAGAAAGAACAAATTTAGATCCAAAATCCAAAAAGTAAATTTTCTTATGGTATGCTGAAAGAGTGAAGGGGTATCACCCGTGGGATCCTACTACGCACAAGGTAAATTATCAGTAGAGATGTAATTTTTGTATAAAATTAACTACAAAGAATTGATGATAATGATAGCATGTTAAAATAAGCTTTAGAAACTATCATTGTGCAAGTAGAAAATAATTAGATAAGATGTTTCAATATCTACGGAGGAAGAACTAGAGCATGAAGTACAAAAGCAACCTTCAACATTTCATGCGATAGAAGGCCAACATGTGATAGAATGCCACCATCTTGGAACTCGAAGTATGTCACAGAGAGTAATATTACATATTATCTTCTAATAAAGGATGGAGAACCTTCGAGATTTCATTAAGCTTCAAATAATTCATATGCATCTTTATGGATGAAAGCAATGGAGGAAGAAATGAAATCTCTACACAAGAATAAGACTTAGAAACAAGTACATTTACCACTAGGACTAAAAGCAATTAATAATAAATGAGTTTACTAAATCAAATGGCATATTAATTAATGATCAAGTAGAATATTATCATGCAAAATTAGTGATGAAGAGATATGCTCAGATAGAAGGTATTGACTTTAACGAGATTTTTCATAGTAATTCATCTTAAAATAATCATAGTAGTAATGATTTTTGTGTATTATATTTGATTTATATTTAGAATAATTGGAAGTCAAAACTACATTTCTTCATGGATAAATTGAAAAATAAATTTATATATTCCAGCCATAAGAATTTGCTAAAATAGGTAAAGAGAATTTGGTTTGTAAGTTAAATAAATCTTTATATGGTCTAAAACATGCACTAAGGTGTTGTCGTGTTGGTGTATGAGATTTGATTCCTTCATCATTAACTTTGGGTATAATAGACTCAATTTGGATCATTGTACGTAGAGGTTTGAGAATGAAAATGATTTTATCATTTTATTATTGTATGTGGATGACATGTTGGTAACATGCCCCAATAAATACCAAATCCATAAATTAAATGTACAGTTGGCTAGGAAGTTTGATATGAAGGACTTGAGACTAGAAAATAAGATTCTAAGGATATAGATTTACCGAGAGGAAAACAATAAGAATATTTGGTTTTCTCAAGAAAATTATTTTAACAAGATTTTGTGATTATTCAACATGCAAGGTAGTAAACAAATTTCTAGCTCAATTCTTGTTAATTTCAAGTTATCCTCAAGTATGTGTCTTAACTACAAAAGAAGAGAGGAGAAAGATATATTGAGTATCAGATGCATCAGTAGTGTAAAGTTTAATATTGGTAATGATTTGTAAAAGACTAGGTATTATACATGTAATGGAAGTGATTAGTCGATTCATGGAAAATCCTAGGATAAAACATTAGAATACTATGAAAAGGATTCTAAGATATATTAGAGGAATCTCAAATATTATATTATGTTATGGATGTTCAGACCTTATTGTAAGAGGCTAGGTTGATGCAGACAATGTTGGGGATATTGATAATAGCAAGTCTACTATGAACTATGTTTTTACTTTTGCTGGTTGAGCTATAAGTTGAGTTTTTAAGTTATAGTATATTGTGTCTACTTATATGATAAAAGTAGAGTATATTGTAGCTACACAAGCCAATAAAGAAACAATCTGGTTGCAGCTACACAAGCTAGAAATACTAGATAACCTGGACAAAAACAAAATAAAATTATTTATTTTCTGATAATCAAAGTGTTCTACACTTAGCAAAAAAATCTAGTATTTCACACGAAGATAAAACATATCAGAGTATAATATTATTTTGTAAGAGAGAAAGTTGAAGAAGAAAGTGTGGATATGCAAAAAAATCATACTGATGAGAATATAACAGATATTTTGATAAAACTGATCAACACTAATAAATTTGAATGATATAGAATTTCATATGGCTTAGTAATAATGTAAATAAACATAGACAAGTGAGAAAGATATTTTTTCAAGTGGGAGAATGTAACACATCAAGTATTAGGTGAAACATCACCTAGCTCACATTGGAAATTGCCTTGGGATTTCTATTTTTTTTTTCTATAAAAGAAGGTTCCCCTCATTTGAAATGTATGCAAATCTCAATCCCATTTTACTTATATTTCTTTTATTATAAATTTATTTTATTGTCTTAAGAGTCAAATTTTTTATTTTCAAAGTATTATTGTGCGTACTATTTTTATAACAATTCGATTCAAAAAATCAGGGATACGTGCCTTATATATTCACTTTATACAAATATGTAAATCAATAAAATATGGGAGAATGTACTTGCCTTAAAATATGGGCCTTAAAATATGGGAGAAATGTAAGGCTAGATTGATGAATTGGGTCCATCCATTTTCCAAATTTCCTCTTTGATCCACAAATTAAAATTAATTAACACATGTAATGAAAAGTTTCAAGATAATTCTTATTTTGTGGCTCAATATCGATCGGTCCTACAGTATCAATTTCCAACAAGGTAAAGAAGTGAAGTTGTCATTGTAACACACGTATTGAAAGTCTACACAGTACTTCGAAATTTGCTAATGGTACTTGTTAATTGCTTGACTGACAAAAACCTCATTCCCAAGGACATCTGTGCCCCAAAAGAGAAAAAGAGTTACTCCACATATAGACCCCAAGGGGGAAAGTCGATTTGGCTTCATGACTCGCAGTCTGACTCTGCTGAAATTGAATGCCTTGGAACCTTCTTTTCTTGGAAACCTTTTCCTTCTACATTGCACTGAAAAATTCAAAAGTGAAACAGATGAGTTTACTCAGTGAAACAGACTAGTGGTTTTCGAACTTCATTGAAACAAATGAATTTATTCTATCTGCCACAGGTTTTCTCGTGTTTTTTTACATGGGAGAATACTCATGTAGATCCACACCGTTCGAGCTGTACTTTCAAATTCAAACGCACATCTAGACCGTTTGATGTTTGTGATGGTCGTTCATGTAAAATTTAACTTAAAAATTATGTATGCTAGTTACCTCAAGTTGTGCGCCATAATTTTCCTCTGCTTGGTCACTTCCGTCTCCATCTTCTCTGTAATGGTTTGGTGGAAATTGGGCCCACTGAACATAGAAGTTCTAGTTTTAGGTTTTGCTGTTTTTATTTTCTTAATTCACATGCTTACACTTACATTTTTTGCTGCCGTACTGAATGCTTCTTTGTGTGCCATCTTTGGATTTTCTGCTTTAAGTCGCTTGATCTCTTCTCTGATATATAATTACAGTCGGGTATCAGAAATGAACCCTCTTTGCTCAAATAATCAATACTTTGAATGCACTTTCACCAGTTTTAAACTAATCTAACTTACTTGATGAACCGATTATATGCTGTTGGAGCTCTTTGTCTTTTCTCTGGTGCTGTAATTATGTTTATTTTGTATATATGATCAGCATGAAATATATTTCTTTCCTTTGGAGGTCAAGTGGTTTACCCTAAAAATTCTGAGGCATATCTCAAAGCTAAAAAAAAAGAATGCCAACAGACATTTTCATTTTCTGAGGTTCTTTCCATAATTAGAGTAAAAAATGAGGAAGCTAACACGTATATAAAACACAATTTGGAATATGTTATGATTGTGTATAGAGATACATTTTTGTGTGTGTATGTGTGTTCTGAGTACTAATATATTTTCAACTTTTAGAAGGATTGGCTATGTTGGTGCCCAAGAGGATACATTGCATTGGTTAATATAGATTGCTAAAATTGTTAAAATCTCACGTTTATTAACCATGTTCTTCACTGTTGAGAGATCATCATCATCTTCTTCTTTTTCATATTCTTCATTTGTTTCATAAGTGTCAAATGCGGCATGTATCTCAATGGAATTTCTAGCATCCATTTTTTCTGGACCAAATTCCTTTTTCTACTAGAGATAAGTTTAGAGATACATAAATACACGTAAATGGTATAGATATGTACGTATATATGCTTGTGTTATAATTTTATACCTGATATTGATCTTCGGAAATAGAAGCAAAAAGGTGAAATGGGAAAAAAGAGGCTTTCAACATGTTCACAGAGAGTACTTTTGTGCAATGTCCGCATTTCACTGTTACCACCATGGACATGCTGCTGCATGGAACATTTACCTGCATTTGGAAACATCCAAAAAGAACAAATCCAGTTATCTTTTAAGTTAGAATTGCATGCATCCGTATATTCAAATTTAAATTCATATACGTACATATTTATGTACATACCCACATGTACAAGTGCATACTCAGAAACATGTGTGTATGTCCGTACTCATGTGAAATATGTATTTGCTTGAGAATTACCAGCAAAATGGTGGTGCAAAAGCCGCACTGAACATAGCAAATCTGCTCATGAAGATCAAAGAAATTGTTGAATATAGACATTCTTTAGACTTTCTATCTGGGAGAAGGCGTGTAATGGATGTGATGGAAGAGGCTGATGTTCTTATATATGGTATAACTCGTGTCGTGTGTAATTTTGAAGATCATGTGACAGTGATGCTGATGGTCACTTGACCTTTATCTCTCTGGTTTACTTTTTTTTTTTTGTTATATTATTTATCCAATATTCTACTGCATGACTACATATATGATAATTATTTTGAAAATTTAATCTTTTTAAACTTAGGTTTGTGCAAATTTAATGATTCTCGAATAAAATTAGACCAACGATCTTTGGTAATGCGACCAAAGTAACACTTTAGTTTTTTTGTAAGTCCTATATATATGCCTAAACAATATAATATGATTTTTAAATGTCAATGTTGATCAAATCTGCATATATTGGTTTGCTCAAAATGTGGGAACATGAGTTGGATTGTAATTAGGTTTTAGTGAAAATCCAAATCTGTGTGTGGTGTGCGTGCGTGTGTGTGTGTGTGTGTGTGTGTGTGTGTGTGTGTTTGTATCTATGTGGTTATGGATACAAAGTATAAGTGTTCATACCCAATATAGCCTATATTTTACTAATTCATATGCATATGTGAGAACGTTATTGATTTTCGGTTGATAGTAAAAATTTGTTGTATGTAAAAGATGAGTAACAAATGTGTTCTTGGCTGTGTTCGAGATCATGGAAATTGAATAATTATTTGTGAAATTATTTTATTTTTTTTATAAATCAATACCTTATTAATTGATGCATTTATGAACCAAATCTTATGAGAAAAGTCTTTTTTTTTTCCTGCAATATTGAACTCAATGCCATGACCTTGATATAACAGCATGATACATCACCCTAACTTTTTAATTAAAGAAAGAAAAGTGAGCTCGCAAAGTTGTGGATTTTGTTAATCAAGTTGTGACTATAAACACCTAACCTTGGAAATTCTTCAATAGCATTCTTTTTTCTTTCTCGAATGCACGAAGAACCAACTCTAAATTTACTACTATTATTGATTCAATGATGTAAGGGAAAAGATTCTCACCGAAAATGGTCAAAGAAATAAGGTGCAAAGAAAAAGAGAAGCAACAAAGACCCAACACTATGAAAATTCCACCCTAATCCTCATCACCCATGATGATTTTTGTTATAGAGCAAGGGCAATGATAGATGGACTTCGTTCTTGCAACAAAAAACTTTATTGGAGAAAGAGGGTTAAGCAAATTCATCTCTCACTACAAGAAATTGGGGGTTTCACCCACACATACTATGTGTGGGTAAAGCTTTATTACATGTGGGTTATAATTGTTACCCACACATAAAAAAAATGTAGCGATGTGTGGGTAAAGTGTTGTAGAAAAAAGTTTTTCCCCACACATAATAATATGTGTGGATAAAACCTCTAGTTTCACCCACACATATATATGTGGATAAAAGAAAATTATGTGTGGACATGTTTGTCCACATGGCACGAAATTGGTGATGTGGCGATGACATGGCAAAGATGACATGGCACGAGATTGGTGATGTGACGATCACATAATGTAAATATATGTGTGGGTAAAAGTATTATTATGTGTGGGTAATTAATTTTTAAAAATTTAATTAAAATATTATTTAATTAATATATTTGGCTGAATATATAATATGTGGGTAAATAAATTTCTATGTGGGTGATAATTTTTTTTTACTATTTATAAAATATAATTTAAAGATTATAAATTGACATTTAAATAGAAATCATAAAATCCAAATGTAAATTAGATCAAACAAAGTCATAGAAATTCTAAATAAACTAAAACAAAGTCATGGAAGTTCTAAAACAAGCTAAATAGGTCGAAATGCCTAAATCAATACAAATAACATAGAAATATAAGATAGAAATCTAATGAGTCTCATCCACAAACTCTGAGCTTAATTGGTGAAATCTATCTGCATGTCCAGAATTGTGATCAGATATAGGTGGACGTGAGGGCAGAGGTGGCATGATGTTTTTGGCAATCAATGCCTCTAACATCAAGTTTACATTACCACGAAGCTCATAAACTTCAGACTTGTACTTGTTCACTTGCTCCGTCAACTCATCATAAGAAAGATGTCATGGATCCTCACTAGTGCTTGTCATTTGAGAATTACTAGGAGATCTGCCCCAACCAAATAGACGAACAGAATGACGACCAAGGACTTTTTCTAAAATGTCTTTATCAGTCATCTTCTCTGGAGGATTATCTTGCCTAAGTTGCAGCATCTCTTCCTACAAATAAAGCAAATCAAAATATAATCATTTTAAGATATTAATATTAAATATTATAAAAACATTGACAAAAATATTACATACATATATAGCCTCTAAATCAGAAGATGTCCACCCACGCTCTGAGTGCCAATGTCGAAGACGCCAAGTCTCAATGTGACCTACTGGAGCATCCAAATCAATCCCACGACTAACGTGATGACGTGCAGTAGACTTTGAGCCATTTCTAGAATCCCACTTCCTTTTTCCACGACTATCTGCATTCTTTTGTGCTAGATCCTAAAAAATCAAACTCAATTAGTAAAATACATGTACTTGAAACCAAAAAAAAATGTCTAAATGATTACCTTATAAGTGGGATCATACCAATGATCACAAAGGAAATTCCAATTCTCTTGGCTCACTTCATCTGGGCACTTATTCTTGGCCTTAATTAGATCTTGCTCTCCTCCAACCACTTTGAAATGATTATGTAGTTTATATTTGTGGCCTCTCCATGCTCGTTGCATTTGCCCATCAATGACCTTTATCACTCTTGCATCAGTGACATCAATATCAAATGTACTCTACAAAACCAAAATGATATCATCAAAATTAATGTAAAAAATAAAACTAAAAATGAGATAAAATAAAATTACTTACAAGGAGGCGATCACGAAGAGGCACCCTAACATTTGGTGGCACAAGCCTCCACTCCTTGTATGCAAAGCTACAATGGTTGCGAACAATATACTCAATCTCATTGTTGAATCTCTCAGCATTATCACAAATAGCTTGGTTGAGTGCAAAATCAAAAGCCACAGTTAATCTAGCTTTAGCAGCCTTTTTAGCGACCCGAGTACCTCGCCCACAAGTGACTCCTCGAACATTCAAATTAGAAGTGTTTACCGATGCATGTGGATGTGTAGGAGGGGCATCAGTAGATTCTAACAAATAAATAGACAAAAAATAATTAATTTATAACATATGCAAATATGAAAAGTAAGAAAGAA
Source organism: Sapria himalayana (assembly GCA_029783825.1). Lineage (NCBI taxonomy): Eukaryota > Viridiplantae > Streptophyta > Magnoliopsida > Malpighiales > Rafflesiaceae > Sapria > Sapria himalayana. Next base: position 2,453,314 of record JAREIK010001488.1, on the reverse strand, counting down.
ATAATATCATACCAATTGAAGTAGAAGATGTGTTTAATGGTGCAGATACAGGTTGAACAGGTGTAACCACGGATGTAGGTGCACGTGTTATGGGCTCATGAGTAGAATCTATAGTGAAAAAAATCAATTATAATTATCAAACTAAATATTAGAAAGATTGAAATAATAAATTATAAATGTTAATACCATCATGTAAATCACTAGATGCCCGTCCTCTAATCCGTCCTCCCCTCCGTCCAATCGGAGCCATGCACAAAAAAAGATGTAATGTATTATTATTATTATTAGAACAAATTCATCTCAAATGTACCAAAGTTAATTAAAATCACATGTATAGTGTTAATTATAAAAAAGTAATTACATGAAATCATGAATCATCATCATCATCAAGATCATTGTCATCATCTGAATCATAATCGCTCACGTCTTCATTCATTAGTTCATCATCAAAAAACAATCTTTCATCATCATCATAATCAACATCCTCGCCTATGTACTCATCTTGGTTATTGATAAAGTCTTGATCAATGTGTAGCTCAATCACCAATTCGTTAGGTAGAGTTATCGGTTCAACATCTCGTCGAACCAACATAGATGTTTCAACTACCTCCTCTGTTGGTTGAAATGGTGGTAACTCACTAGATTCTTCTTCTTGAAAAATCTCATTACTAACATATTCATCATCACTACTCTCATCATCATCATCATCATTATCACGCCCGAGTACATCATATATATTTCGATGGTTAACCTTTTGTACAACCATCCAATTCTATTGTCGACTTTGATCTCTTAGGTAAAACACTTGTTGAGCTTGATTAGCTAAAATAAATGGATCTTCAGCATACCATTCAGAATTAGTGTCAAGTGATGTCAAATTATGCTCGACCACTATTCTTTTACCTCGAGGGTCAGTATTATACCACTTACATCTAAACATGAACACCTTACGCTGAAGGATAAAATCCAATTCTAGAATTTTAACTAAGACACCATAATATATGAGGTTGCCGCTCTCCTCATCAGCCCCCGTACAAAGCCACTACATTGTGTCTTGAACTTATTATCACGAATTTTGCAATGAAATCGAACACCATTCATAATGCAACTATGTCATGATGTGTAGCGATCATCCGCATATTGTGACAATGAGTATAAATCATCAGTTGCTTCAGGGTCACCATTAATCTTAAGCATAGCCATCTGTGAAAATATTTTATTAGAAATTATATTATTTTATCTATTGAAAAGAGTGAATATTTGACATGTTTACCTTAGCCTTAAACCAAGAAGCAAATTCCTATTTCAATACTGCATCGAGATCTTCTTCTCGTACATTTCTTGAACGTAATATTTCTTTATGCTCACTACAATAAATATGATATGAGCACTTATAGAAACATTAATCCGAATTATGCATTAAAAGTAGTTGGTTAAATATAAAAACTCACGTGAAATAATGATTGAGTTCTTCTCCACAATTGTTTAGAATGTACCATTGTACCACTTGATTGTTTGCCCCAAGCTTTGAAAACAAAGGTGTCCCCATTGTACGAATTTTATTATTGAATATATCTAACTTATACTTTGTGGTAGGTACATCCCAATTGCGCTCTAAATTTGTGAATCTTGTCTCAATATTATGTATGTATCTTGATAAAAAAGTAACAGCCTCATCAACAACATACGCCTCAGCTATTGAACCGTCAGGGTGTGCAAAGTTACGAACATAATTCTTGTATGTACCCATGCGATGTTCCACACCAAACATCCATCTTTGGCATACTGGTCCACCTAATAATGCTTGATCAGGCAAATGAACACATAGGTGAACCATAATTGTAAAGAATGATGGAGGAAATATCTTCTCAAGCTTGCATAATATAGTAACAATCCCTGACCTCATTTTCTTAAGCTCGTCCACATAAAGAGTTTTGGCACATAGCTTTTGAAAAAATTGGCAAAATTCAATCAATGTACCACGTATTCTCTTTTCCAAATATGGAAGAATAGCAACTGGTAGTATCTTCTGAAGCAACACATGACAATCATGTGTTTTCATTCCTCCAAGTTTATTAGAGTTAGTAACACATAAACTAATGTTTGAGGCATACCCATCTGGTAATCGAATAGACTTGATAAAATCACAAAAGCCTACACATTCTTCTTTAGTCAACGTGTAATTAGCATGAGGCTTTACATATTTACCATTGTGCTCCTTCAACCATAAATCTTCTCTAATCTTAAGATCTTTCAAGTCTAACCTTGCCTTCGCTGTATCTTTCGACTTCAAAGGATAATCCAACAAGGTCCCAATAATGTTGTCGCAAACATTTTTTTCTATATGCATGACATCAAGGTTATGGCGTAGCAATAACTTTGACCAATATGGTAGCTCAAAAAGGATACTCTTCTTAGACCAATTCAGCTCATCGAGACTACGTTTACGTTTTCTATCAACATTATTAGGTGCTTTACCAGGCTTTTTTATAGGAATTCCCTCTAATTGCAAAAGAATATCATCCCCAGAAAATTGGTGAGGTGGATCCCTATTTTCATGTGTTCCATCATACTTTGTATTCCTTCGCCATAGATGTTTTTTATGCAAAAAACAACGATGACCCATATAACATTGTTTATCTCGAAGTCGTTATATGGTGTATCCTCAAGGCATACTGGACATGCCAACTTACCTATGGTACTCCATCCAGACAGATAAGCATAAGCAGGAAAATCACTAATTGTCCACAAAACTGCTGCACGAAGAGTAAAATTTGATTGAGAGTACTCATCAAATGCCTCAACTCCATTACTCCACAACATTTTTAGCTCATCCATAAGTGGCCTTAAGAAGACATCAAAATCCTTACCAGGAGACTTTGGCCCTGGAATCAACAAGGTCAACAAATAGTTGCTCTTATGCATTGAATGCCAGGGTGCCATGTTATAAGGCATTAGAATGACAGGCCACATACTATGTGTAGTTGTCATATTACTAAATGGATTGAATCCATCAGAAGCCAACCCCATCCGTACATTTCTTGAATCAACAGCAAAGTCAGGATACAATTCATCAAAGTGCTTCCATGCCTTCCCATCTGCAGGATGACGCAATACCCCAAACTCTTCAACCCGTTTTTCTATGTGATGTCAGGATACAATCCATGCGTTTATGCCAACGCATATCCTTAGCTGTGTGTCATGATCTGTACAACCGCTTCAGACGAGGCGTGATAGAAAAGTATCGTAGCCTTTTGTGTGGGATTTTGTTGCGAACATAACGCTTAGACTTGCAAATAGGACATATTGTGGCAGTAGCATATTCACCATAAAAAAGAGCACAATCATATTGACATACATCAATATTCTCATAACCCAAACCGACATCACAAAGCAACCTCCTTGCATCATAGTTGCTCTCTAGGCAATTATTACCTTCAGGTAGCATATCATGAAGCAACTTTAATAACATGTCAAATGAGTTATCACTCCACTTATTCATCACTTTTATGTTCATCAACTTCACAATAAATGTTAATGCTGTAAAACTTTTACATTCTTTATACAAAGGATTATTATGAGCTTTATACAAATTCTCATAATGAGCTTGTTCTGTTGCAGGTCGTTCATCTCCAATGAACTCACTTGTTGATCCAATATTAACAAAGTTTATACCAGTCGCATCATACAATCCAACTCCTAAGTCATCATGCTCATTCCTAACCTCTTCCATTTGATAATCATCCTCCTCATAATCCTCAATTTCATCCTCACCATGATTAACCCATCAAGTGTACGAATCATCAATTCCAACTCTAATTAAATGTGCCCTTATCACATCTATACTTCGCATCTTTCGATTTACACAATTAATGCATGGGCATAAAGTTAACCCATCCGAATTAAGACTTCGTTTTGCTACAGTAATAAATTCATCTACCCCCTCCATATATTGAGCAGATACTCGATTTCGATCCTTCATCCATTCACGAGCCATATCATAACACTATAAATCTCTTAACCTCCACAAAAAAAAATTGAATCCTTAATAAATATCCTAAATATTTATTAACGTAGAAGAAACAAGTCTAAGTATTTAATAAATATCCTTAAATAAATATTGACATTTTTAAGATCTACAAAAATTGAAACAATAAATCCAACATTCTTTATGTCCATGCAGCATATAGTGAAACTAGAATTTCTGCCAAGGCTATCTTTCACAATTTACAGTCTCAAAAATACTATGTTCCAATATGTCGTTGGATCAAAAATCAAAACTCAGACAAATACCAAGTTCATTAAGGTCAATATATGTTTATTTCAAAACTCAGACCTTGTTGTTCTATTGTTCAATATATGTTCAACCATGTCAAATACCGAGATTAGGCTATGACTTTATTAAATTTTTGGGATTAAATTTCATGGGATAGCTGTAAAAAATAAAAACATACGATTTCTTTCCACAGCTCAATTATGAAATTTTACCATAAAGAAAATGAAAATGAAAACATGGTCCCACGTGGAAGGTGAAGTCAGTTTAGTTATTGTGTATATTCCCTTCGTCGCCCTTTTGGGAAAATAAGGCCCGCTCTACTCTGCTCTGCTTTTGAAAACACAAATAACTTTATTTTCTTGGTCTTTGAAAAATATGGGTTTTGGTGTTTATCAAATAAAAAAAATGAAACCAAACAAAATTTTGATGTTCTACCAATTTTTTTAGAAAGAAAAGTTGTTCTTGAAAATAGAAGAAACAAAGTGACTGTTTAGTTACAGTTTCTAAAATTGTTTTTTGTTTTCAAATAATAAGGTGGTTCCTCTTTTTTCTTTTATGAAAATAAAATAAAAATACAAAACAACACTAAATTAAAATAACAATGACCACAAAAATTATATTTTTTATGTTTTTAAAATCACAAGAAGAATTTTAAAAAATATGAATCAAAGAAACCAAAAAAGCCTCTCAATTTTTTAACCCAAACTTTATTCATGGACCGTTTTATAGATTCCCCACAGACCAGCCCATACGAGACAAGCATGGGCCCATGTTGTAAGGGTAGGCCCCCTAATGCAAGTCCATTGAAGGCCAAGCCCACTTCTTTCCCTCTCAGACCCACGTTCATGCACCAAAAAAATATACCAACCTATGATTTCAGCTATCTTTTTCAGTTGGCAGGGGTCGTTTTAAGGTCAACCAACTTATTATGGCTATAGCTAAACTGTGCAAGTATTTCATCATTCCTAATATGGACCAAAAAGCATAAAGAAAACTCAAGCACTTAGCATCACAAATTCAAAACAATTTTCCACAACTTCGATTCCAATCAACATTTTCATTTCAAATAAACACAAAACTGCCGAACTCCTGAATTTAGCCCCCGGAAAACTGATAATCCCAATACAACACCAATGCAATCCAATCAACAATGTATTGAATGATCACAGCAAACTTCAAAATTTTCAAAAATAAAACAAACCAAAAATTAGAGAGAAGACTAACCTGAACTTTCAGCAGCTTATGGGCTCTCCTGAACTACACAATTCTTTTGAACAGCAGCATAGGTTTCTACTGCAGAAGACAAGTCAATGTTATTTTGAAGTTTTGTTTAGCAAATAATGAGAAAGTGATTGAACAAATCATCTTTAATTCCTTGACGTTTAGGTTAAATTGTAGTTGTTAAGGATTATTTTGGATTTAGTTTTCCAGGATGACCTTGGAAGTCCAGTGTCGAAAAATTGGGAGAAGCCAGAAAGCTAATCAAGATGTTGTTTTAGGGGATGCTTCCCAACCATCCCCCCTCCGAGAAATGAATTTCTAGTAAATCTAATTAACTGATTCTAAACCAGAATATGTGTACTACTTGTTTTTCTAAATGAAAATTTCCAATTAGGCTAACAAATTTGAATAAATAAATAAATAAAAACAAAAAGACTGAATCAAAATAAAGCTCAGATAATCCACTCAAAATCATAAAATAAGAAATCAAATAACCTTCACTAGGGGGGCTTAAATAATCCGAATCTTCAGCCTTCTCCACTATCTCTCTGGAACATGTTCAAGAAATATACAGATATGGAACTCGATGTGTTCTGGTTTTTTGTATCTCTAAGTCAAGAGCAAAGGAAACCCTTAAAAGCGAACCAATCACAATCCAATCAAGATGGGTCAAACAATCCATATTAAATCATGGAAATGATCATCATTCCATTGGGCTCAAAGCATGGAAAATCAAGATCAGATCGAAACAAACATAAAAATCAACTAAACCCCAGAAAAACCTCACATGTATTTACCTCAAAAACAACTCTAGAGATCCAAAACTTGGATTTACAGGTTCAAGAAAGGCCTGAGAAATTTGATCTTAAAGGAGAATCGAAAAAGAGTAGATGCACTTGGGATTGTCCGCCTGAGTACCTCGGATCAATCTCACTTCCTCCCTAATGTTTTGTACCAAGCTTATACACAGCGGCCGAACCTGCACCACTAAACAATGAATAAATCAATAAATCAACCATTACAATAATCCCAAACATCATTCCCCTTTCTTTCCCTCCCCTCGATTTCGTCGGCAATCAAAAAGAAAGTAAAACCAAGAAACAAACATCAAAATCCCCAAAACAAAACCGCGAAAACCCACCGGGGAAAAATGGAAAAAAAAAACAACAACAACCAAACCCCAAAAAGACCAAGATTATATGCAAATCAGAAAGAAAAGCACAAAACCCTCGAGTTGACTCTGAGCCAAAAGACTCACCTGAACCAACCCCGCAAAGCGAGAGAGAGATCTGCCAAATCTGAGCTCAAATGCGTTTGAAAGCAACAAAATTCTTGAAGAAATGGTATCTAGGGTTTTTTGAGATACCTTGAAGATGAAGGACGAAAGAAAAATAGAGAGAGAGTGTGTGTGTGTGAAGCTATAAGAAAGAGAGAGAGAGAGAGAGAGAGAGAGAACTAAAAAAATAACTTAATAAACATGCTAAAAATACTTGAAGCTTCTCACCCTCCCTCCTCCTCCGGAATTCATTCACATTTTTTATTTTTGTTTCACTTCTTCTTTTTTTTAAAGAGTTTTTGTTTCTCTTCTTGATATTCTAAATATAGTAAACTTCATGAGATTTTTTAATATATATTAATTTCAAAGTAGTAAATTGTCCAATAATATAATTAGTAACGTTTTTTATTAGAATATAATTTTAGATATTTTTACGATGATAATAAATTTATATTTCTTAAAATAATATGAATCAATATATGTTGTGAAATCCTAATAGTCCCTTTCCTTATTTTCTCTCATTTTGTCCTTTTTTTAAACCTATTTTCCTCTAAGAAATGATTATTTGATCATTTTTTGCACTCCTTTACATTTTTTACTTTTATTTTTTTATTTAATAAAGTAATTTTTCTACTAATATTTATGTTTTATCTTGCTTATTGTATTGTTGTCTTTTTAGTGTCATTTTAGGTTTTTCGTTGGTTTGTTACGACGTGATATTGATTTATGTGGGGCGATTCGGATAGGCTAACATATTCGATATATCAAATATGTCAAATTATAGTCATTAGTACGTTGAAAATGAATCGTAAATATTATACTCACTATATTATCAAATTTGTAGGTTTTATATCGATTTATTAAGTTAATAACCTAAGTATTATTTTGATTTTTAGTTATTTATATATTTATACATAAAAAATATCCAAGAAGCGAAAGAAATAATTAAATTTATTAAAATGTTTTCAAAAGAAGAACCCAGCTTTTTGTCTTTTTCCTAATGTTTGCTTTTTCTTATTTCTATTTTATTTTTCTTATTACATATTATGTACTTAGAATTCCAACCTGGATCTTCCAATAAAACTTTAATATAGTCAGTCCCCAAATTTGCGAAAAACATCAATATTTAATTTTTAAAAAATGATAAAATAAATTTTTGAGTGAACTTGATGATTAAGCTGAAATTAGTCAAGTCTTCATGCACTCAAAATTCAAATAATTTTCATATTAAATATGACATAAGTTCGGCCGGGATTAGATCAACGGCTATTGACCCGAAACTGTTATTGATAAATATGAATTTAAGAAAAATATTAGTTAGTGGATGTTTTTTAATATTAGTTTTCAAAACTGTTATTGATCAACATGAATTTAAGATAAATTTTTAAAATTACAATTGGTAAAATATATTTTCTAAATTTTAGTTTTTTTATTTTGTATTATTTTTATAAAATAATTATCTAATCATGCAAAATAATTAAAAATATAACATTAAAAATTAAAATATTTTTAAGAACGTTAACAATAAGATAAACAAATATTTTATATTTTTAACAAACAAATAATAGCTTTCAACTAGGTAGACATATGTTCAGATTAGACAAAAAAAATTATAATTAATATTGGTGGGTATATACGGATTTGATATTGTAGGTGACTTTTTGAATAAAGCCCAAAAGTTAATTGTAAGGATAATTTGGTATGGAAGTAAAAAAAATAAATAAATAAATAAATAAAGTGGAGGAATTTAAAGTTTGAAAAAGTGGGTGAAATTTTTAGCCATGAAATTTTTAGCCCAAAATTTCAGGCTTTGGCCAAAATATATGTGGGTGAAAATTTAGTTACCCACACATATTTATGTGTGGCTAAAAAAATTAATGCCACATTAGCACCACCTCATCAAAATAATGGTGGGAACATTTATCTAAAAAAATAGAGGGAAATTTTAGAGCCATCATTATGTGTGGGAAAATCAATTACCCACACATAATTTTACCTATTATACTTAGTGGCTGACACTTAATTTATCCACACATATTTTATAAATATGTGTGGCTAAAAATGAAAAATACCAACACATAATATATGTGGGTAAATTTGTGTGGGTGAAACCCCCAATTTCTTGTAGTGTCTTTTTTTGGGGACATTATTTAGCAAATGAATTGATTATTATTTTGTACATATAAAAAGTATGGCAATATTTCCATTATGAAAGAATTTTATGTCATTTTGGAACAAGGTAAAACATTCTTTGTTAGAGGTATTTGGTTGACTTTGAATATTTGAATCCATGGAGCATTGAATAATTGATATAGGAAGAATTCATGAAGGTAAGTAAAGTTTAGTTATATTTTATAAGCTCACTTATATTACCGACACTCCATGTATCAACAATTATTCCAAAAAGAGCAATCTTGATATATGTCACCTTATTTGATTGTAGTTTTCAAATTAAGAAGATCCATAAAAAGTCAATTTTTGGTTTCCTTAAGTGTGAATTTTTTAGCCAAATAATTTATAATTCCATAATTACTTTATTTTGATTTATAAATAAAGTCCCCATGGATGAACATGTTGATGCATTATGTCTAATAGTATCCCCTTGACATTGTCAAGCATTAAAATAAGACTTGAAAATTAAAGAAAAGAAAAAAAAAAACAAATTCTCAAAGGGAAAGTACTAGCAGAAATTTGGGAAGAATTATTGTTCTTCACCAGAGCTAACATATAGGACATAGAAATAAGGGACGAAAAACAAGAAGAGGAATGCCCACATTGAGCATTCCCTAGGTGCATAAGGAGGTATGTTGGGTGATACTTTTTTTATTTTGGAAAATATACAGTAGAATACTGAAAAAATCAATGAATACCTAAAAAATGGGATTCAACCCTTATGTACAATAGTAACAGAAAGAAATTATAAAATGAAATGCAATATATAAAATATGTCTCAAACAAAAAAAAAATTATTTATTGTAACCCAAGAAAAATTTGAAGATAAGAACTATAAAATTAAAATATAGGGGATGAAATGAGTATATATTAGATTTTTGGACGTTGTTGAATCATTTGGAAGATTGTAAAAATCAAAAGAACTTGTATTTTGTAATGAGATCCTTTGAGGAAGCATTGAACTCCATTGTGAAAAGACAAGACTCATTGCTTGACATTTTGGCAAAGATTTTGGATATGTAACTACTTATAGTAGAGAATATGACATTCACATGTCCATAATGGATATGTCAGTGTCATCTTCTCTTGATCATATAGAGTTATTATAATCTAGTTATAACTTGAATATCCATCCAAGAAATAATAATATTCATATCTATCTAACTTTTTCAATATTTGATATATGAATGAAAATAGATAGTCAGCTTTTCTAAAAGCCTTGTTGAGTTTTTGATAATCTATAAATACTCTCTACATATAGTAATTGTGCATTTAGAAATATGTTCCCCTTTTTATTTTTCAACACTATCATTTTGCCTTTCATTGGCACTACATGACTAGGACTCATCCATGAGCTATTAGATATAGTATATATAAATCCATTTTTCAGTTGCTTCAAAAATTATGTTTTCACTACTTTTTTCATCATGGAATTCAACCTTCTCTAATGCTTAGTAGTTAGTCTTGCATCATCTTTCTTAAAAATTTTGTGCAAATTGATGGAAGGAGTGATTCTTTTTGTCTTTTATTGATCAATGCAATTGTTTCCATATATTATTGAAGCTTTATAAACACTTTTTGCTCTATATCCTTCATCATATAAGATGATATAATGATAGACTTCATTCTGTCATCTCCTAGGAAAGCATAATAAAAATGGTTTGATAATTCTTTCAAAATTAAACCATCTTCTATCTTCTATAAACAAGGTGTTGTGATGTTTTCAATTAATGTTGTGACATGTATTGTCAATGCTCCATTAACTTCTATCGCAAACTTTTTATTTATAGATTTAACATCTCATGTCACAACCTACTCTTCAAGCATCATTACTTGTTTTAAACTCCTCACAACTTCTTTATATGTTGCAGCATCATCAAAAAGTTTGCGATATCTTTTATCATTTCATCTTTGATTTTTTCTATCATGATTTTATCAATACTCATGTAACTTCATCTCCTTTACATTTTTCATATTCATACAATATTATTTCTTCATCATCTATTGTGGCTTCTTAAAATAAGGTTTGCACATCATAATGTGTCATGACTTTATCATAAATATATTGTGACTTTATAAGAATTTTTAGAGTATCACTTTGTTTCTGCATTCTCAATTCCTTATAGTGACCTCATGAAGTCAATTTTGGCCAGTGTAAGAATGGTTTAGACTATCCATTATCTTGCAACTTACTTTGTCTACATTAGTAAAATTCAAATTTTGATAAATATTGAACTTTACTTACTCCTCACACACTAAGAGAGTCAACTCTTCATTCTTCATATCGATCAGCACATGTATAGTAGTTAGAAATAAAATTTTTAGAATTAGTGGTTCATCACTATATTTTTCAATATCTAATACTACAAAATCTATAAAAAAGATATAAACTTTTGACTTTCACCAAAATATCTTCAATGAAACCTCTTAGTTGAGTAAAATTTCTATCCATCATTTGTAATGAGGTTGTTGTATGAGCAAATTGAACATCATCACTCCAAAGTCGAAGGTTATTCACGAGTCCTAACTTTTCAGGAAACTCATTAACTACTTTTAATGGTTACTTTGAATAAACATTCTTTTTCTCTACCCTCTTGTCCCTTTCTCGATAAGAAGTAATGTGCTAAAAAAAGTATTTAAACTTTTGGCTTTGCTAGTAATTCTCACACAATTAACATTTACTTTTCTTCATGTTTCACTAGAGAAAACTATATGACCAAAAGTAACTTGTAAAACTGTCACCATCACATGTCACTTTTGTTCATTTCTGCCACATGACTTAACTTTCATCATCCATAAATACAAATGGAAATGGCCACACTAAAATTAAAACTTTTAGAAAATATTCTATTTAACATCCAATATCAATCGAGGGTTCGTTCCATTAAGATGTGAACAATGGATTAGCCTATAAATTTGTTCTTGGTTTTGTAAACATTATACTCATAATAATTAAACTTACCTTGATTTTAGATCTTAGCATATGGGTTTGTGTCATGCATCATGATCGAAATGGTTGTCACTTTATTCTTACCATTACTCGTGACTATGCCTTGTTGCTTATCTATCATCATCCAGAACTCCAATAATACATGAACTTATTGATAACCAAAAACCTAATCTCAATTCTATTTAAATACTAATCTATCCATAACCAAATAAAATTACAACAAACCATAATATTTTTTCAAAAAAAAAAGAATATTCATCACACAAAACAATATTATATCATCCTTTGATTCTCCATTTTGCCTATAATTAGCGAGAATAATATATGAGACAAGTAAAAATTCATCATGTATGAATTTGAGTGCCCAATTACAACTCTTGGGAAGAATCTAGGATTCAAAACCTTAAATCTCTCCAAACTATATCAATTAAAACTTGGCTTACCCCTAGAAGGGGATATGAATGTGTACCTGCCCCTTAGGGTTTTTGCTTATGCCTTGGATCATCCTTGTTACTCATGGATTATGCTGAAATTGAATTTGAAGCTCTAGGTTTTTTGTACTTAAGCATTCATCTCATGGATTTCTTGAATTTCTTCAAACTCCTTTTTATACCCATGTGCTAGGTGTGGTGTTTTTATTAGAATTTGGGGCATTAAAAGTCATGGCTTTGGCTTTTAGCCTCTGTAATATAATGTCATGGTATGAGTTATGAGCTATGAAATAGTTCTCTTTTTTCTAGTTGATTATTGTGATGATATACAAAGTTATGATAAGGCATTTAGCCTATATAACACAAAGTCACAATGGTAGGTGTAGCTATGTCTTTTGCATTTAGCCTCTATAACATAGCCATATTGTTGAAGAATGGTCATGACTTTGTTTTCTTTCTTGAGCCAAGAGTCATAGCACTTATGTTGGTCATGGCTTGAGTATGTCTATCTATATTTTGTAACCAAAGGTCATGATGTCAGATGTTTGATGTTCTAACTACCAGAAATTCATAGGTATTTTGGTGCTTATAATGTGTAGGCATGAAATGAGAAAAATTATGAATTAATTTTGACTTTGGAGTTTTGGTGAGTTTAATGAATAGTCAAGAAATCAATAGGGTTTTGAAAGTATTTAAATAAATGAGATAGAATAATGAGTCTTGGATTATTTCAGCATCCATTCTTGGATGAAATTTTATCTAATTAGTTATGGGAATCATTATATTTAATGACTCTACTAACTTATTAGCATAATTTCTTGCACTTTACACCACATTCTTAGTGATTGTGATATTATCATGAAGTCGTAGTGCATGGATGGATATTATGTATAATATTCTCCTAAGGGATTCATCTTTGGTGTGAGGGTTTCATCATTATCGAGGAGGATAGTGATGCATAATCTTCAGGACATGCATGAGTGTAAGGTGACTCACAAGGTGGTGACAACTCTTATTAGTCACTTCTACTCATATAGTTTATACCAATAAAACTTGATGAAAGCACATTTTAATTATACAATTATGGTGCTTATGAAGCTAAAAGTTAAAACTCTTACAACTATGTCAATCTTTCATCTTTAGGATACATGATGTTAAAGAATAAGAATGTGCATACAAAGCAACCATCAAGAAAAATTACCTAAAAGGTATGGAATTGTTAATGACTCTTGAGCATAGATACGTTATTGTATTAGTATTGATGTAGCAAGGGGATGGATATGAAGTGTCCATCATTGGGATAGGTTCAATGGTGATGACCACCTTGTATATCTTTAGAGCAAGGCTTTATTTCAAAAAAACTTTAACATTCATTATGTGTCCAACACAATATAAGGTGAGCAAATTGAACATCATCACATAGATTTAATGAATAAACTCATGAACCTAAGATTTTTTAACAATCCCATTATCTTTTTTACTGAAAATGAGTTGTCTCACTATTGAATAAATTAAACTTCTGATATAATCTCTATATGATCGATATCTAGACAAAAGCATGTTTATACTACTTGTATGACCCATACATTTTCAAATATTTATTGACAAGATATTCTCATTAATGAGATTTTTACACATCACCTAACCAATAAAATTAGGTGGTGTAACAATGTTACAATACCATATCAGTGTCAAGGCTTTTACCTGAGTATTTGTGGCTTATATATAGAAAAATTCATAACACTCTTATCCTTTTAGCAGGTTATTTGTTTGATAAAGGTTGGAAATATTGAAAGGTTAGGAATGCAGCAATAGCACAATAATGGGGGTCCTACTGCCCGGTCAGAGGGCCAAATAAATTTTTGGAGCATAACTCGGTTCATCTGAGTGATCTAACCAACTCCATTATTTATATAAATTGTTTTTTATTTCTATTTTTAAACTGCTGTAATTTTGTGTGTGGAATTATTCATCTCCATTTTTCTCCTCTCTATATGATTTTTCTTTGCGACTGTTTCTACTCACAAACTGTAAGAATATTCTAATTTGGTTATAATCTATAAATGCTTAAGCATTTTTCTATGTGGATGTAGCTAGTCATATTAAACGACTAGTGAACCACATTATTTTCTACCTCTTTGTTGTGGTTGTGATTTATGTCGTGGTTTATTGAAATTGATTATGGATATATATATATATATATATATATATATCATTTACTGTTTGTTATTCTCTTCTTCTGAATCTCTAAAATCACAATTGTTAGAAGCAAAATTTTTTAACAATTGGTATCATAGTGAGTTTCAGAAAATTTTTAAGCAATTGTGCCATCGGATTTTGTGATTTTTTTTCTGTAAAATGATATTCTGTTGAAATTGCTAAAACCTTAAACACTACGATCGAGAAGTTTAACGGCAGAAATAGGTTTGGTATGTGGTAAATTAAAATGCAGGTTCATTTGAATAATTTTAATATCTATAGTTCTCCTGTTCAAGGTTTCGATCCTAACACTGCTGCTGCTCTTGGAATAATAGAGGCGGAGACATGGAGACATGAAGAAAAAGCTCACTCCACTATTCTATTAAGCTTGTCTGATGAAATCATTGATGAGGTAGTAGATGAACAATCTACTGCAAGATTGTGGCTCAAGATTGAGTCATTGTATATGACTAAATCACTAACAAATAAGCTTCTATTGAAGAGGAGGTTATTCACACAAAGGATGCAAGAGGGAACTTCTTTTAAGAAGCATCTTAATGATTTAAACAAGATTCTCATGGACCTTAAATGCGTGGATGCTAAGGTAGAAGATGAGGATGTTGCACTTCTGCTTTTAGTCTCTCTTCATACTTCCTATGAGAATTTCATGGAATCACTAATAATGGAGAAGGAGAAAATCACTCTAGAGAATGTTCAGTCTGCCCTACACTCCAGAGAGATGAGGCAGAAAGCTATTGTTGAATGAATTGAACAGCATCCTGCTAGATTGGTGGTGACAAATAAGAGGCCACAACATGTTCCATTCAAGAAGAAGGGAAACAAGTTCCAGAATAGGTCAAAAAAGGTTGACACTTGTCACTACTGCAAACATAAAGGGCATTAGAGAATTGAATGCCCAAAGAAGAAAGTAAGGCTGGAACAGCATGGTCAGTCTAATCCCCCGCCTACTACTACTGTGGTTTTTGATGACTTGGATGATGGAGAAGATCTTGTGCAGGTAACCTCTATAATGGTTGCAAGATCAGATTCTTGGATACTAGATACTAATGCTTCCTTCCATAAAAGTACTCACTTGGAGTGGTTCGGCAAATTTGACATGAAGGAAGCTAGTCATGCTGTGGTGGGGAACAACCAACCATGTAAGGTGGTTGGAATTGACATAGTGAGACTAAGAACATATGATGGCTGAATAGTCTCACTTTTAAATGTAAGGTATGTTTTTGAAATGACAATGAATCTCATTTCTTTTGGTATTCTAGATGATCAAGGATGCACATTCAGTGGTGGTGAGGGAACCTGAATATTCACTGAGGAGATGATGTCATATTGAAGGGGTAGAAGAGTGGAATGCTATACACATTGATAGGTTCCACAATGATAGGGGATATTACTGTCACATCTGGAGAGCCATCATCTAAAGGTGAAGATGATCTTACCAAACTGTGGCATATGCGGATCGCACATATGGAAGATAAAGGTATCAAAATTTTCTCTGGTTGTTAACCTTCTGGTTGGTCATAAAATTAGTAAACTTAATTTTTGTGATCATTGTATTTTTGGTAAGAAACATAAAACTAAGTTTGGTAAGGCTATATACTGTACAAATAGTATTTTGGATTATATCCATGCTGACTGTTGGGGTTCTTCTAGAGTAATATCTCTTGGGGTCACTCGATTTTATTTATGTTTAGTTGATGATTACTCCAGGATGTCCGGAGTATTCATGCTGAAACAAAAATCAGAAACTTTTATAAAGTTTAAACAATGAGTTAGCTTAGTGGAAAACTGAACACAAAAGAATGTTAAACTATTATGGACAGATAATGGTCTAAAATTTTGTTCATCCGAATTCGAGGAATTTTATAAGGACAAAGATATACCCAGACACAAAACTATTAGAGATACTCATCGGCAGAATGACATTGCTGAAAGAATAAACTAAACTTTTATAGAGAGAACTAGATGTGTGCTCTCTTAATTAAGGCTTAGGCAAGGAGTTTTGGGCTGAAGCTATTAATACAACATGTCATTTGATAAATAGATCACCACATAGTAGAATTAATTTTAAAATTCCATTCGAGGTGTGGACTAGTAAACCTGTAGATTATTCTAATCTGAAAGTATTCGGGTGTGTTTCCTACAATCATATAAATGATGGTAAGCTTGAACTACGAGCAAGGAAAAGAATATTTATAGGATATAATGATGGAGTCAAGAAATTTTAAATATGGTCACCATCTAAAAAGAGTGTGATTCTCTCTAGGAGTGTCACCTTTGATGAAAGTGTCATCTTTAGACAAGTATCTTGTCCTACCCAGTTACCTGAAGTTCCTCAAGATGAACTTAAGGTGGAACTAAAATCTGAATCTATAGCTCCAGGAAGGATGCATGTTATCTCTAGACAAACAATAGCTAATCAAGAAAATGATGCTAAGTCTATTATTGAACCTAATTCTGAACCTTAACCTAAAGAAACTATTCCCTATTGCATTGGAAGAGATAAACAAAGGAGGATGAATGTAGGTCCTCCTTTGAGATTGGCTTTGATGAATTTATAGGGTTTACCCTACAAGTTGTCGAAGAGATTGATATTCTTGAACCATCCTTTTTTAGGAATGTTGTTAGATATCCTGAATTTGAGTCATGGTTAGTTGCCATGAATGAAGAGATTGAATCTCTTCATAAAAATGGTACTTGGCTTATTGTACCTAAACCTAAAGGGAGAAAAATAATTTCTTACAAATGAATTTTTAAGAAGAAAAAAATGCCTCTTTAGCTGGTGGTGTAAAGTTTAAGGCACGTCTAGTTGCAAGAGGGTTTAGTCAAAAAAAGGGTGTCGGTTATAATGAGATATTCTCTTCTATAGTTAGACATACCTCAATTAGGGTGCTTCTAGCATTAGTGGCACATCAGGACCTTGAACTTGAGCAGCTAGATGTTAAAACTATATTTCTTCATGGAGATCTAGATGAAAAAATTTATATGAGCCAGCCTGAGAGTTTTGAGGTATCAGGTAAGGAAACCCATATGTGCAAGCTTCTGAAGTCCCTTTATGGACTTAAGTAGTCTCTCCATCAGTAGTACAAAGATTTGATTATTTTATGACTAGTCACAGATATAGTAGATGTGACCATGACTTCTATGTTTATTTTTAAAGGCACAAGGATGAGTCATATATCTACTTGCTATTGTATGTAGATGATATGCTTATTATTGTCATAAATAAATCTGACATTCAGAAACGGAAAGATCTCCTCAGTTTTGCATTTGATATGAAAGATCTTGGAGAAGTAAAGCAAATTTTTGGTATGGAAATATTCAGAGATAGAATTAAAAGAAAATTGTTTCTTTCACAGAAACAATATATTCAGAAAATTCTATCTAGATTTGAAATGTCTTCTTGTAAGTCTTTTTCCACCCCATTTGCTTCTAACCTCCATTTTACATTAGAATTTTGCCCCAACTCTAAATCTAAAAAGGAACAAATATTTAAGGTTCCTTATTCTAGTACTGTCAAAGGCCTCATTTATCTTATGGTGTGCACCGACCTAATATTGCTCATGCAGTATGTGTAGTGAGTAGGTTTATGATAAATCCTAATCAAGAGTACTGGAAAGCTGTTAAAAGGATACTTAGGTACCTCAAGAGGACTTCTAATATTGGTAATGAATCTGAACTCATGCTGGTAGGATATTCTGATTCTGACTATGCAGGAGATGTTTACAGTATATGGTTTATGACTGGTTATGTCTTCACTATATGTGGTTCTATAGTTAGTTGAAAAGCCAAACTACAATCTTATGTTATTTTATCTTCTACTGAAGTAGAGTATATGGCTTAGACTGAAGCTGCGAAGGTAGGAATATGGTTGAAAGGTTTTCTCAAGTTCCTTGGTTTTTTTGAAAGGTTACAATAGTTTTATATGATAACCTCAGTGCTATCTATTTAGCAAAAGACCAAGTGCACCATGAAAAGACAAAGCAAATTAATGTGCGATATCATTTTTTTTTATCTGAAAAGAGTGTACAAGCAAAGAAGATTGAAACTTTCTGATAATCTAACTGACATGTTTACCAAACCTATTACTCTGAAATAGTTAAGACAACTTCTTGACTTACTGAACATAACAAATTAGATGCAGTCTTATTTAGACTAACTCTTTATAGAGAGTGTCTCTCTATCTATATGCAAAATAAATTAAGGTGGAGATTGTTATTTATATATTTTGTTTTGATAAATCTATTTTATAAAACCAAAATATTTTTTTTTTCAATATTTTGTTAGTGCAAGAAATAAGATATTAAAAGGTTAGGAATGTAGTAATAACACAATAATGGGGCTCACACTGCCCAGTTAGAGGGCCGGAAAAAATTTTTGGAGCAGAACCTAGTCCATCCGAGTGATCCGACCCGCTCCGTTATTGATATAAATTTTTTTTTACTTCTATTTTTTGGCTGCTGTAATTTTATGTGTAGAACTGTTCATCTCTATTTTCTCCTCTCTGCACAATTTTTCTTCGTAACTATTTCTTCTCACAAACAGTAAGAACATTCTGATTTGAGTATAATCTATAAACACATAAGCATTTTTCTATATGGATGTTGCTAGTCATGTTAAACAACTAGTATCTCACATTATTTTTTACGTCTTTGTTGTGGTTGTGATTTGTGTCGTGGTTTGTTAAATTTGATTGTGGATATAAATATATTGTTTGATGTTTGTTGTTCTCTTCTTCTGAATTTCTAAAATCACAATCATTAGAAGTGGAATTGCCTAACATGATCACATCATGGTCTACTCTATCTATCTTTACTATATCACACAACTATAGAATTATTGCAATGTGATTGTTGGATATTTGGAATCTTCGCTATATTACACAACTCTATAAACAAGGAAAGTCAAATAATCACCAAGTGTGTGGTAGTGCATGTGTTATTATGACATTTTTTTCAACAATTCCAATACTATTTTCATCACTTTTATTATTTTCTTTCATTATTACTTCTCCACTTTGTTTTCTTCTCTATAAATTTAGTGTTATTTCTATTTCTAGATCCCAAGGAAATGACTAATAGCAATTTACAAAAAGAAACAATCCAAACTTAATAAAAAAATAAAAACAAAACGGATTTGTTCTTTTTTATACAACTAGTTTAAAAAAAACCAATTTCACCAAATCAAAGAATTTTCAATTCCCAGAAATAGTGCCAAAAACTTTTTGGGATGAATTATATTCATACTAAATAGAAGTACAATTATATGTGTCTAATAAGTAAAAAAGTAGACTCATATAGTCAAAATGTTACATATAGATTGATATTTTTGAAAAAAGTACAATTATATTAAATGTTCTGGTTTGAAATGGTGTCAACTTCTCTATTGTCTTAGATTACGCCTTATAATATGTGTTCAATTCAAAATGTTCTGGGGTTAATTTACTTCTTTGCACATGGCAATTAACTTTATTCAACATTCATGAGTATGTAGTGTGCTATTTGTTGATTTGTGGATTAGAAAACGGTGTGATCTCTACTATTGTTGGTGACACTTCTTATACCCATCACCTAGTCATCAAAAATACTTGATGTAGATCTTGATGATGAGAATAAATATATTATCCATGTTATAGACACATACTATCACTTATTATTGTGAATTCCTTAAGCATGTGTTCATATTCACTAGTAACAATCCTTCTAAGAATTACATAATGTCTTGGGTAGCCAAATAATTTTTTGGGTAATACTTGGACTTTTAATTAATTACTAGTGTCAATCCATATGGTGAATATCTCAAATCTATAAGTTTGTTCCATATAGCCCATATAGAGAGTTTCCTACACATGTGATCTTTGAGTCTGTCATACTTCTAAGGAGGCACACATCTTTGTTTTTATTGTATGTCAACATCCATATAAACATGCACATTCATGGTAACTAGATATACTGTTTGATAAATGTAACTAAATGTAAATTATGATGGATACCTATGGTAGGTTATATACATCTTGGAAAAATCTAAGATGTTTAAATAATTCAAAAGAACATCAACAAAATAGCATACTACATTTACAAAAATGTCATAATTCAATAATTATTATCCATAAGATGTAATATAGTAATTTTGTTATGCATGATATTTTTTGCATAAAAAAGAGTTTTAAATAGTATCGTTTCATTAAATTATATTTGTTATGGATTAGGATTAATAGTTGTGAAATTGGGTAAATTTGTGTGAAATATGAGATTTGATGGATTTGTTGAGAAGGTGGTGAGTGAAAAGTCATGTGAAATCATTATATTACGTGTGTTATGATTTTATCAAACCTCATTGAGCTTATAGGATAGTTTTGATATTTATTCTTGGTCGAAACTTTTACAAATAGTCATAGCAATTTCGAGCATCAAGATTCTAACACTTTACTAATATGTTCATTTCACTATACAACACATTCTTTTTAGTTGTAAAACTTTCTTGGAGTTACATCTACACTAGCTCATGACATTTTTTATAGTCTCTACACACATCGCAACAACCAAGTCCATTCTTAATACCTTGACTTTTAAATATAGAAAATTTTAGAGAGCATTTACTCGAGGCATAGTCATTTTCATTGCCATAACTTTCTGCTCTAGAGGAAAGATACATCTAATTCTTAGTACAACAAATTTAGCTTATAGAAATAAAATGCACAAGCTGTGAATTAGGTTAATAGAAATGAAATACACAAGGCACGACCATTTCCAACAACACAACTTAGTATTATAGAGACAAAATATACAACCACATCCATTCTTAGTGCCTTGGCAATCTAATGTAGAAAAGAAACCAAAGTATTGTCTAATTCATAGTACAACGACTTTGTATTACATAGATGAAAAGCCAAAACTATGACATTCCAAAAAAAATAATGACTTTCCATTTAAAATAAACACCTAACCTTTCAACTATAAAAGTGCAAAATGAGGGATTTTCAAAGATTTCTAGCCATATAAAAGTGATAAAAACCTAGGGTTTTTTGGAGCATAATGTTTCCCAAGCATAGGGAAGATCAATGAGCAAAGAGGTGATGTAAGCCACAAACATAAACCCATAATGAAGGATTGAATTTCAACTCACACCTACGTACAAATCCAAAGCACAAGAATAAAGAGTGCGGATTTAGAATTTAAGTCTTAGACACTTGTTAGGGTAATCATTAGAAATCCAAAATTCTATGAGATGTATCTCATATTATCTTATGTGAATTCCTCCTAAATGTCAAATTAATTAAGATCTAGGGTTTGTATATTTCATTTTATGTGATGGAAACTTAATTTAGTGATTTTAATATTTAGATTTTGTTATTGTTTGGTTATTAATAGATATGATATTTATGTAGATTTGAAAATAAAATTTTATTATTGGTGGATTTTTGCTTGTTATTATTGGTAGAAGAAAATAGGTAAATCATGAAGCATAATCATATTTAATGGTAGGATTGAAGTAAGAATCCTTCTAATCAGAATGTTTGAGATAAATTATATATTAAATCTTAGCATTGAGATAAGTATAATCATGTGAGTATGGTGCTTATGAAGTCAAAAGCAAAAATATTTTTAAAAGACAACCAATACATATGTCTTAGAAGAACTAATCCTTAATTAATGTAAGTATTTTATTAAATATTTTTTAAGAGTTTCATTGTTAGTGTGAGAGTCACACTTTATTATAGTAAATAGTGATAGTTAAGCCATGAGATACATGTAGGTAGAAGTGACTGGTAAGGCAGTAATAGTCATGTAAATTATTTTTAACTATATGCTCATATTGGTGAGATTTGAGAAAAAATATATATTAATTATACAATAATAATACTTGCAAAGCCAAATGTACAAATATTTTCATACCTTATTTGTTCATGTTTATATGACACATGAGGTTGGCTAATAAAAATATACATACGAAGTAATGATCCCCGAATTGCATAAAAGTTATGGACTTTTGAATTATTATCGAATAGTAATGATTGATTATTTCAATGATAAAGTACCAAGGGAATATATATGAGAGAACCATCATTAGGGAGAGACTAATAGTTAATAACTGCCTTATATGCTATTAGGGTACTAGGATATTTTTCAATAGTCCAATATTTATTCTATAACCAAACACAATAACATCCAAATTATTTAGATAATCTTTCAAGTATAATGGAATGGAGCGATCCTAGAATCTAGATGTCTTACCG
Source organism: Sapria himalayana (assembly GCA_029783825.1). Lineage (NCBI taxonomy): Eukaryota > Viridiplantae > Streptophyta > Magnoliopsida > Malpighiales > Rafflesiaceae > Sapria > Sapria himalayana. The sequence goes on along the minus strand of JAREIK010001488.1, from coordinate 2,430,535 downwards.
AAAACCAAATATTATTCTTTCAACTAGATAAGTAGTTGACTCATCATTGATTAATCAAACTACCTATATAATCACTAAAAAATTTTTATATAGATGAAAATTTACTTTGATATTTGTATGGGCCATATACTTGTAGAATAGTTGGATGAGAGATTTTTTCTCGATATTTTGGGACTTGCCAAATCATAAAAATTAACATAATAAAGCTATAATATGTTTTTGGCACTATTACTGAGGATTATTTAGTTTGGTTAGTCAAACTATGTTGATATAACTATCCTTTAAAAAATGATAATTCTATTTTAAGTAGTTTGGATAATATTTTTTTTTGTTGCATTTAGATTCACATTGCTTATCTTGTATTACTTATTTGTATATTTTTGTTAGTATTTTTTTTTATTTTGTAGTCACCACATTTATGAGTAGAACTACTAGGTCTAAGCTAACACATTTGGATCTAGAGGTTGAGAGAAATAGAAAAGTAATCTTGAGATAAAAAGTTGAGAAAAAACAAATAGAATGAAATAGTAATAATAGAGAGGCTTAAATAGGTGATGAGCAAGCTGTCTAACTGCTCAATCATAAACTACACCTGGCAAACTATCAGTAACCTACTATGATAGACATCTACTATGAGATTAAATTGTAACTAATGAAAGCCAATTATTTTAAGTTGAAGTTACATCTAATTGTGATGGTTCAACAACATCAAATAGTGGGAAGATATTAAAGGAACCAAATAGTCATATCATAATTTTTTGGTGTTATGCTATATAGTTAAAATAAATGAAGCTAGTCTTGATACTAATTAGTTATGTCTATTCCCATTTTCTATGAGAGACAAGGCATATAGTTGGTTTCAATACTTATTTTAAGGTTCAATTGAGAATTGTGATGAATATGTGTAGCTTTTCTCATAAAGTTCATCTTGTCTCAAATCATCTCATAGTTATGGAGTGACATAATTCAATTTCATTTGGAAAAGCTAGAGACATTATATGATTCTTGAGACTATTTTAATGAGTTATTAAGGAGATATCCTCTATTGGATTTTAGTTATGGAGTGACATATCTCACCTCGGGTGGGTTGATTATGAACAAGTTACCTAAGAAAGTATATTATTTATTTAAGAAGTTAGCAATGAATAACTATCGAACTCTAAAAGTCTATATATCTAGGAGAAAATAAGTTGGAGTGTTTGAGTTAGATAGAATTACCATAATGAGAGGCAAAGATAGAAGTATTTCTCGAGAAGTTGGAAGCCCAAGAGAAGAAGTAAAAAATGAATGAGAGGAATTATCATTTTGCAACCATAAGAAATAGTGAATTTCAACCATGTTTATTTAATGTCATGACCCTATATGAATATCTTCATATATTATCATCCAAATGTGAAAAATCACGAAGATTTTTTATATTGAGGCTATTAAAATGGGCAGTAGAATGTGAGACAAATCCCAAACAATTTTGGGAATAATTCCATGGACATAATATTCAAGGAATATCGAGTTCGCATTACCAATATTCCAAGGGTCATGTCTAGCCCAACCCCCTAATGGTCATAGAAGGAGTATCAGATGAGCAAATGAAGATTACTTGAAGTAAAATGAATATGATGAAAAATGACTTTAAGGTAATTTTTCCTCAACCCAACTTTTTCCACTATATTTTATAAAAATAAATTTCGATAGATAATTTAAGAATTTTATTGATATTTTCTATGATTTGGAAGTTAACATCATATTTGTAGAAGCATTATCTCAAATACTGAATTATATAAAATTTATGAAAGATGTCGTGAGTAGTAAAAGAAAGTTGGGGATATTTGGAATGGTAAATATGACATACAAATGTAATATAATTATTCAATGAAAACTCTTGAGAAAGTTGAATGATCTAAGAAGTTATATGATACTATACATAATTAGGAAGCATATTTTCAAAAGGTGCTATGCAATTTAGGATCGAGCATTAATTTGATGAATTTGTTAATAGTGCAATGACTGAACCTAGGCAATATCACTCCAACCTATGTCTCCATGCAAATGGCTAATAATCAATGAAGTACCCAATGAGTATTATTGAAAATATATTTGTTAAGATCGATATATTTATTTTTCTTCTGAAATTTAAGGTGTTGAATATGGAGAAAGACTAATACACGCCATTGATTTTGTTGTGGTACCTATTTTTAGCAACTGGAGAAGTACTCATTTATGTCAAGAAGAGAGAGTTAATGCTTGACATAGGCAAGAATCAAGTGAAATTCAACATTTAAAAAGGTATGTAAAGTTCAAATGATGATGATAAAGATTGATGGAAGATAGAAAACTTCCTTCATACAATAAAGAAATAAAATATACATTTTAGGTTTAAAGATTTTGTAGAAAACTACAAGCCTAATAAAGACAAGGATTATGACATGTAAGATGAACTATAAAAGTGAATTTGAGACTGAGAAGTATCTCTACTATGAAATCATAATATTCTTCAAAGTCATGACTTTAGAAGTATGCAAAGAAGAGTACTCCAAAGAGGAAGAAAAGAAAAGCAAAACACCCAATTTCTCTTCATAATTTGCATATAAAAAATGATGTAGAGGATTGAGAAAATATATTGGTAGAAAAAGGAGAGGCATAATCCCAACTAGTGGTAAATATTTAGTGTTCTAAGTACTAAATATTCTTATGTATTTTGATAGTTTATAATGTTGTGTAAACATAAAAATAGAGATAATATGGGCTGATTTCATGAGTTTGGAGTTTTAAAAAGTTGTGATGATTACTCATGAAATCAAAAGGTTTTTAGAGGTGTTTATTAGAGGGGATAGATCATTGAGTCTCTATTTCAATATTTCAATATTCATTCATAGCCAAAACTCTACCTAATTGGTCAATGTAATTTTTATATTCCATGACTTTATTAACTCATTAGTTAAATTTTTCTACTATGTGATACAATCTAATAACTATGGTATTATCATTGAGTCATAGAAATACTTAGCTCAGAAATTTTAAATGGATATGATATTGATTCTCCATCATTGCAACCAAATACCCTACTATTGTTCAAGGTCATAGTTAAGTCCAAGCACCATAACTTCATCTTTAATATGGCTTGGTAATCTCAAGTCAAATTCATGGTCTTTTTACAAAGTTATACCTTTTAAGCTATAAAAAATTACATTGTCACAACTACTCATTCCAAAGCCATAGATATTATTCAAATATATAACTTTTGGGCCACTAAATATTATAGAGGATATTACTCGAGTATGGTCATTTCTAAAGCTATAATTTTTATCTTCAAGGGAAGACATGGTCATAACTTATATGTTCAAGCTAATTGCTAATGTTATAGAATCCTATTAGTGTCATGGAAACAAGTTATATGAGAGAAAAGAAGCTAAGTTCCATGGTCATCCACAACACCACAAACACTTAAGAGGTTTGAAGGGAATCTTTTATGTCAGAGCCATTTTTTAGTGTCATGGCCATGTCCAGCACATGAAAGGCCTTCTCAGCACCATGACTATTTCTCATCACCACAACCATAGAAAACTCAAGAAGGACCATCACCAATGTCATAGTCTTTACACAACACCATGGTTATATAACAAAATGATAAATCATCACAACTATATGGACACTTCCCAATTCCAATGCCCTATATGGACTACAAAAAAATAAAGGAATGAAGTCAAGTCCATTTTATAGTGTTGTGACTTTATATTATAAAAATTTTAGACCCAAGTTGTGATCATTATTAGTACCATGAATGTATATTATAAAAAGATCAAAATGCATACCAGATCATGATTATTTTCTAGAGTCATGACCTCAAGTTGAAGAGTGATGCAAAGTCACCCAAGTATAAAAGTAGCCCTTATTTTTCTCTTCTCCCTCTCCCAACAAGCAAAACAAAACTATGATGACTACCAAATCCTATAGGTAAATCTCTAGGGATTTCACAAACAATAAAGGTACCAAACTAGTGTAGGACTATGGTTTGTGTAAATTGTGAAATATGATGTGAATTATAATGAATAAATGTGTTTGATGTATTTTATTTTATAGATATTAATAGATAGTGATTACATAGAACTTGAACTAAAATTTTGATTATTAATAGGTTTGTATAAGATTATTATGGTAGATGGTAATAAGTATATCATGAGTCTTATTCATGCATATGGTAGGAATAAAGTAACAGCCCTTCTGACTATGATGCATGGGATAAAATTATAAGTTTAAACCCAAAATTTGAGTATATTAATCATTATGAATATGGTTCTTACGAAGTCAAAAGCATGAATGATCTTTTATAATAATCTTTTGTATATATTTTAAAAGAATTATTTCTCAATTGGGTTAGAGTTTATATAGAATAAGAGTGTACATACGAAGTAACCATCATGTGCAATTGACAAAGTTGCCTAAAAGGTATAGAATTATGAATGACTCTCAAGTATAGATGTGAATTATTATCCTGGTGGTGACATACCAAAGGAATAGCTATGAGGGGACAACCATTAGGATGGTTTAATAATCATTACCAACCTACATGCCATTGGGGTAATGAGTCATTACACAATATCCTAATAATCATTCCATGTCCAACATAATTTAAGTCGAGCAACTTAAATAATATCACATAAATTAAATGAATAAAATATAGACTTAAGAGTGTCTAATAATTATAGTATCCATTTTACTAAAAATGGATTTTCTCATTCTTGAATAACCAAATTGCCAATTCAATTCTTATGGCATCGATATTTGGACAAAAGTTCATTTTACTACTTAAATGATTTATACACTTAAGGATCTTAGTTGATGAGATACTCTTGTTAATGAACTCTTAGGATATCACCTAACTCATAAAATTAGATGACATAATAAAGTCACAGTAGCAAATGAAATGATTGAGAAAGATATGGCATTATAAAGAATTCTATAAGATTCAAAAGTAGTAGAAAAATACATGGAGGTAGTAATGAAAGTTGTAGCTTTGACTAGTGTTTGGTGTTCAAAATACCATCTATTCTTATATATTTTGGTGATTGATGATGATGTGTAGGCATGGAAATAGGATATTTATGGATCGATTCTATGACTTAAAAGTTTTAAGAATTTTTGATGAATATTTATGAAATTGATAAGTTTTTGAGGTATTTGACTAATTAATAAAGTATAGAATCTCACATAATTTTGGTATTCATTCTTGGTCAAAAATATTTCTAATTGGTCATAACACTTTTTATATGTGTTAAGCATAATTTACAAAATATTCTTATGTATTTTAGTGGTTGAAAATGATGTGTACATGTGAAAATATGATAAATATGTATTAATTTCATAATTTACAAAATATTCTCACAAAATATTCTGATGAATAGCCATGAAATTAATGAGTTTTTAGAGGTGTTTAGCAGAAAAGGTAGATCTAAGCATTTTATAGTTTTAACATTCATTCTTGAATAAAACTATACTTAAATAGTTAATATCAATTCTTGTATGGCATGACTTTTTCTAACACAATAATATAATATTTCTGCTATACAACATATTCCCAATGGTAATGTAGTGATATTATCATAGAATCAAAGTTATACTTAGATTTAAAAATTTTATTGTGGATATGACATTAATTTTCCATCATAGAAACTAAGTAACCCACTAGTGCTAGATATCATAACTGATTTCTCAAAATTGTGAATTTATCTCTATATGATTCAGTAGTCTCAAGTCATAGTTGTGAAAGTATTATAAAGCCTCGTCTTTTGAGCTACGTAAAATTAAAGAGCCACAAGTATTCATGTCAAAGCCTTAGTAATTATTTAAAGGTATAACTTTTGGGACACTAAATATTATATAAGATATTATTTGAGTATGCATATTTCTAAGGTCATGACTTTTTTCCTCCAAAGAAGAGATAGGCGTGACTTGTACATGGAACCCAATTGCAAATGTCACAACATCCTAAAAGTGATGCACCAATATATTATATGAGAAAAAAAAATACTAGTACCACTACCATTCATAGCACCATGGATGTTTAAGGAGGATGAAAGGTTATTTTTTATCCATGGCTCATTCCCAACACCATGGCCACAAACATATCAAGTAAAACAAATGGCTAATGTTGGTCCTACACATATTACTATAGCTATATAATAATATTTGAAGTCATCTCAAATCTATAACCACTTTATAGTGTCCCATCTACCTATGGACTACAAATATTGAAGGCATGAAGTCACAAATATTTCACCACATAGCAACATTATGTTACAAAGAGATTAAGCCGAGTCATGGTTGTTGCCAGCACTATAATCTTGTGTTATAGAAATATTAAGATGTTGGATAGAGTCAGACTCATTTTTTAGAGTCGGAACCTCAATAAGTCGTTATGAATAGATAAAGGTTGGAGTAGCAACTTTCATCTGAAAGATGTGACTTCCTACTTATAGTCATGCAAGGCCACCCAAGTATACAAGTGGAAGTTATAGAATTTTTTATAGATCTCTCCATTTCTTCTCTTTCTCTTTCATGAAACAAGTAAATTTATGACAACTAAAACCTTTATGGGTGAACTTTGCACTCCTTAGAGGTTCTACAAGTAAGCAAGGGGTGCATGATTTATAATAATCTCTTAAGTTAGGGGATGTGGTTAACTACTCTCCTCTAGAGATAAATTAATGAATTTGTATAAAATTAGCATGGTCTAAGATTTGTTTGATCTTGATTTTGTGATGTAATTAGTTTGGATTATTACTTTTTTAATAGTTTGATGTATTCTATGTTACGGATATTAATGAATGATGACTAAATAAAATTTGAAATATTGATTAATTGTATATTTATGTGAGGTTATCATGGTGAACGGTGATATGTAAACCATGAGGCTCACTCTTCCATATGATAGGGAGGTAGTGATAGCCCTTCTAATAGTAATACATGATAAAAACCTATATGTCAAACTCCAAAGTTTGGGTGTGTCAATCATCATGAGTATGATGCATATGGAGATAAAAGTTTGAATGCTTTTTTATACTAATCCATTGTACATATCTTAGAGGGAGTAGTTCTTGATTAAGATTGATATTATATAGAATATTTTTCTAAGAGATTCACCTTTAGTATAAAATTCACATTATTTCTGAGGAGGAAGTGATAGGAAATCCTCAAGGCATGCACGAGTATGTTATGACTCATAAGGTGGTAACAACCCTTGTGAGCTACTTTTACTTATTCAGTTACCACCAATAAAACTCGAGGGAATTAAATGTTAATTGTGAAAATATGGCTTTTATAAAATTGAAAGAACAAATACTTACAAATCATATCAATTATTAGTGTTTATAATAATAAAGGCTAGTGAATAAAAGTATATAGACAAAAAAACTATCAAGGGTAGTTGATAAAGTTGTCTAAAAAATATGAGATTATTATTGACCTTCATGTTTTGATTAATTGTTGTCTTGGTGGTGATGTGCCTAGGTGATAGCTATGAGGGGAATACCATTAGGAAGAACTCATTGGTGACAATCACTTTTTATGCCATTAGGGCAAAGGGTTATTACACAATACCTTAACATTCATTCTCTATCTAATGTAATATATATCAAATAATTTAACATCATCATATATATTAAATAAAATAACCATGGACTTAAGATTGTTTAATAATATGAATATCTATTATACTAAAAAAGGGTTATTCTTATTGGATATTTTAAATTATCAATGTAATACATGTGGAATTGATATCTAGTCAAAAGTTTATTATACTACTTGTACAACTCATACACTTGCAAATCTTAGTTGATAAGATACACTCATTAATAAGCTATTGGATATCACCAAACCAATTAAATTAGGTAGAGTAAAAAAGTCACAATATTATGTCATAATCTTACCAACTCATTAGCATAATTCTTTTACTATACAACACATTCTTTGTGACTATTATATTATCATTAAGTCATATACATACTCAATCTCATTAAATGTGAATGGCGATAATATTAATTTTATGTTATAGTAACCATGTAACCCACTTGTGCTAAAAATCATAGCCACATCCTAGTACCATGAATTTATCTTTAATATGATTTGGTAGTCTCGCGCTAAGAGTCATAGCTTTTTTATAAAGCCGTAACTTTTGAGCTACAAAAAATTACTTAGCCAAGACTACTTGGGCCAAAGTTCCAGCAATTACTCAGCAATGACTTTTGTGACACAAAATGTTTATAAGATATTACTCAAGTATGATCATTCCTTAAGACCATGACTCTTATTCTCAATTAAATAAAAAACTATGACTATTATGTTCGAAATAATTACTAGTGTCATGACATCATTGTAGCACCAATACAATATGATATTTGAAAGGAATCAAGATTAGTTTTGTGGCCACTTAATTCATATAAAAGCTATTGTGTCCCAACCATTTTTTAGTATCATGACCATATGATGCACTTGATAAACATTCTCGATATCATATCCATTTCCTAGTTTAGTAGCCATATGATGATCAATAGAGATTAATGCCAATGTCATTGCTATTTAGAGTGATGCAACTATATTATAAATTAAAAGATCATTCACAATGTAATGGTCATTCTCAATTTCACTGCTTAATATGAAGACCGATAAATACAAATGCATAAAGCCACATATATTTTCTAGTGTCATGATATTGTGTTATAGAGACATTAGGCCCAAGTCATGATCATTGCCTAGTGTAATGACTTTATGTTATAAAAAGATTGAGATAAACTCCAAAGTCATGATCATTTCTAGAGTCACATACTTGAGCTTAAGATATAAAGGCTAAAGTGGTAGTTTTTTTAAAAAAATCTTGACTTCCTACTTAAAGTAATACAAAATCATTTGGGTATAAAAAAGAAGAAATAAAAATTCTAAAAAATTTTTCTATTCTTCTTCTTCCATCAGATAATAAAAAAAATGTCATATTATATCTATCAAACCATATAAGCAAATTTTGCACTCTCCAGGAGCTCCTCAAGCAAGTAAGAGATACAAGACTCAATGTTAATCCATAAAATTGGGAGGTATAGCTTTCAACCTTCCATCCCCCACTCAAAAGTAGATTAATGAATTCCTATCAAAATAGCATGTGGTCTTGAGTTTGTGTAACTTATTTTATGTTATATAATAATAGTTTTATATTAATAGTTATGTTTTTATTTATATTATATTATGGGTATTAGTGGATTAGTGATCAAAAAAAACTTAAACTAGAGCTTGAACTATTAGTAGGTTTATGTAAGATTGTCATGATAGATGGAGATAGGTAAATCAAGATGTTCACTCATGTGTATGGTAGGAAATAAGTGACAACCATTTCTACGTGCAAACTCTTTTACAAGCTAATCTATCGAACACATTTGAAAAAAATTAGTACTTGATTAGGATGGATGCTAAATATAAATTTCTTCTAAGTATTTTACCTTGAGTGTGTGAGTTATATCATTACCAAGAAGGATGGTGACAAGAAATTTTTGAGACATGCATGAGTATAGTGTGACTCATAAAGTGGTGATGACCCTTGTGAGTTACTTTTACTCATATGAAATCTACTAGTGAAACTTGAGGGAAGTATATATTAATTATACAAGTATGGATCTTATGAAGGTGAAACTTCAAACACTTATAAATCATAATAATTCTTTGTCTTTATGATACATAAGGTTGGAGAATAAAAGTGTATATATGAAGTAATCATCAATGATAGTTGATAAGTTGTCTAAAAGGTACAAGATTGTGAATGACTCAAGCATAAATGATTTGTTTTCTTGATGGTGATATATTGAGGATACAACTACAAGGAGACCATTATTGGGGTACACTCAATAGTGTTAACCACCTTGATTGTCATTAGAGAAATAAGTCGTCATTAGAAAAATAAGGCATCATTATATAACAACCCAATATTTATTTTGTGTCCAAACACAATATAATTCATACTAATTTGAATATGCATGCCTTATAATAATTGAACTAACCCATGGATCTAAGGCTGATTCCATAATATAACTTATTTATTTTACTATAATTGAGTTGTCTTCCTATTGAATAATTGAACTAGTGATATAATCTCGATGGGGTCGATAATTTGACAAAATTTTATTTACTACTTATATGATTCGTGTCCTTGTGGATCTCTGTTGATGAGATACTCTAGTCAATGAGCTTTTGAGATACTTCCTAGCCAACAAATATATTTTTGGTATTATTGTTTGAACATAATTAGTTTGGCTAGTCAATATGAATTGGCATAATTATTTTGTAAAAGAGTAATTCCATTTTTTTATGTTTAGATAGTATTAAGTTTTCTAAATCTTTTAGAGTCTATATGCTAGTCTTGTTAATTTGTTTGGAAAGTTCATAGTTATATTTTGATATTTTGCTTGTATCCTTTTTCTTATTTTTTAGTACCTTTTGGGAGTTGAAACTCTAAGACTGAACTACCCCCTCTTGAATCATAAATTAAAAGAATTAGAAAAAAAATTGACAAACAAAGAGCTAATAAAGAGTCTATTAAGAAAACCGATAGTAATAGATAGCCCTAAGATGGTAATGGACAAGCAATCCAACAAGATATTCACCACCACACCTTGTGATACTATGAGAGGCCCTTGATGATGAATAGTTATTTGAGTATCCAATTGAAACAAATTAAAGTGAAATTCTTTGAGTAGAAATTGAGTCTTATAAGTATGATTCAAAAGTGCTAGCAGAGCAGAAAGGCATTGAAGGGTCTTAATGAATATATTATGATGTTTTTGGAGCTATGTGACTTGGTAAAAATGAATAGAGTTCACCCCTTTTCAATAAAGTTATTTTTATTTTTGTTTTCATTAAGGGATAAGGTATGAAGTTAGTTCTAGTGTTTACCTCATAGCCCAATTAAGAGTTGGAATGAACTAGTGAGGGCCTTTCTCAATAGATTTTTTCCACCTCAAATTACTTCTCAATTATGAAGCAAGATAAGCTAATTTCGGCATGATTTTAAGACTTTATATGATACTTGAGATCATTTTAAGGAGTTATTGAGGAGATGGCATCAACATAGGTTCAAGTTGTAGTTACTAGCCCAAACTTTCTATAATGGGCTGAACTATCTAGTAAATGCATGTTTAATGCAACCACTAGAGGGTCGATTATAAATAAATCACTAGAGGAGGCATATTATCTATTTAAGGAGATAGTGAAGAATAACAACCAAATTCTAAAGGATCATCCATTTGGAAGAAGATAAACCAAAGTATTTGAGCTGGATCATTTCACCATATTTGATGTGAATATGGAAGTTTTCTTAACAAAACGTGATACCCAAAAGAAAAAAAAAGAGTTTCAAAGAAGATCACCATTTTACATCTATATGGATCGAAGGAATTGAATTCTATTAATCAAATAGAATAAGTCAACTAAACAAAAAGTAAAAAGAACATATTTCAACCCAATAATAATGTCTCAATGCATTACTATCCAAATGTAAGTAATCAGAAGAATTTTTTTTAAGGAAATATTGGAGTGGAATGAAAAATATTGGGTGATCTTCAAAAAATTTTGAGAATAAAGTGATAAGCTATAATAATCAAGAAAGCTCGAGCTTAAATAGTTAACTATCATGAAGAGAACAAAAAATAATATTGGAAGAAAATATGAATGTCATCTTAGTATAATTGAATACTTAAGACAATCGAATAGGAATGCTTGAAGTAAGGATTGATCAAACAAGTTTGATGATGAAGAATATAGAGAACCAAATTAGACAATTGACATTATTAATGAAGAGAAAAGAAATAAACGAACTATCAAGTGATACATAAGCAAATCTAAAAATTTGATCATTTATATTGCTTAAAAGCAAGAAAGTGATACAAGAGCATTGCATAAAATGAGAGGATTCTTGATTTTTTGGAGCTAATATCACAGTGACTTTCCTAAAAGTCATGGCTTTGAGAAAAAATTTTCAAGAAGCCATGACCCCCACTAAAGAGAGTTTGAAGGAAGAAGGATGTGATATTATGACACCTAATTAAGTTACAACTTTAGAGATAGTACAAGTCCAAATCTCACAACAAGATGTAAAACAAAGAAATGAAAAAACATATGAGAAAATAAAGGTTACCCGAAACTATGAAGATAAAAAAATAGATCAAAATGAATCTAAGGGTGTATTTATAATGAATTTTCGTTTTTACAATGGTTTAGGAATAAAAAATTAGGCAAATACTTTGAGAAGTTTCTCAATATATTCTGAAAGTTAGAAGTAAATATACTATTTGCTGAAGGTCTAGCCCAAATGTCAAAATACATGAAGCTTATAAAAAATCTAATTAGTAAGAGGAATTTGAAAATGTACAAGACCATGAATATGATCAAGAAGTATAGTATAATTATTCAAAAAAAACATTCTAGGAAATTGAAGGACTTCAAAAGTTTCACTATACCTTATACTATTTGAAACTATATATTTTGGAAAGTATTGTGTGGCTTGGGATTAAGTATTAATTTGATACTATTGTCAATGGCACGAAGATTAAATCTCAACAAAATTACTCTAAAATCTTTCAAACTACAAATGGCTAATCAGACTATTAAGCATGCATATGAGATTATCAAAGATATATTAGTTAAGGTATGTATTATACACCATTAATATTGAGATGACCATTTTTGGCAATGGACAAGCCTATATCAACATCAAGAAACATGAGTTCACTCTTCATGTTGGGAAAGAGCAAGTAAAGTTTAATCTTTGAAATGACTTACAGGATCTAGATGATGATGAAATGGAGTGTTAAAAAACAGATAATCTCTTCCATACTACCATGCAAAAAAAATGTAGACTATTGGTGGAAAGATTTTGTAAAAAAGTACTAACTAGATGAAAATAAAGAAGATGAAGCAGAAGAATAACTTTACATCTATAAAAGTGATGAAGATGAGAAATATGAGAAGAAAGAACTTGTTTGGAGTTGAAAAAATGAAGAAGATGAATACTCTGAGGTCTCATTATTCTTCGAAGTCATGATCTCAAATGAATTTTATGCTGATAACTTCTAGGAAGCTAAAGGAATAATTGAGAAAGAAAAGACGAAGATAAAAACTATGGAGGATCCAATCAAAGAAAGTTGTAATTATACACAATACCATGACTTTGATATTTCATAATGAAATAATTTATCAAAAGCTTAAATAAAAAGTCATGGTTGCATACAACACCATGACTTTGGTGTTACAAAATAAAAAGGGCAAAGAAATGCTTAAAGACAAAGTCATGGTTGTGCACATCATCATGGCTTTGGAGTTGCAAAACTAAAATAAAAAAGAAAAGCTAAGGCAAATATGTAACTATACACAATACTATGACTTTGAAAATCTATGAATAAAAGAGACAAGATAGAAAGTAGAAGAAATCATGATATTTACCAAAGCTATGACATCCAATGAAAAAAAAATGCCTAAAAAATAAGTATAGCTGAAGTAATACAAAAAAACAAACAAAAAGGAAGTAAAATAGTATACTAAGAAGTTATCTTGGATAGAAAAGAACTCTGATAGAGGAAATAATGTTTTGATTATCTAGCAATGAGCAATTAAATATAGTACTACTTGGGAGGAACCCAATGATTTTTTAATCTATATGTGTGATGTAAAAAAGATCTATATCCACTACATAAATGATTGTACATATCGATTAATCCATAAGTATAGCCACATAACTCAAACCCCATCATGACTATCAATATGTCCACTTGATATTGCTTCACTATTTGGAGACCCTATGATACTCAAATTCATCGAAGATAAAAAATATTTTTCTTTGAGATGTTGAAATTTTTTTTTTGGAGGGGAAAATTATTGTTTGATGATGAGCATGGAAATAAGATATTTATAGATCAATTTTATAACTTGAGAGTTTTGGTAGATTTTGATGAATAATCATGAAATCGATAGATTTTTGAGTAGGGGTGGGCATGGACCGGTTAACCGGTCCATGACCCCTACTAGGAAACCAGTCCATTACTAAACGGTTTTTAATATTGTAAACCTAAACCTAAACCATTAAACCAGTTAACCGTTAAATCGGTTAACCGTTAAAATATGGTTTGGTTTTTCGGTTTTTGGTTTTTAACCGTTTTACATATTTTCATTATTTTTAAGTTTTTTAACCATAAAAAAATAAATATAAAGCACACTAAATCATCAATTTTACTAAAAAAACTACATTGCTATGTCTTACAATATTAAGTTTTTACATCCATAAAATATGTACATTTTTCTTGCATTAAAATCAACCTTAAGCCTAAAAACTGCTGAAAATTGTAGCAAAAAAAAGGCGATCCTGACAAGTATTGTATATCTTCAAATCTTCTTAATCATCAATTGTGCAAAGAGGATGATCATCGGTGACACAAGATGACTCTATAAAAAAATAGAAATAAATTAAATGAGATACTAATTTCATTATGGAAGTATAGTTTTCAAGGCAACAAAATACAAAAAAAAATTCACCTATAGAGATTGACTCGAGTTGTTCCAAGATGCTATCAAGATATATAGGCTGAATTGAACTTCTCAACCAATTTTGGGCACAGATGAGAGCTTCAACTAGTCTGGGAGTTAAAGTACTTCGGAATGAATCAAGCACATGACCTCCGGTGCTAAAAGCTGATTCTGAAGCAACGGTAGACACAGGCATAGCTAGCACATCCTTAGCTATTAAAGAAAGAATGCGGTACTTGCTTGCAATTGATTTCCACCAACCCAACAAATCAAAAGAAGATTGAGAAACCTCACGAGCATCATTCAAGTATTTATCTAGTTCAGATTTGGAATCTAAACTGTCTTGGTCTATTTTTTGCTTCTTGAACATGAAATCCACATATTGAGCTATATCTTGAAGATCACTTTCCAAACTCAAATCCACCAATTGTTGTTCTCCACTTTTTTCTACACTTTGTGAAAGTTGAGATGCACCATAAAATTGAAATAATAACTCTAAAACCTTGTTCACCTTCTCTTTTAATTTGTTTGTGGTATCCTTGTCATAATAAAAATTGTCAATTAAACAATTTACATACTCCAACTTACACCTAGGATCAAGAATCACCACAATAAATAAGAAAACATTGATATTGTCAATGTTTGTCCAATACTTCTCATACTTCTCCTTCATCTTCAAAGCCATTTCTTTCAAACTAGAATCATCACTTTCAACTTTTGAATTAATCATCAAGCCAAGACCAAAAATCTTCTTCATGTATTCATTACTAGTCACATGAAGCGACCCAGAAAAGCTCAAAGTAGTGTCATAGAAAACCTTAAGAAAAGGAAACAATGATCTAGCATACTCTCAATCTTCACTAGTAGGTACACCTTTCTTCATCAAAAATTCTGAAACATACTTGTTATCGGTGACATCCAACAAGTCAAAGGCCTTCTGAAATTTCAAGGCTGCCTCTATCATCATGTATGTTGAGTTCCACCTAGTTTCCACATCTAAGCATACATGATTCTTGCTCTCTATCTTCTCTTTTTCTACACAATTATTGAACTTTTGCTCTCTAGAAGGAGAAGATCGCACATAATTCACTGCAATTCTAATCCTCACAATGGAGTCATCTAATTCACTCAAGCCATCCTTTACAACTAAGTTCAATATATGAGCAACACATCTCATATGTAAATAATCACCTTGCAGGACACTTCCCTTCCAACTATTTAGCCTTCTTTTCAAATATCTTATGCATGTATCATTTGAAGATGCATTATCAACAGTTATAGTAAAAACCTTATCAATCCCCCAATTAAGCGAACACCTCTCAACAGCCATACCGATTATTTCCCCAGAATGACCAGCAATAGGACAAAAAGAAATAATTCTTTTATGCAATTTCCAATCATCATCGATGAAGTGTGCAGTAAGACACATATAAGACATGTTTTGAATGGATGTCCATGTATCAGTTGTGAGACAAATTCTAGAAGACAACTTCTTAAAAACCTTTTTTAATGTATCCATCTATTCCTTATAAATATTATAACAATCTCTTCCTATAGTCCTACGTGAGGGAACTAGAAAACGTGGCTGCATAACACGACAAAATGAACGAAACCCCTCATGCTCCACAAAATTAAAAGACAACTCATCAATAATAACCATTCTAGCAAGCCACTTTCTACACTCTTCTTGATCAAACTTCCAATTAGCAAGAAAATTTTCTATTCCTACCTCATTAAACTTTGGTGCAGGTGAGAAAGCTAAGGTTGCTTGAGTCATGTCGACATTATAAGGATAGAGTTTACACCTAGACAAGTGATTGCTTAAACAACTAGTACCACTAGTTGAAGGACATGCAAGAGATTTAGCACAATACTTACATTTAGCTCTTGGATCATTTTTGTCATCATTCTTGTCAAAATGATCCCAGACCCATGATTTTCTTTTACGCCCCTTTGAAGTTGTAGTAGCATCATTAGAAGTATGTGCTTTTGTTGCAGCTTGGTTATCACTTGAGGGAATGGAAGTATTCTCTGAATTTGAAGCGTCGGGAAGAGTACTTGAAACTGATTCAGTAGTACTAGACATCTGATAACAATTAACAAAACCATACAAATAAAAATTAGTCAATTGGCACAATAAATAACTATTTACTGCAAAACAGAATTTTTTCTATAAATTTGCAAGGATAATCAATCAATCAGAATTATTATTATAAATAAATAAATAAAATATAATCAATCACCTTTTTAGTTCTCATTGGCCCTATAATTTCTAAACCCCATCCACTACCTTATATACAACCACCCCCGTCTATTCCAACATCTATCATGTTTTCAAAATCAATTTTTACTCTCAACTGGGTGCACATTTTATGGACCCTTTTTCTGCCAATGCCCCAAAGCACAAAATAATACTGGTTTCTGTTGATCTTCTCTCTTGTTTTCTTGCTAAAGGAATAACATAATCTACCCACAGGCATTTTATTTTTATTTTTCAGAACATGAGTTCTTAGCATTAAAAGTTTCAAATTTTAGGCTTTGACCAATGTCTTTGTGCCATGCCACTCATGTGATGGCTAGTGCTAATGTTCCCTCACTTTACCTAAACTTCTAAAATGTTGGTGTTACTATTGATTAATCATGCAAGTAGAGTTCAAAATCAATCCAATGTCAATGATTTGAAAGCACTATTATGGATGGCAGGAATATATACAAGGTAAATTATAAGGCCAAGTTAAATAACATAAGCATAAATTCCTTCACTATTGCAAGGATAGATCCATCAGTGTTATTGACAAAATACACATATATTTACTGCAAAACAGAATTTTTTTCTATAATTTCTGAATACTCATCGAGCAAGAAACAGCAAAGGAAACTAAAAAGAAAAGGCTATACACAAGATAACATTTATGCAATCCTCATTACCTATATCCTCGTGCTCTGGAGAATCAAGCAAAATTTCTGAATCAGATGGCAGAAATGGAGAGCCAGGATAGTTTCGTAGGGCTCCTAAATCTGCAAGAAAAAGGTGAGAAATTCCTAGATCACACATTTAATCAACATAATTGAAAAAAATTCACACATTTAATCAAAATTATAGAAAAAATCACTTTAAAAAACAAAAATATATAGATTTGCATCCATGTAGTGGCAGGCTGCCCTTCCAATTGCAGCTAATCGTTACTCCACAGTATGACAGTATCTAACCAGACATTGGAAAACCACCATCAATAACTATCAACTCACCACCAAGCACCACCCACGAACCCACATAATCTCTTTCTCTACTTAAAAACCGATCAATCTTTACTAGTCGTCATCAAGTCGTCCTTCTTTCTCAGGCAGATTTGCTGTCCAACAACAAAGTTGTTGTCTACTTAGAGGAGGGCACGCAGGAGGCTGAGAAGAGGAGCCGTTCTTTGCACGAGAGAGGAGATGGAGATGTTAGAAAATGAGTGAGTATTAGGGCTACCAATGGGTTTGTTTGGGTTTGGGTTTGGGTTATAACTTATGACTGAATGTAAAATATTAAAACAAGTATATGTCTAAGGTTTAGTTCGGTTAACCGGTGTCCATGGTTTTTTTTTGGATAAAACCCGAATCCGAACCCTAAACCGAAAAAAATTAAAAAAAAAAACCTAAACCTAAACCATCAGTTTGGTTAACCTAATTTTTCGGTTCGGACTTATCAGTTTCGATTCGGGTATCGGTTTGATCGGTTTTTTTGCCCACCCCTATTTTTGAGGTATGTGATCAAGGGGTAGATGATTATGAAATCTTGCACTATTTTAGTGTTCATCTTTAGCTAAAACTTTACATAATTGATATTGACAATCTTTATATGTCATTACCCTACCAACTCATTAGTATAATTCTTTCATTGTGTAATATATTCATTGTGGTTATTATATTATCATGGAGTCACAACTATACTTATCTTGTAAAATTTAAATAGCTATAGTATTAATTTCATATCACAAAACCAAGTATCCCACTAGTGCTAAAAGTCACAAGCACATCCTAGCATTGAAACTCTATATGTAATATGGCTCAATAGTCTCAAATTATAGTCAAGACCTGTTTACATAACTATAACTTTTGAACTATAAAAGATTATAGAACCAAAACTTTTCAAGAGAAAGCCATAATAATTACTTAGCAATATGAATTTTGGGACATGAAATATTATAGAGGATATTATTTAAGTATGACCATTCTCCAAATCTATGACTCTTATTCTCATAAGAAGACAATGCTATGAATTTTTTGTTTAGATTAATTGCTAGTGTCATAACATCTTTATGGCACCTTGGTGATATTATATATAAAAGAAGTCCAAGTTAGTATCATGGCCACTCATAGTGTTGTTGCCACTTAAGAAACATGAAAGACCAATTTTTGTACCATGGTCATTTCTTAGTGCCACATCCATATGACTATGTTTTAAATAATGACTATGTTTTAAATAATGACTATGTTTTAAATAATGACTATGTTTTAAATAATGTTAGTTATGGATATTGATAGTCGTATATTTATGCAAGATTTTTGTGGTTGATGATGGCATGTAAACCATAATGCTCATTCATACATATAATAGAAAAGATATTATCACCCTTTCAAATATGATTTATAATATAAATCTATATGTTAAAACCTAAAATCTGGGTATATTAATCATTGCGAGTATTGTGCTTAAAAGCCAAATGTTTGAATACTTTTACATATCAATCTATTGTACACATACTATAAGAATTAGTTCTTTATTGTGATTGATATTATATAGAATATTCTCTTAAGTATTTCACCTTTAGTGTGAGAGTCATATCATCACAAAGAAGGGTGGTGATAGACAATCCTCAAGATATGCATGAGTATATCAAGACTCATAATGTGGTAACAGCCATCGTGAGTTGCGTTTACTCATATGGTTCCTACAAGTAAAACTTGATAAAATCATACATTAATTATGTGATTATGGTGCTTATAAAACCTAGAGTTCAAATACTTTTACACCATATTAATTCTTGGTCTTTATAACAAATGAGGCTAAAAAATAAAAGTGTATTTATGAAGCAATCGTCTAGGTAAATTAATGGTTTACTTAAAAGGTATGATATTGTGAATATTTATTGAGCAAAGATAATTTTTTGTCTCGGTGATGGAGTACTTAGGAGATATTGGATAACTATGAGGGGACCATCGGGATGGGCTCAATAATGATAATCATATTATATGTATGAAAGAACAAAGTTATTATACAACAACACATATCCATTTTGTGCCCAAACTTAATATAATACAAACTAATTTGAACATATATTACATAAATTAAATAAATAAACCCATAAATCTAAGGTTGATTTCACAATCTAAAATATTTATTTTCATATAATTGAGTTGTTTCACTATTGAATAGTTAAACTACCAATAAAATTCTTGTGGGATTGATATCTAGACGATAGTTCTCTTTATTGCTTGTATGACTCATGTACTTATGCATCTATGTTGATGAGATACTCTCTAATGAGCTTTTAAGACACTACCTAACTAATAAAATTAGGTTGCATAACAAAAACCAGCACTATGACTTTGGAGATATAGAAACTAAAGAAGGAAGTTGTAGCAAGCCTTATCACAATTATTTTGGAGACCCATAAAGTAAAATTTGGAAGTGTAGCCCAACAAAAAACTATGAAAATTCTTAAAGTCATAGCATCTAGGGAGGATGAAGCTGTGATAAAAGTCATAGCATCCTAGGAAAGGGAAAGAAAAGAAGAAAGCCCCTAGGGGGAAATATTGAATATGATTCAATACTGAAAGAAAGCTCAAAAAAAATAGGATGTGAGATATTATATAATGAAGCTAGCCTAGATAGTTGAGATCACTAATGAAAGTAACAGCTCTTTGATTATCTAGTTGTAGATATTAAACATAATGTTGATTGGGAGGCAACCCAATAATTTTTTTTATGTATGGTGTGATGAGATAATTATACCCACTCACATAGATCATTTTTTATTATCACAAATTTAGTATTGAAATAGAAACCCTATAGTAACTCATTAACATATCCAAAGAAAGAAGTAACTGCACTATTTAAATATATTATAATACTCAAATTTAGTTGTAGCATACACTTATAAAAGATGGATGGAAAATATTTTTTATAGATGAAGAATAATTTCTTAGGGTAGAATAATTATTATCATGTGAGAGTTTATTTGATGTGCCAAATACATAATACTAATTATTTTGGTGATTATGTACAACATTTTTTGCATGAAAAGAATCACAAAATAAAAAAAATTTAAAAAGATTGTAGTTCATAGAAAAAGTGATGAAAACCTAGGGTTTTGGGAGAATAATTTCACCAAAACTTATGAGATATCCATGAGCAAAAAGATGACATAAGGAAAAAGCATAAACCCTAAAGAATGAGAGAAAGTTTTGACTCCCACCTAGGGGTAAATCCAAAGCACAAGAATAAAAAGTATGGGTTTAGGGTTTGAGTCCTAATACTCATGAGGACTGTCATTGAGAACAAATTTTATGAGATCTATCTCAAGTTATCTCATGTGAATTCCTACCAAATATCAAGTTAAATTTATGTCTAAAAATTGTGTATTTCATTTTGTTTAATGGATTCTTATTAATTGATTTTAATATTTGGATTTTATTATAGTTTGGTAATTACTAGATGTGGTGTTTATATAAAACTAAAATTAAGGTTTCACTATTAGTGGGTTTGAGCATGTTATCATGGTGGACAGTAATATGTTAATCATAAAGTATACTTGTATGTAATAATAGAAATGAAGTGATAATCTTTTTGATCATGATGCATGAGATAAACATATATATCAAAACCTAATATTAAGGTAAGTTTAA
Source organism: Sapria himalayana (assembly GCA_029783825.1). Lineage (NCBI taxonomy): Eukaryota > Viridiplantae > Streptophyta > Magnoliopsida > Malpighiales > Rafflesiaceae > Sapria > Sapria himalayana. The sequence goes on along the minus strand of JAREIK010001488.1, from coordinate 2,409,094 downwards.
TCATGTATGTATGACTAATATTTATAAATCTGAAAACATAAATGCTTTTATAGTCAATCTATTATGTGTTTCTTAGATAAACTGACTCTCAATTGATATAGATATTTTATAAAATATTTTTCTAAGAGTTTTACCTTTAGTATAGGAGTTGTATGTTGTGTTCTCCTACCGATGAGATTTGAGGTAAAACATATGGTAATTATATGAATATGATACTAAGAAAAAAGTATAAATACTTTTACTACCAAATAAGTTGACATCTATATGATGCATGAGATTGGAGAATAAAAATGTACATATGAAATAACCATAAATGATAGTTGATGAGTTACCTAAAATGTATGAACTTGTGAATGACCCTCAAGCAAATATTATTTTTCATTTTAATGGTAAAGTATCAAGATGACAACTATGAAAGAATTATTATTGGGGAGGACCCAATAGTTGATAACCACCTTTTTGCCTTTGGGGCACTAGAGTATTTGCATAATAGTTTAACCTTTTTTTAACCAAGAATAATAACATCTAAACTATTTAGATAAATCATAATAAATAATAAAATAGACCAATCCTATAATCTAAAATCTTACCAAAAACTTAGTATTATCCTTTCAACTAGAGAAGTAGTTGACTCATTAGTTGAATGAACTACCTACATAATTTCGTTGGAATCAATATCTAGATAAAAATATACTTGTTACTTGTATTACCCATATACTCACAGAATTAGTTGGACAAGAGATCATCATCTAATGAGGTTTTGAGATATTATTTAATTTTAAAAATTAGGAAACATAATAAAATCAGAATTTTCTAGGTTATGTTTAGTGATTGACACTTTGTTGTCATTTTAGAGATATTCACCATCAATCAAATCATAAAATTCAACAACAAAAGGCATCAAAATTCTTTTTTATAAAAAATCATTGATGTAAAAATGTCAAGATAATAAAAATTTAAGTCATGATTAAAATCAAAATCAACATCACATCTAGAAATCATGATTATATTTTCTAAATGCAAAAAAAAAAGAGAGTTTTGCCAACAAAAATCATAGTAAATGACAAAAATGAAGGTGAACATATAACAAAAAAATATTCAATAAAACTTAGTAAAATACATATGCATTCCATAAAAACAAAACTCATATTACTTGATAAGTGAGAGCATGACAATAAGTAGAAGAAGTAAGGGAAACCCCAATAGAAAAATTTCAATCCTAAAAAACTATGGTTTCGAATATCATTGGAAAAGCCTAATCAATAGAACCTTCTATTGATCATGGATGTTTAGGTTAAATAAAAAGATTTTTTGGACAATAACACTTCACACTGAAAACACCCTTGCTAATATTTTATTTTGCAATATTTGGATGAAGGCTTTTAGTAATAAGAATGGCAATTACAAAATTATCAAACACATCATGATAAAATGAAAAGTAAAAAAAAATCATATTATATGCGCAACAAGAGTATAAATTGATATATTGAGAATTTAATACTCTAATCTCACATTATATTTTTTTTGATGATCATGAATATTTAGTTCTACTTACATGTGCCTCATAAATAATTTTCATAAAGAGAAATGTACATTCTGATTCTACTAACAAGTAAGTCTAGACCAGTTAAATAATTCTAATCTAGTTGACTTGAGATTCAAACTTATGATATTTGTCTTTAGATATCTGCCACTGGTCAAACTATCTTGTGTGGGCTATCCATTCTCACATAATAACTCAAGTAAACTTGCTTATTAATTATAGTTTCTAGATTCATCTTTCCAAAACTCATTTCTTTAATTAATGTTTATAACCTATTGGCATGTTTACCTAAATTTGTCATCCTCCCTCTCTTTGAGTCATTAATTTAAAAAAAAATTAAATTTGGAAACAATATCTGACCTTTTTAAAATAAATTTCAAAAAAAAATTAACAAGTATTGAATATAGTTAAAATTTGTATAATAAAAATGAATTCTTTATTCAAACAAATATTAACAAAAAAATTTTTTGCTAAAAATAACCTTAATAATATATTGTTAATAACATTGGCTAGCGGGGAGTCACACTGAAAGGTAATAGTTATGTAGCATGAATCAAGACCTCAAGGGGCATGTCAATAAGTTTTATACTAAAAAAAAGAAAAATTATATTTGACTATTTCAAATCGAAAAAATTTATGTTTTGGGTCTCAATTATTTTATGATTATTAAACCGAATCAAAAATAATTTATGTTTTGATACACTAAAAAACAAAATCTTGAAAATACCCCTATTTCATTCATGTCACTATAAAAAAATTCATGTCGATATGTCACACATAAAAACATAGAAGAAAAACCTTTTCAAACATGTTCTTATATGTGTGTGTAAATATAATATATATACTATGTTTTTATTTATATATATACCATGTATATATAGATGCTATATATACAAAGCTTATATATATTGAGTGTGTGTATATAGACATAATATTACACACATGTATTATATATATATATATATATATAATTTATCTATTAATATTTGAATCTCTTAATATTTGTATGATACAACTTTATTAATGAGTCTACATTGTGTGTGTGTGTGTGTGTGTGTTTGTATTGTATTGTATTGTATGCGTGTAAATATAAACACAATATATACTTATATATTTACCATGTATATAGGGATGTTATATATTATATTTATATATATTGTGTGTATAGACATAATATTACACACACATATAATAAATATATTGATATTTGAATCTCTTAATCTTTGCATGATACAACTTTAATGATGTCTACATAGTGTGTGTGTGTGTGTGTGTGTGTGTGTGTGTGTGTGTGTACTATCTATACACACAATATATGTACAAATTGTAATTATAATATGTATATATCTACATCTATGTATTATATGAACATATAACCAGATAGACATAGGAACAACTTCAAATTTATTTTTGATGATTTTATAATCATAGTAGTATATACATATATTTTTCAAAAAATATTATTCTTTTCTTTTTATTTTTTTTTTCATACATGAAATGCTAATGCATACATTTTGTAATGTTGATATGGATGATACTAAAAGATATGTATTTTTGGATTGGTGTATATAGATAAAAAAATAACATATATTTTATAGATTGGTGCACAAAATTCTTATATAAAATTAAACCCCAAAACATAAATTTGTTTTTTATTTTGAATATGCAAAAAAAAAAAATTCCTAATAAAAAATTGTTGACATAACCTTATCAATGAATATTTAAGGGTTAATTATATTTAGATGTACTGATTAAAAAATATTGACAAAAAAGTATCTCAAATTTTAATATTTAAAAAAAAAATATTCTAAACCATAAAATATTTATATTTTGACACTCTAATATTAAAACCAGATTATGCCCTCACACTATCCATGTTATCGTTAAAAAAAAACAAATCCATTTTTTTGGTAAATAGTGGTTTTTGATTTTTTTTAAACTTATATATATATATACCTAACCACACACACACACACACAAGTTCATATATGTAGATATGTATATATATATATATCCAATATATAAAAATATATATAGATTTATATATAAAAGATATCAAAAATGTTTATTTATGTAGTTATAGATATATATCATATTGTTTATATATATAGATACACACACACACACACATATATATAGGTTTATATATATACAAATATGTGTGTGTGTGTGCAGATATAAATATGTATATATAAATATTAATATATAGATATGTATATATTAACATATATTTATAAATCTATATCCATATAAACCTATATTGTTATTTAAAATTATATATATAAACATTTTTGATACCTTATATATGTCTGTGTGTGTGTGCGCACGCTATATATATGTTATATGTAAATATGTATATACACTATAAGAAAAGAAGTAATTAGAAATAGAAATTAGAAATATCTAATTCTATTTCTAAAATTAGGAATGGATTTGAAATGGATTTGAAATGAAATTAATAAAACCATAAAAAAATTAGAGATGGAATAAACTTCTGTCGCAGATTAGTGACGGAAGTTTCATGAATATTTTAAATTCATCACTAATTGCGACTAGAATTGGGATGTAGATATGTTTGTGTGGTATTTAGCGATATAAAAGTATGAATCCATGTATTATTAGTAACTAATTGCGTATCAGTTTCTATATATGGTGATTGAAATTATTTTCCTCTCTAAATGAGAAACAAATATGCATTTTCATCACTATATCATTTGAAAATATTATTGATAGAATAATATTTCATCCCTAAATTTCATCGCTAATTTATGATAATTAATTTATTGAAGAATACTTCGAAACTTCAAATATTTTTAGGGTTGTAGAGAATTTTAAATTTCATTGTGATTTATTCTAAATTATTTGTGGCTTGCCTATCCTTCATATTTTGATCAACGCACATGTAATCCATAATTGAGGTATAAAATTATGATCTTCATTTTAGCCCATATGTATTGTATTTAGGAATAGGTATATTTGTGTATTTTGATATTTTGTTTAATTTATTTTCATTATTAACATTTATATTGTGTTCTATCTTATTGTTATTGACATTTTGTTATGATCATTATAATTAATTTGCATTTTATTTTCTTACAATGATTACATGAAATTTAATAATTTTTAAAATAATAACTCATAGTAATAGTGCAACCTTAACAATAAATAATTTATAATTATTATAACAAATTCTAAAAGTTTATTTGTAATAATAATAATAATAATAAAGGAAAAAAAATATGATAGGATGCAATTGGAATGGTGAAATATAACGAACAATTGTAAAACTAAAAAAAAATTATATGGTCATTTAAAAATTTATATAGTTGCTGAATCTACAATTCAATTAAGGTGCACTAAAATAAATAACACCTGCACTTTTGATAAATATCTAAGATATTGAAACAAAATGTCTTATCTTATTTTAAAAATTATCTAATGATGATTTTGCTACAACTTATTTGTTAGATTTATGTAATATTGTAAAAATATTACTACGTCATTATTACAAATAGATCTCTATCTATATTATTATAATTCAGAAAATATTTATGTTATGTGTTACAGGAATAGAAAATATTATATCACCTGATCATTAATAGATGAATGTAAGAGTGAAATATGAGTTTTTGACTAATAAATTTGTAGAGGGAATTAAGGAGATTATTAACTTTTTTGAAAAACATCATGAATTTATGGATGAAACAAAATTAAGATGTCCATGTAATGCACATAAATGTCAAAATTGAAGTTTAAATGGTATGGACACTGTTGGGTAATTGCACTTCCACGGGTAGTGAGATTAAGAAACATAAAACAACAGAAACACAGAAACAAGCAATATATATATATATCTCAATCCAACAGCATCCACGACAGAATCAAAAAACAAAAATTCAACACAGGAAATAACGTGGTTCACTAGTCGCTCAGTACGACTAGCTACCTCCACCAGAAAATACTTATGCATTACAGATTAAAACCAAGAAACAGAACTTCTTACAGTATGCAACATGCAGCAGTCACGAAATCACGCAAAGAGAGGAGAGGGATGATGAACAGATCAAAACGGGTCAAAAAATAGCTGCCCGAAAAATAAATACAAATTGTTTTATATGAAAAATAAACATCCGGTTCATTTAACCGAAGTGGGTCGGATCATGGAACGGGCCAGACTCTGCTCCAAAAATTTCGGCCCGCTGACCGGTCAGTGGAACCTCCGTTATTGTGCTACTGCTGCATCTCCGGGCTTTTAATATTTTCTTTCCTGTACTTACATGAAAATATTAAAACAGATTATTAAGTAAAAAACAAATTACATATACAGCAGACACCATCCAGTATCATCTAGTAAAAAATAGATTGGTTAGATTTTATTATGTTTGGTATAAACATGTGGAATTAGTTGTGCCACAAATGATTAAGCATTATATAGATAGAAATATTGATTCAAATATTACAATGGAATTTGATAATCCCAATGATGCACGTGTAAAGCAATTTAGAAGAATGCTATTGGTCCTTCATTAAATCTAGATGTCATTGACAATATCTCAATATCATCAGCAAAATAATTTTATGAAATACTAAAGGTTTCAAAAGAAGAGATTTAGACAGGTAATCTGTATGGTCACTCAAAGTTATTTAGGGTGGCCAGACTAATAAATTTAAAGGCAAAATCATTTTTTAGAAAGGTTTTATGATGAAATATGCTAGTTATTATCTAAATTATTACCAATGAATAATATCATGATAGATAATTTTATGGCACAAAGAAGTTAATATATGGTTTGGATTTGCCAGTAGAAAAAATATATCATTGTATTAATGAATACGTGATATATTAGAGCATAGACAATGAAGAAATTGTATGTAATTTTTGTAACTATTCTCGGTAGAAAATAAATATAGCATGTAAAATGCAGAAACCAAATATTCCTCACAAGAAAATATATTATTTTTCATTGACTCATTATTTGCAAAGATTATTTACAACTGATGCTACTGCTAATGATATGAGTTGGCATAAAGAGCATGTTATTGAAAATAGAATGATACAACATTACTTAGATTCTCCTTCTTGAAAGCATTTTAATGATTGTCATCTATCTTTTGTAGATAAATGTTAAAATGTTAGATTATGGTTGTGCACAAATAGATTTCAACCATCTGGACAAAAAAGGCAATAATACTCTTCATGAGAAGTTATTATTATATCTAATATAATTTATTATCATGGATGTGAATGAAAATGAGTACATATTTTTGTGTGTTATCATGCTTGGTGTGAGATATTCAAAAGGCAAATTAGTTGTTTTTATCCATCCCCTTATAGTAGAGCTCAAAATTGTGTGGGAGGATGGTGTCGAGATATATGATATATCTAGAAATTTGAACTTTAAAATGTGAGTAGCACTTATGTGGACTATAAGTGACTTTCCTACATCTTCATTGTTATCAGGATAGAGTACTCCAAAAAAATTAGATTGTCCTTATTATATAGAGGACTCAGATGTATTTTAATTGATCAAATAATAAAATACTATTTGGTTTGACAATCACCATAAATTCTTACATGTGAAACATTAATTTTGGATTAATGTTAATACATTTAAGAAAAGTCATAAAGTCATTAAAAGTGCACCATCTTTGAGGTCGGGTGAAAAAATATTAGAAGTATTTGACTATCTTGGGTTCAAAAACATTATGGATGTTGATACATATTATATAAATATACAATTTTCAAAAAATTATTTTTGTGTTTGGAAGAAAAAATATTTTTTGGAAGTGCCTTAATGGAAAACCAATCTTATTAGATACAATTTAAATGTGATGCATATTGAGAATAATTTTTTAATAATATTTTCAATACTATAATAAATGTGGAAGAAAAAACAAAAGATAATATTAAATTAAGAGAGAATTTGAAAGAGTTATGTTTATATCTAGAGTTACAGAGGGACGAATCAATGAATAAGTTCTCTAAGACTTGTTATAGTCATGAAAAGGCTGCAAAGGAAGCTTTGTGCAAATGGCTAACGGAGCTTAGGTTCTCTGATGGATATGCATCTAAAATGGAAAGATGTGTTGATATGAAGAAGCATAAGTTATTTGGGATGAAAAGTTATGACTTCCAATTATTAATATATAAGATAATATCCATAGCATTCCGTGAATTACTTCCACAAAATATTTGGGAAGTATTGACAAAAATACATATTTTTTAAGAATCTCATTTGTAATGTCATAAGAAAGATAAAATGGAGCAATTACAAAATAACATTTATATTATGTTATGTATACTTGATCATATTTTCCCTCTTAGTTTCTTTGACTTCATAGAATATCTCTTGGTCCACTTACCTTATGAATCTATGATAGCTGACCCTATTCAATACAAATGGATGTATCTATTTGAGAGGTAATATATTTTTCATTTGTTAATCTAAAAATTTTAATGAATTTATTGAATATTTTTTTTGTTCTAATATATATCTATTTTAGATATCTTATAAAATTGAATAATAATATTTGAAATAAAGCTAAAGTCAAAGGATCGATATGCAATGCCTATTTTGGCATTTTGTGCATACTATTATTGGTCACAATTGTATAATCAGTATAATAAATTATTACCAAATAATATATTTGGTATGGAGGATGGATTAAAAAAATTAATATGTTTTTTACTTTTAGATATGCAGGTATATCATATAGTAGAGTAATATCAAGATATTTTTTGGATGACTTAGAGTATTATGCTACGCACACATATATTTTGTGAAACTATGAGAAAATTATACCTTATATTAAGTAAGATTTATAATAATTTCATATTCTCATTTATTTGTCAATATATGCAACCTATCATTTTAATAATTCAAAATACCTTTAATATTGTTTTTGAAGAATATTTGCTTAAAAATTAAGGCAAATGAAACCTCATATTGATGATGCTTCAACACTATAAAAAATATTTATTTAGCTCGGGAAATTCAGCTATGGATAAAATTTCTGCTAATTAGCGATGGATTACCTGGGGAATAACAAGGGATTTTTGATTTTAAATTTAATTACAAATTTGTGATGGATTAGTGACGGATTAGCGATGAAAATGTTCTAATGAAAATTTTCCGTCGCTAAAATTATCATAGATATTCATGCAAAGAAAAGCGAGAACTTTAATGATAGATCTAGCGATGAAATTTTTCTAGCTAATTAAAACGAGACAAAATTTGTCGCTAAATAATTATATGAATTTAATTTTTTTTTGATTATATATATAATTGGAAGTAATAATTCCTTAAATGTTTATTTTCTCAAAATATATGTATTTAGCTAGGTATTTTTCCCTAGCTATTTGGGCTAGTGAAAATTTTCGTAGTTAATCTTTAATGATATTTTTTAAGCATTATTTATTTTAATATTTTATATACTTTTCTATATTAAAGTTATGTCATGGTATATAGATGAGCGATCCTTGAAAGACACAATCTTCTCATATAATAATAAAAATATGATATTATAAATAAAAATTTTAATAAATATATAAATACGAATAAAATTTTATATTAAATATGACTAAAATAACTATTTTTTTGATTATAAATTAATTAAAAAAGTATACTTAATTTTTTCTGAAATATTTATTTATGATAATTAAATATTTGTATTAAAAAATCTTTTATAATTTATTATATAATTAAAATATTTTTTTTAAAAATATTTATTTAATAAATAAACATAAATTAAAATTACTACTAATTATAAACTAAAATTAAGAATTGTTTGATTAAATAAAAAAAATTATAAAAATATATGAATAAATGAATAAACAAGTAAATATTTATAAAAATAAAAGTAAAAAATAATATTTTTATGATTATAGGAATTTTTTAAAAATATAATGACTAAAGGATTTAAAAATTTTGAATTATAAAAAAAATTCAAAATTTTCATAAAATTTAAAAGAAAATATGTTGATATTTTTATATTAATACATAGATATTTTAATTAAATCAAAAAAATTTTGATGATTTAGAAAATGAATATTTCAGTGTGGTTATTAAATGAACACTTTAAAGATTAAAATTTATAATGACTAAAAGATTCAAATTATATCCCTTTATAATTGTTTCATATTATATTAATAAAAAATAAATTAAATTCTTATAAATTTATAACCATAGTATATATATATATATATGAATACTTTATTATTATATAATATTATTTTATTTATTTATGAAATAATATCATTTATGGTAAATAAAAATCTATTTCATTTATTTTATTTAAATTATTTTTTTTTTAATTTTTGTCTAGTCTTATATTTTTGTATCTTTATTTTCTATATATTTACATCCAGTTTAGTATTTATATATAGTTTCCTTATAAAAAAAGAAGTTATTAAGCACTTAACATTTTTTATGTCTTTCAATGACGAAGAGATGAGAAGCGAAACGGGACTACGAGAGCAACCTATATAGTTTCCTTATAAAAAAATCTACCTCTTCTTGTTACCAGGCAATATTATCATTGTTCTTCTCCTTCGGAATGCTATATACATATCTATGTCTCTCTCAATTTGATTACCACTGGCAAAATTTCATTTTTTACCAAATATTTGGGTATAATTTTTTTTTTATTTTTCCCCAATTTTTCTTCTCTTTTCTTCTTCTTTTTTTCTATTTGCATATCACTTATATGATTTTGACTCTATACCATTAATGAAACAATAAATGATCAATGTAAACTTTGTTCTTTTATTGTTTAAATTTTTAAGGTTTTATTGATTTCAAATACTAAATGTTTACATATTGTTTTCTTCTTCTGTAACTTAAGAAAAATTAAACTTAATATTTATGGTTTCTATTTTTGTTGTCCCCAAAAATATTATAAACAGATAACATCATATATAAACTTTTATACATTTAAATAATCGTATGACATTATATATAAATGTCTATACTTTAATATATATAAATGTATTACATTATATATAAACAATGATATGTTTATATAAACATATAATGTTATATATATATATATTTATACATATGTATTAATGTTTATAAATATCTACACAACATTTACATAAAATTATCCATTTATATAATTTTTTATATATCAATTATATAACATATAAAATTTTTATTCATTTTTGTAAACATTTATATAACATTTTAATTTTTATTTAAATATATAATATTTATAATGTTTATATAAATGTGATATATATACTATATAATATTTATAAACGTATTACATATATATAATTATATATAAGTAATATTTATAAAAATATTGTTAACACAAATATTATATCTAAATAGTTGTATAATTATATAATCATATGCTATTATATATAAAAGTATTTATAACTATATATTATAATTATGTAGACTATTTTTATAACTATATTTATAACTATACATAACTATTTTTTTAACTATATAATAATTTATAACTATATATATAATTCTATATAACTATATTTCTAACAAAATATACTATATGTATAATAATATATAACTATATATAATTGTATTTTACTAAATGTATAACTATAAAAATGTTATATATAATTATATCTTTAACTACATACATATTTATAACTATATGTGTATAACTATATATACATATTTGTATAACTATGTAACACTTATATAATTAAATATAACTATATTTTTAACTATATATACATATACGTATTCATATAATTAAATCTAATTATTTGTTTATAACATTGTATATATAATGTATAACTACTTGTATGAATATATCTATATATAACTATATGTTTAACTATATATAACTTTATTTTTAACTATATATACTATAGGTATAAGAACATATAACTATAAATAATTATCTTTGACTAATGTATAACTAAAAAAATATTATACATAACTAGATTTAAATATATAATAAACAACATATATTTAATATACATTTTTATATATTAGTATATAAAAATATATTTTACTATATCTATACCTATAGATAACTATATGTACACATAATATTATATGAAAAAATAAATACACCTACATGTATAAATATAAGTATAACTATATGTATAACCACATGTAACTATATTTATACTTATTGTATAACAACATAAAACATTATGTTAAACTATATCTGTATAACTATTTATATATATTTGTATAGCTATATAAAACTCTAAATAATTAAATATAACTAAATGAGGCATGATTTTTTATCCTGACAATTTTTCTGAAGTTTGTGGAGATTGAACTTATAACCTCCAAGGAGGCTCACATCTATCTCAAGAATCAATGTATCTAGCCTTTGGTTTTTGATGTGTGTGTGTGTGTATGTGTATATATATATACACACATTTAATTGATGTTTATTATATATATATATATATATATATATATTGTTTTTTGTGTGTAGATATATATATTTTATTGAACACATGTGGAATAATGTTAAAAAATATTGATTAATATCCAAGCTCAATTAAATTCATTAAAATAAATTGAGACATGGATATTAACAAACATATCAAGCATTCTTTGAACTAAATTGAATTTTAATTTAAACAATCTATTCATATTAAAAAATTTGTTACATTAAAAAAAATTGTAATAAATAAAATTAAATATAAATCATCAATATATATGGAATACATTTGTATATCTTTAGAATGCATCAAAATACTTTGTTTTTGTTATTCTAAATGAATTTTGAGTTTATCAAATATTATTACTAATAAATGAGAGTTGTTAAAATATTATCATACGCTTATTAAATAATTATTGTAAAGCATTGGAATACAACAACAATATTATTTTATCATTTTTTATAGTCTCCAATTAAAATTAAATAATATTGAACATTTTTATTTCGACTATCCACAAGATCATTGTAACTGCAAAGGGTGTGTTTTGATTTTGCTTTTTGTTATTTTGAAATTCTTCTTCTACCTTAACTGTTATCATATATTGTATTTTCCAGTGAAATTATATAGTAGATATTTGTGTCTAAATGTTATTGTGTAAAGTGAAGTTATTACCACAAATATATATATATGACCAAAGATCCTCCGCATGCAAGAAATTTTAATCTTGATGTTCATAGTAAATCATTACAAGTACTAAAATCATTAATCACCAGTATATAAGTGAAGGTTATATCTACAATTTTTGCTAAATTAATAATTTCTCATCCTTCGTATTAAATAGGTATTAATTGATGTGTATGTAAGTTTTAAATACCAAACTATTCTTTGATTGTAGTTTTCTACAAATAATGTTTATGTTAATGTCTGTAATTTTTTGTATATCTAATTAGTTTAAATTTGTAAGGCTAGGAATCTATAATTGTAGCTAGCTTCACATCTATGTTTTCTAGTTGAATACTTTGTATGATATGTTTTCAATTCTAAATATATTTTTGTTCATGTCTGAATTCTTCATTAATTCATTTGCCAAGAGTTCTCGGAATTGGATCTCAATTCCATTAATTTATTCATTCTTTTTTATTTTAATATTCAAAGATTGAGTAGAAACACTAGTAAAAATTGTGCTATTTGATCTTCATTGAGACGTGAGAAGCTTACTCCTTCAAAAATTTAATTTATTTATTTTTTGCTTTCTTTTCTTGTCTATTCATGTATTTTGCTCCCTTCATCTAGTATTAGTATGATATCTATTAATCTTTAGCATGCTAAATAATGCTTTATCTATTAATGTAGATTCTGCAAACACATTGCCTTGATATTCATAATATTTAATCTTTAAATAATCATCTGTAAGTAATTTTATTTAATTATTAGTATATTTTGAAATAATTACATGTTGCATTCAAAATAATGATTAAGCATTATTCTTTGTAAATAAAACATGACAAAATGAGTTTAGATTGTCAGTGGATGTACAAATAGTTTATGAATGGAATTTTGAATCAAGAATTTTTGAGTGAGCTTGAAACTTTCATCAACTTTGTGTGTAGCCAATCGAGATGGATGAATGGAAAATAAATTAAGTATCCATGTAATAACCATAAGTATCAGAATATTCCTTTTTCATGATGTAAATACTATAAGATACCATTTGGCTAAATATGACTTTGTACCAAATTATTTTGTTTAGATTTATCATGGAAAAAGTACAATGGCTCTGAACATTAACCGAAATAAGGATACTGTATCATTTGCATGTGGTGAAGAAGCATCAAACACATACCATAGAATGACCAAGGAAACTACTGGTATTGACTTCAATATGGTTTACATGGATGAACCACCCAATCCTAAAGCTCAGAAATTTTATGATATGCTTACAGATAAAGACCCATAAAATTTATGTGACTCAAATAGTGGCCTAATTAAAATTTAAGATGATCAATTTCTGTCTAAATATGAGTTGGAACTTCCATCAAAATCAGACGAAATATCAGAATATTCATTGGAGGATTATAGTGATGATGATAATTAAACTTTTATGATTATTTTATAATATTATACTATCAAAGACTTTTAATATTTTGTTGAAATCTATTGGTGTGTATTATTCTAAAATGCATTGTTGTTCATCATATCTCTTTTATGTGTTCTATGTTTTTATTTTTTGTATAGCAGATGGCACCTAAAGGACGTGGTCATTGTAGAGGTGGACATGGATGTAGAAATGGATGAAATTCATATTGTATTTTACATCATGTTGCAAATTTAGTACCATCAAATACCGACCATATCCAGACTTCAACATCATAATCACCATCTCCATCTTTATCACCATCACCATCATTGACACCTATACGATCACCTTTATTAGATATAAGCCTACCACCCATTGCCCTTCCTGCACACACTTTTGATCCATCAATAATTTCTACACCACCTTTTACACTGACAGTTCCCCCATTTACAACACCATCGACATCATCAAATGATGTGCCTTCCTCTATATTCAATGCTAAGTTAGTAATTAAGATCGTGGATGGAAGGTATAAGAAATATGTAAATATTACTTGAATAAAAAATTATGATGTTTCTTTTAGTGGATTTTTTTATATAGAGTATTGATTTGCTTGTTTTCAATGCTATGTATTTATTCGTACAGTTTTATTACATCTCACAAGTGTTTGATTATTATTACAAAGCCTTTCAAGAAAATGATCGATTCTAAAGCATTCTCATAGAAGAAAGTTTCAGAATCCACAAAAGAATGTAATTTTAAAAACTTTCAGGTAAAAATAATGAAATAAAAGCATTGAAAATTATCTATCTAATTAGTTAACTAATATGTTGATTATTATTCAAGTAGTAAATAATACTGTTATTGTTATTAATATCAATTTTTTGTGATTTTTGTATATTTAGAATCAGTGCACATGGGTACCCAAATTTGATGGAAAGATAAAGCCATTGTGGGAGAGCAAAGCTACTGAACGATATTCAGATTTTGTCTATAAATTAAAGAATCTAAAAGATAGGCTTGATTTTATATTCGATGATGACTGGTCTGAGTGGCTTAAGCATTGGGAGGAGCCAAATTTGAAGAAAAAAATCAGAGATTGCAAGCAAAAATTGACAAACTGAGGTAGCCGGACTAGGTACAGGACTGTCTCACCACACAGGAGGGTCAAAGTTGAGCATTGAGCACGCTCGAGATTTGGTACAATTTTAAAGTATAAAACATTTATATATTTAGTAGTTGTCCTAATAGTCCAAATAAATCAAATTTGTGCATGGTTTTATTAATTTTGTTAAAATTTTTTAACATTTTTTTTGACTTTATACATACATACTCTAGGCTGGAGAATTGGGTCGAGATCCCAATTTTTATGAGATTTTTGACTTTATAAATTTGTGGATGGTCAGTTTGTTGACAACAAGTCTCCGATTAATAATAAAAGAATTTGTTATATCAATAAAATTGTATAATACTATAGAAAATTTTGAAAGTAAGTTTGGAATCCAAAATATTAAATTTATTTTATGTATATCTAAAAAAGTTTTTTTTTTCTATTTTTTCACAGGAACTCATGGAGGAACGTGTGAGAGCTGCTTCTCAACAAGTTGAGGCTTCTATAGATCTTCAACCAATTGACTATAATTTTATCTATTAGGAGATTATAGGAGGTCATAAGAACCAGTGAGTGTAAGGTATCAACTCAAAGGGAGTGACATTTTATTGTAGCAGTCGTGCTTCTAATTCATCTGTCATAGTAGTGGTGGGTGAGATGGTTGAACAACAAGTAATGGAAACAAATAAATATTTTGAAGTTATGAAGACCGAAATGAAAGAGAATGATGAGCAGATTTCTCATTTGAAGGAAGAAATACAAGAAATTAAAGAAGAGAAGGGTGAGCATATTACTCATTTGAAGGAAGAAATACAAAAAAAAATGAAAGAAATGAATGAAGAAATGAATGAAATGAATGACGAGATGAAAGAAAGTAAGAATGTAATGCAACAGCAGATCACCTATATGGAGTCACAATTAGCGGCCTTGACGTGACAGATAGCATTCTAAGAACTAGCTGCAAAACCATGCAGGAGAGGCTAGCAAAAATGTACCAACTAATAATGAATTTGAATTTGTATCAGAATTATTTTTGAATGATTTTTGATTTTTGTCAATGTGTAGCTAAATAGGATTAGACTTTTTTGGTGGTATTATTTGTATTTATTCTAGTTTTGTTTTTTGCTTTTTTGATTAACCTAACTATGAATCTTTGTAAGACATTTGATGTGAGATGCATGAATAAATTCTAATTCAAAGCCTTCAGACATTGTCAAGGTCATTCCTATGGACGAGTTCCATCTTTACCGATCTCTACTTGATCAAAAGGAGGCTGAGCTATTATTATCTTCATTACTTATGAAATTTTATTTTCACTCATCTCTCTCTCTCTCTCTCTAAACATCATTACTAGCCATCTTTTAGATATTTGTTGAAGTTGGTATGACTATCAAATCAGATTCATGTTTGTTCATGTCTATAATTAATGTTTTTATATATCTTTGAAAATGTATTATTTTAATGGAGTGCATATTATGTTTATGGAGTGCATATTGAATTGTTTCCAGCCATGGTGTGTACGATAATAAACTATTCTCATTACGTTGTCGCATACAACAAAATGATGATGCTTGCTTCGAACCAAGAGAAGAACCATATGGCAGCAGAAACTATAGAGTTGATGAACTAACACAATGAAGCTAAGTGGTCAAAATCATTGGTGTAAGCACATTGAGAGGAGAAGAAACGTTATAGGAAAGCCGCACGAGAGCATGGTATTGCAGGGAGTGGCGGGGCAGAGCAGCCCTTTTATAAGCCTTGGGACCGAAAGAGAGTTCTGGTTGTAGGGAGGCACGGTGCTAATTTTGATGCGCTAAGCCTGGCTCGTGGCTTGTTTTCTAGGTTCTCCTCTAAGAGTTTTTAGATATATTTTCAAAAATTTTAAAAATATTAGCATTTTCATATTAATGTTCATAGTAATGTTTTGTGCCTTCTTTGTGTAGTAAAATGAGATAATACTTTACATGTTGTTCTATATCTATATCTATATCTATACCTACTATTCTATATCTATAAGGCATCCATAAATACTGTAGTGTATGTATAAATACTATAGTATATATGTACATTAAAAACTATAGTATATATGCACATATATACTCAATATATGTACATATACACTATAGTATTTAATGTACATATATATTGTATATAACTATCTTATTGATGAGCTTGATATTTGTGATATTGCTAATGTTTTTTTGGGTGCCATGTTCTATACTTTATCAATTAATACATTATTCTATTGAACCTACAGGTGCAATATATGGACAAGATAAAGAAATATGAAAAGATAGGAAAATAGGGTGTGCACGCGCGTGCGTGTGTGTGTGTTTGGACACATATAGTTATACTATATTTTGTTGTATGTAGGTATATTGCATATATACATGCTTATGAATTTTTAAGTAAATGTAGAGAAATATATGATGCATACGTGCATGATAGCACCATTAATTCATTTTTTTATTACTGAATGTTGCAAACCATCCCTATTAATCCCAAGCCTTTTCTTAACAACTTGACTTGGAAGACGGTCATTGTAAAACTCAAGTGGGGAATGGAATAAAAAGGTGAGCTACATTGTGTTCTTTTCCTATGCATTGTATTTTTTTTCTAATTTTATTTTCTTTGGTTTCTTTAAGGTTTCCTTGCTTTGGTGGATTCTTATATGAACCTAGAGGTGTGCAAAAAATCAATACCACGCAGCCTGTTGTCATTTCAACTTCCATTTCTCTTTTGTTTGACACTTTCGAACTTTCTTATAATTAATAATGAACTGATACATGAAGCTCGACAACATAGAGAAGTATGTTGATGGGCAGTTCACTAGAAATCTTGGAGAGATCTTGATTCAGTAATTTAAAAATAAGTTCATGATTATCTCGTTGGGTGAAATTTCTAGTAAATGGCTATTGGTGTTGTATGCGCTAGTCTATCTGTTTATTAGCGGCATTGTGTTGTGTTCTTTATTGGTTTATAAATATAATATGTTATGCTCAATGTGCAGGTGTAACAATGTTCTATATTTGCGTGGAGTACCAGAGGACAAAGAACTAGAAGATGTTGACCATGCCTGAGAGACCTATATGTGTGTTTTTAAGCCTTAGATTATTTCCTTCTATTGTCTTTGATGGAATGTGTAGCTGCATGAAATTACATGTGTCTATGTTTACACACACACACACACAGGCACATAAATACATGCACAAGTATACATACATGCAACTGACGCACGGTTAAATAAAATGCTGTTGGAAGAACAGGAAGATACAAAAAGGGCATTGGCCATGGAGGGACATGCTCGGGTGCTAGATCAGTATACAGATTTTGAGGAGCTGAGAGAGAGAAAACAATGTCAATTTCATGAACATATTATACTTTATATACTTTCATTAGATACATTGATGAAGAATAATATGTAATCAGGTTTTGTTATGTAACTGTTTTAGCTATGTAACATATTATATCAGAATATTTTATTAAATGATTTTATTTTTTGTTAATTATAAATAATTCTTTATAGTTTATGTTTTTATTAAATTTAATATAAAAATTTAAAAATATGTAATTAAATTATATGTAAATAATTACAAATGTGAAAATAATTCTGGAATGAAAATAGCTAGGGATTTTTCCCTCGTTAATTTAGCTAGGGAATTTTTCTCGCTAATTTAACTAGGGATTTTTTCTCCCTAGTCTTGCTAGGGAATATTCCCTCATTAATTTTGATAGGGAATATATTTACTCGTTAATTTTTGTGACAAGCACTTTTGCTTGGGAAAGGTATCATCATTAATCCATCATTATATCTACTTTAGTGATGGAAATAATGTATTTAGCTAGGGAATTTTTCCTATCTATTTGATATTTTTCTTATAGTGCATTTAACGCAAAGCTTGAAAAGGATTTCATGAATTGGTTTAAAAATTTTATTAGTATATAACATATCATTCTTGGTTCTAAACATGTACGTGAAATATTATGTGTGTGTGTGTGTGTGTGAATTTTTCCTTTATTAATATATTGTAGGTATAAGTTCTTTCACCAAAGATTTGTAATAAATAAATGAAGGATCTTTCAAATGGACCATTATGAAGTTGATAGATGTATCTCATACATTATGTAAATAGATATAAATTTCACACTTTGCAACATGGTTTAAATAGAGCTACAAGAAAAAGTGGCGTTTCCACCAAGGGGTCTAACTGTATTGCATCTACTATTAATTTTTATGGATGACTAATTTAAATTCTACACATAAAGTATATTGCTTTACCAATTTAAAGGATAATTATGTTTAAGTGTGAATGGTTTGATCCTATCTCAAATATTGATACTAGAATTCATAATCAGGTATCACCTTATTGATGTGCACCATAAGAAATATTATTATAAGTACGAGCCATTTATTTTTGTGGTACAAGCTGAACAAGTGTGTTACACCACTTATCCAACCAAAAGAAGAAATCCATGTCACTGGTGGTCAATATGTAAAATTAGACCTAGATCTACTGTTGAAGTTATTGAAAAAGATGTTATTATCACTCCATCGCATATAATAGTATTTTAAGAGAATAATGTGAAACTTTATTTAATCTATCATGAGGCATATGATGGGCTTCCAAAATTACTTGGTGAAGGTAGAAATTATTTGGATATTGATGATGGCCATGTTGAAGAAGATAATGAGAATGGATTAATTATAGAATTAGATGATGATGAATTTGTAAATAGAGATGATTTGCTATAAATTTTTAATGATGACTAGAAATTCATTGACTGCCTTATTATTTTGTCATTCTCATTTTTTAATCTTTATAATATGGATGTTTAATTAAAATATTTTAATTACTTTTTTTAATGTTGATATGTTTATTATTATGTTTTGTTATTATGACATTTTCATAACATATTTTTTTGCCTCTGTATATTTTAATATTTATGTAATTTGATTTAGGTATAAGTGCTAATCATTTAAGTGTTTGAGGATCTCAATAAGTGCTAATCATTTAATTGTTAGTGGAGAAGGAAATATATATGTATTCATTGACGACAACACTACAAATGTCTCTTTGCATTCTCCTACATGTATGGAGGAAACTTTAGTATCACCTCATCATAACATATATGGATTTACTACTAGATATTCCAACTTTGTCACATTTTGCATGTGAAGATACTAATAGTTCCGTCCTACCTATCTTAGCTTAGGAGGCCTATGTATTGGTACTATAGCAGCAGCACTGGCAGGATATTCACAATCCATAATCTATATGCTAAGTTATGAGGAAATTTTCATTCGGCCCACAATTAATAATAAATAATACATAGCTTTCATAAATTTATTACACGCATTCATTATCTTTTTTCATTTTTTTTTGTTTTAATTAAATATAAATTAACATGTCAATAAGATTATAAGTATATAATAATATTTGAATTTTGGAATTTTAAATTAATAACAACATATGATATTGATACTTATGGAACATTATCATTTAAAATTAAAATGATTTTTTAACTAAGTTTTAGATAATAAAAATAAATAAAATAAATTTAAACTTAGTAGGAGAAAATTTTGTGTATTTTGTTTATATGTATTTCTATATGCTGATGTTAAATTACTTATAAATTTATTTCTTCTACTTTTTATACAATTAGAAAAATATTTAAGGAAAAATAAGTTGTAGAGAGTATAAAGTAGAGCAAAGTACCCCCAAGTATGATAAAATTTATTAGGAAGAATTTGAGGTACATTTTTCATGTATTTACTTATTTTTCAATTTGGTCTAATATGATTCTCTTACAATACATGCATTACAAAGTATTATTATTTTCTTTGGTTTTTATAGAAAAAGTACAAATAGAATAATGCTTTGGTGAACTCTATGAAAATTATATAACCTCTCAAATGGATACATCCATCTATATTGCATAGAGCTTACTATCATGGATTCATACGGCAAGTGGATTAGAAGATGCTCCATAAAGTCAAAGAAGCTATAAAAAATATGTTCAAATATGTATATAATTATGGGTATACTATTTTGTAATTACTCTATATCTTCCTTTATTATTGTATTGCAAATGAGATTCTTAAAAAATACATATTAAAGTCAATGATTCCCATACATTTTCTAGAAGTAATTCCCATAATACTATCGGTATTAACCTCTGCATAAAGATATAATAGTCATGACTTTTCATCCCAAATAACTTATACTTCTCCATATCAACACATCTTCCCAAGTTATATTTATAACCATCAGGGAACCTAAGCTCTATCAACTATTTACATAATGCTTCCTTTGCATCCTTGTCAACACTGTAGCAAGCCTTAAAAAATTTATTTGTTGATTTATCCCTATGTAACTCTGGACATTAACAAAACTCTTTATAATCATCTATTGATTTAGCATTGAATTTTGTTTATCCTTCCACATTCATTATAGTATTTAATATATTATAAAAAATGTTATTCTTAATATGAATCACATCTAAGTTATGCCTAATTAGGTTGGTTTTTCAATAAGATAAATCCAAAAAGATGTTTCATTTCTTCCAATCATAGTGATAATTCTTCGAAATTTACACATTAATGTAATCAACATCAACATCTATAATATTTTTGAATCCATATAGCTTTAATCATCTCTAATGTTTTGATACTTGTCTTCATGGTGGTGCATCTTTTATAACTATTTGGTCTTTCCTAAATGCATTAATCTTCATCCGAAATGGATGTTCAGTATGTAAGCACTTATGATGATTATCAAACTAAGAATTTTTTTTTCTTTTGCTTAGATAAAATACATCATAATCCTCCATGTAGTAAGGACAAACTAATTTTTCTATAATACTTCATCCTGATAACATTGAATAAGCTAGAAAATTACTTATAGTCCACAAAAGTGCGGCTCACATTTGAAAGTTTTGCTTTCTAGATATATCATATGTTTCCACACCATACTCTCATAAATGTTTTAGCTCTACAATAAAGAGTTACAAGAAAATATCCAACTTGTCTTTTGGGTTTCTCAGACCGAGTATGACAACACACAAAATCATATATTTATCTTTCATTCACATCCATGGTAGTAAATTATATGGTATAATAATCACCAACCATGAAGAGTATTATTATCATATTTGTCCAAATGACTGAAATCCATTTGTGCACATTCCTAATCTAACATTTTGACTTTCATCTATAAAATATGGATGAATATCATCAAAATATTTTTTAGATTTAGAATCTAAGCAATGTTGCACACTTTTTTCAGTAGTATGCCTTTTGTACCAACTCTTGTCATTAATAGTGACTTTAGATACACATAATCTTGCATATAAGGAGTCAATAGGAAGTAATATATCTTCTTGTGAGGAATATTTATTTTCTACCTTTTACATGTAGTATGTCTTTTGTACCATGAATAGTTACAGAAATTACAAGCAATTATTCTACCGTCTTTATCCCAATATATTATATAGCCATTAATGCAATAATATATATTTTTATAGGTAAATCCAAACCTCATATTAACTTATTTGTACTATAAAACCTATTTGTCATGTTGTTATTCTCTGATAACAATTCAAATAATAACTTAGAAATTTTGTCAAAACACCTTTCTAAAAAATGATATTTTACCTTTGAATCTAAATTTCTAGCCACCATAATTAACATTTAGTGGCCATACGGATTACCTAGACTAACATCTACTTTTGATGCTTTGATCATTTCATAAAATTTTTTTGTTGCTGATTTTGGGATATCGTCAACGACATCCAGATTGAATGATGGACCAATAACATTCATTAACATGACTTCACATGCATCATTGGGATTATTATATTTCATTATAATATTTGAATCAATACTTCTATTTATATAATAATTTTTTTGTTTGTGACATAACTATTTCTCCATGTTTATACTAGATATAATATTTTCTAACAAATCTATTTTTTGCAAGATAAAATTGTATGGTATCCACATCTTGAAAACTTTGATTCTGATATTTATCATCATTACACGGACATCTTATTTTTATTCCATCAATTAATTGAGGTGGTTTTTAGCAAATTCAACAAACGCCTCAATCCCCACTACAAATTCATTAGTCAAAACCCCATCTCTTTGTCTAACATTCATCTATTGACAATTAATTTGTATAATATTTTCCATTCCTGTAACATATAATATCAACATATATTGAATAATAATAATATAAATAATGATTTATTCATAATAAAGTTGTGGCAACATATTTATGATATTACATAAAATATCAAAAAAATATTATAGTCACATCATTAATAGGTAAGTTTGTATTAAAATGAGATAATGGGGGTTGCATCAATCTCTTAGATATTTACCAATAGTCTTTAGTTGTTTTTTTCTCATATATAAAAAACATAATATTTCATATTTATCTATTAAGGATGAAATCATAAAAATTAAGTAAAAATCACACACAAGCAAAACATAATAATTCATTCCAAAAGAATAAATTTTTTTTTGGTAAAAAAAATTACATAAATACAACATTATGCTATATTTGAAGAATGATCTATAGTGTGTGGGAAATGTGCACACGATCATACATACTTTAAAATAATTAAATGATATCTTTAACCATAGAGTTTACCTTTCAACTATTGAGACTATGGATTAATTATCCTCGATTATAATTTGTTATAAGAAATAGTACACTTTTATTTCAAGTTTATATGCATGTTGAAAGTTGTGATGTAAAAAGTTGTGTATATGCTAGTAAGTTTTTTTCAATTTAGTTCATATATGATATATTAGAATATAAGAATATGGTGAGGGTAGAGATTCACTCTTGAGATGTACGAAAATAGTGTTCATTCATGAAATTAAGTATTTCTTCATTTGGGGGTTATAAAACCAACACTTAAAGATTCGATTATATTTAGGGTAAATAAAACCATTAAAAAAATGATAACATGAATCCTAATATATAATATTCCAATTGGGTTAAGTGCTCTTATGTTTCTTTGATCTCAATGAATTAATGTTTCATAATAATTGGTGCCTTTAAAATTAAAAACATGTAGTAACTATATGGACTTAATTATTTTATATAATACGGATCTTCAAAAAAATCATAATACCAATACATATTAATATGAAAATTAAAATATAACAACAAACATCAAATAGTGATGGAGCAAAGCAACAAATTAATTGGGATTTTCAAAGATCCATATAAAGTATTATATATGGACTAAGTATATATGAGAAAAATCAAAAAATTAAATTGCATACTTCAATAATAGATGATGACGATGAACACAAGTACTGAGAAAAGCAAGCTCAATTAGTCTTCATAATTAACTAACAAATTGTTTTTTTTACTCAAAAAAATTTAAATTGTTTCTTAATGGATTAGCAATGATAAATTAGTGATAATTTCGCTCAAATCCTAAATTGTTTTTGAACAAACAAATTGTTCTTCAAAAAAATAATTAACGGCATAGCAATGAAATGAGTTTTCGTTTCTAAAGCAACAACGAAATAGAATTCCATCACCAAAAGTATTGAAGTCTAATAGTGGTAAACTGATATTCCATTTCAAAAAGAGTAATTGAAATGAATTAGGTCATAAGAGATGTCAAACAAGCCATGTTGTTCTGACATAGCCATGATCTATTTTTGCTAGGCACGACCATGCCATCATGATGAACTATATGTCCATGCTTGTGAAACTCGTTGCATGAAAATACAATAGGTGACCAGTTTAAGTGGTTGGTCAATTACAATCGGCCACTTAAGCAACATCTAGCTTACTTGGCTGATTTGTTTATTTAAAAAAATCAGACTTCCCCATCGATTGGACACCCAGGCCGGTGTATTGTGCTACCGGGCCAGGCACACGGGTCGTACTTGGCCCCGTATGAGGCACGACTTATGGCAGCCCATCACAGCATGAATCATGTCATGGTGCAGCAAACCCTAGCACAAGGGATGATTCTAGATCGTGTTGCGCTGGGCTAGGCACAGTTGAACCGGGACATGCCGTGGGTAGAGGTGTCAAATAGGGCCCGACCCATTTTTTTTGAGCACAACTGTGCTTTCGTGCTGGGCTAGACATCACATGGATACTGTACCGTGTCGTGCAT
Organism: Sapria himalayana; assembly: GCA_029783825.1. Taxonomy (NCBI): domain Eukaryota; kingdom Viridiplantae; phylum Streptophyta; class Magnoliopsida; order Malpighiales; family Rafflesiaceae; genus Sapria; species Sapria himalayana. The sequence continues at coordinate 2,383,836 of JAREIK010001488.1, read as the reverse complement.
GGCCCGGCATGGTTTATTCAAGCAAGACCTAGCACGGCCCACTGGCCCGGTGGTAAAAGTACCGTGCCAGGTCAGGCCCATACGGGTCTGGTTAAAAAAAATAAAATTTTTATATTTTTAAAAATTTAAAGTATTGTATTAAACTATATATATTATATTATATATAGATAATATTTAAAAAGTTTAAATTTGTAACTAGAAAATTGTTGAATATAAAATATTAATAAAGTTTAAATTTTTTATTTATTTTTAATAAATTTAAATTATAATTTATTAGAATTAAATTATAGAGTTTTAAATGAAAAATTTAAACAGGAAAATAAATTAAACAAAAAATTTCGACAAAAAAAATATAAAGTCACAAAAACAAAAAGAAACCAAATGTCCAATCGGCCAATAGATACCGAACCAAAGTAAATATAATGTAACATAAATAAAAAAATGTACAATCAATACAAAACAAAAGTACAAAACATCGCAATCAAACAGCAGAATCAATAATAAATAACACAAATCATTAACTGTGTCCGTGATCGTGATGCATCAAAAATCAAAATCAAGTGGCAATGCTAAATGACATGTGGCGTGGTGCATCGTGGCATTGGCAACTGGCATCTAGCAACGGGAAGAGGAAACCAGCAACCACGTCAATCGTCAATTAGCATATCATGAGCATCATCAACTGCAACATCAAAATCACTATCATATGGATCATCATCATCAGCAATCAACTCCTCCACCTTCGCAGCAGATGCAGTCCATGTCCTAGCTTCAACACGTTCCTGGATGTTAAACCTCGAATTCTTTCAATCCTTCAAATATGCCAAGGCCTCAACAATATCTAGATGTAATCTCGATCACCTATCCGAAATCACATTCACTATAACAGAAAAAGCAGACTCCGATGCTACACTCGACACCGGAGGAGTTAGTAGATCCCGTGCCATCCTAGATAGCACGGGAAAGGTGGACTCATATGATTTCCACCAATGTAATATATCAAGATTCTTAGTATCAAAATGTGATAAAATTGAGTAGTAATTGGTATCTAAGTACCGAGAAAGCTCGCTCTTATGTGACGGTCCACCTCGCCGTTTCCCCCTCGCTAACTGAATGGAAAAATCATCTTCGAAGAAGGTATCCATGTCTGTAATCACAGACTCACTACTACTACCACCATACCTAGTATCGTAGTATGTGAATAGGTCAGTCAACTTCTCGTGAATGAACCCTTCAGGTGGGTCTTCCAGGTTTATGCATGAGGAAATATAAGTCAGGGTGTTATCTACATCTTCCACCTTAACCCTAGGTCCATTCATGCAGCGAGACAATAAATAGATAGAACGGTGGACCAGTACTTTAATTACTTGGTTTTCATCTCTGCAACCATATGGCTAAGTGTCGGGTCAACACGACACTTCCTAAACATTCTACTAATGTTTCATATGCACCTGCGTGCAATGCAAGTTGTTGGAGTATAAACTGACGAACACATGTTCGTCATGTCATAAAAAATCTTCAAGAATTTCATAAATGAAAATTTTGAAGCCTAGTAAGTGTCATCAATAATAAGTTCATCACTCTTACTATTGACGTAGTCGGATATCACGTGCTCATATCAAACACATGACTCCAACATCATGTACGTGTAATAATTTCATCACTTTTTCTAACTTATAAAATTTTAGTATGTCATTCCTAGATGTGGACCTAGGAATCCTACGATAAGTAGGTAGAAAATATGTCTGCATGATGTGCACTACCCTTGGATCTTCCGAAAATCTAATTGGAAGATCCATCCATGTTATAAGTCTGGCCAAGCATTCCCTACCCAACTCGCTGTGGTATATGAGGGGAGTAAACTTTGAGACTGAACTCGATCCAGTCTGAAAAAATACAGTGCTAAGTTGGGTTTGCCTAGGATCTAATGCACTATATTTTTTGATGCATAATTTGGCATGCCTCTTAAGGTGCACAATTCCAAACGAACTCTTACAAGTTAAATTTCTCATACAATATTTGTATTGTGCCATTTCTTCTTCCTCATCCCTAATATTTTTCTTTTATTATATTAAAATGAGTCCAAACTACAAAAGTCCTTTTAGTTTTTAGTTTTTTAGATATTTGGGTTGAGACGATTGGAGAAACCAAAATTTTAGCAGTCTCAGACCTCTCTGTAAGATTTTCATTTTCTAAATTTAAATATGTTTTATTAGTGTTAGTCATTTTTTATAGATTTTTGTTAAACACGAGGTAGATCATAGATGATAGATTTTAGATTTTGGGATTAGAAAGTGAGACTGGAGAGAGAGAGAGAAAGAGAGTAAACAAAAAAACTTAAAATACCCGGTAAAGCAGTGAGGTAGATCACTTGCACGGTGTACCACAGCCTAGTTCAAAATTCTAAACCCGAGTTCAGAGTCCCGAAAAGCCGAGCAGAATGATGAAATCCTGATTCTCGAGAGAAAGAAGAGCAAGAGTTTTGAGAGGATTTTAAGAGAGTGAGATTTGAGAATAAATATTTATGAAAAATATAAATGTTATAGAGAGGTGGGGGAGATTTTATAGATTAAGTGAAAATTTTTTTTAAAAAAAATATTTTTCATGTTTTTTTATTTTTTATTGAATTTTAGGGGGCAAAGTCATGAGGGCCGTCAGATTCTGCCCCCTAGCTGTTGGAGGTGAAATCCAACGGATGATATTCAATTTTTATATTTTTTTACTGTTGGGGAGGGGAGGAGATTCGGGTCTGGCAGGACCGGGGGTCGGGTCAGAGTGGAACCGGACTCGTGTCTACTTGTTTTCCCTCTTTGAAAGTCCGAACCGGATGGCGCGAGAGATGGAGTGAGGTGTAGGACATGACCTGTGTCGATGGGCCATGCTAAGGACCACCGAATCGTGCCGGGCCAGGCACGGCATGAGGCCCGGTTGGCCTCGGCATGGCACGGCTTGGGCCCGGGCACTGGAAATTCATGTGCCGAGCCGACCCATACATGGACGAATCGTGCCATGCCTCGTGATGGACTGGGCCGACCATGCCTGATTGACACCTCTAGCTGTGGGGTTGTGATCAGGCTGCCTAGCCCATTTGGCACCTCTATCAATCACAAAAATCTTAAGTGGATTTGCACACCGTTTCAAAAATAATTGAAATAAAATTTATTTTTGTTGTAATTTTTAAAGATATTATTTTCAATAACAAATACATATAAAAATATATATTTTTTATTACTAAATGACATGTAAGGTAATCTGTCAATGACTCATACGTGATAATAGTGATGGAAAGTTAAATAATTTTAATTTTTATCCCAACTTTCATTTCTAATTCCATTTTCATATAATATGAAATAATTTATGCTTTCTAATAATGACGAATTATTATTCAATTTCTAATTTTTATAACAAATTGTACATTTTATTTACAATTTATTTCAATTCTATTCCTAATTTTAGAAAAGCAATTGAATGTTTCTATTTTGTCATTTCATTATAGTGTACACACACACACACACACACACACATTTATATATAGGTATATATATATACACACACATTTATGTATATCTATATGTGTATATATACAAAATACAACACACACACACACACACACACTATATGTATATAAATCTTTATATATACAACTAAATAAATAAATATTTTCAATAACTTATATATTATATAAATCTACATATATTTTATAAATAAATGTATGTTTATAAATCTGCATTTATATATACATGCACATATATATAGGTTCATAGATATACACACACACATATGTATGTATGGATGTATGTATGTATGTATGTATGTACACACATATATGTTATAAAATTGATTTTGATTTTTTTTAAATTGTGATTTTAAAATTCAAAAACCATCGTATTCCAATAAAGTGGATGAATATATAATTATTTTTGGTAAATATTTTTTAAAATATTAAAATTTAAAGGTTTTTTATATGTACCCTTAAACATAATTATCCAGAAAGTCAGTTTTCTTTAACTCACCTTCATTTCACAGCACCATTGTTGAATATTCGGCAGCTGATCATGACCGCAGACTCTTATTCTAGTTACTGGTTCAACTGGAGGTTCCTCCTTTGTGCGTTAATTATCTCGATGTCCATGATTCTAGCTGTAATTTTAATTCTGAAATATGAGATAACGAAGAAAACAGAATCAGGTTGGACACAGAATCAGCAACGTAGAGTGGGTTCTTTGAACAGGGATGAAACTTGGAAAACGTGCCTGAAGGCAATTCATCCAACATGGTTGCTCGTGTTTCGAATAATTTCTTTCCTTGTATTGTTCATGTTGCTCGTGGGAAGCATTGGCAACCGATGCGAGTTTTTCTTTTACACCCAGTAAGTCAGGACATCAATTTTATTCAATTTCCTAAATAACGCTATGCACATTGAGATTTAAACTATACGCTCATGGTCAATGTTTTCATGTATATAATTTATCTTCCCAAAATCCTATTTGAAGTGTTGAAAATGGTGTATGTATATATGAAATAGGATATATATACTTGAACACACACACACACACACACACACACACACACATATTCATGTGTGTCTGTCTGCGTATATAATATTGTTGGGATATGACATTTGGATCGTGGTTTATTCAAAACTACAAAATACTGAGAATGATGGTTGATTAACTAAACAACGAAGACAAATAAAAATACAACTAAAAATGAAAAAAATAATCTTAATATAAAAATTCTAAAAATAAATTAAGTAACTAAAGCTCAAGTAATAACAATGTTAAATCAAATGATATATGTAAAGATTTTTTTCACACGTATTAGATGTCTGTAAAGTATATAATATCTAAAAATTATGTTCTGGATCAAAAATATTTTTTAGGATATATAATTTTAGAGATAAAAAATCAAGTATAAATACGTAAATATGAAATTTTAAGGTGAATATTTTGAACTTTTTTCCGTATTATTCTTTAGGTGATAGGATCAGTTTATTGAATTTATGACTCAGAATCAACAACGTGATGGTATTGTTATGTATAGACTGAAGATAAGATTTTGTTCGTAACTTTCAATTCTTTAAAGTTGTCAAAGCTCTAATTTTTTATTGCATATACTTATGTGCACAAATAAAAGCAAAAATGAGTAGCATCTATACTACATACATTAAAATTATAAATATATTATGATTATATATATAACCTACACATAAAATACACACCATAAATCATATGTCAATGTACATATTGAACACACACATTACAATTTAAATATTTTTACATAAATAAATAAATTATAATATTCAAATTAGTGTGAGTAGGAAAGAAAGAGAACTTGTTGTTCCTTAATTTTTGGTACTTAAAATCAAAAAAATAAAATGGCAGAAACTCATTGATTTTTCAGACTCCTTATTTTATGTAAAAATGTACATGTTTTTGTGTAAAAATGTACAAATTAGAGGGTACCAAAACCGTAACTCATGCACATGGTATCTTTGTTTATATGACAAAAAAATGCATCCACTCATCCAATGCTCATTCCTAGTTTTTCACATACTCCTAGGGAAAAAAATGCACAGTCTCTTTTTTTAAGGACCGGATGTGGCACTCCCCCATCCAAGAGGGCATCATGCTTGCCCTCTTAGATTTTGAAAATGGGAACAGTCTCGTTTTTACAAAGTTATAGAAAAACTTTTTTTGAATTTTTTAAGTTTTTGTTAAAAAAAATGAACATGAGATTTTATCTCATGTATGTGGTCTATCATGTTCCATATCGTCAAAAAAATAAAAAAAAAACTAAATAAAAAATAATTCTACCCAACTCAGACATACCCAATAAATCTCCCCTTCTATCTTAAGTTGGGAGACACATATTAACATGTAATCTTAAAAAATTAAACTTTATCGATGATAATGATTTTGTGAATTTATTGATAATATTTTTATTATTGTATTTTTTTAAGTACAATTGTTTTTTTATTTAATATATCTCATATTCAATAATATCATACATTAATATGCTTTGATTTATTATGAAAATTCAAATTCTTAAAGAGGTGTATAACACTTTGACTGTCGCATCATTTAATATATATATACATATATATATATATATATATATTTAGTCGCACATCAAAGTCTGTAAAAAATCTTTTAATGAATAATATTTTTTTGTAAGCTTCAGTAGCTGCAAAGAATTTAGTCTTAGTGTTGGATAGTGTTATATATTTTTGTAGTTTGAATTGCTAAGATACAGTTTCTCTTTTAAAGGTTATAAGATAACTTGAAATGAATCTACGTGAATCTAAATTATTGGTCATATCAAAATTAGTATATTCGAGAAGTGTGAGTTTTAACCTATCCAAACACAATGATAATTGAGAAGCCTCCTGTGAGTTGTTTTGGTGGATTCTAATATTAAACACATTTGAAATTAAATTTTCATGCCTCTGTACACATATATACTATCTTGTCTGCAATGTAATGTGCTTAATTTGTTGATCAATAGTTTGAGGACATATTTGTACTGTACACTAGCTACCACACTTGCATCTTGCCTGATATATGACTAGGATTTTTAAGAAAATAAAATTTATTTAGTAATTATTTATTTATTTTACACACATATATAATATAAATTTTAATAAAATAAATCTTTTATATTATTATTTAAAACACATCAATTCATTAAAATGAAATAAAATTTAAATATAAAAATACACTTAAATAATGATGATATATAATAATGAATGCAAACAATATATTGAAAAATAAATAATAAAAAAAACTAATCATCTAAATCTTAAAAAATATCATCTATATTATCAATTATAATCTTGTTTGCTGTTATTGTTTTTCTCATTTGATCATTGATATTATTATTTTCACAATCAAAGAAAGATAAAATATACTCATTAAACTTTAAGTTATTTCTTTTGATGTAGGTATGATGTTTGATTTTTCTGCTAACACTGATGACATATAATCTTTTCTATTTTGTTGGTCCTGATGACATTTCTCTACTATCATTGTCTTGTCAAATATCAAATTAATTTTTGCAACATCATGTGAATTTGCACCATTATTTTCTATTCATCTTGTTAATCATTTTTTGTTGTCATTAATGTTTGTCAATAATTATGATATATGGAGTTATGTTGGTTTTATTCTTTCTTTTATACTTAATATATGCCAAATTAATTATTTATTGAAATTATAATTTATTTTGTTTATTATTATGAATTTATAAAAAATATAATTTTCATAAGTTAAATTATACTCACAAAGTAATGATTGTAATAGTATAAATAATTTTTCCACTATTAAATAATAAGAAAAATAAATTTTATCAATCCATAACACCTCTAAAAAACTAAATACATAAATGGACCATGGAACATGAAAAAAAGAACTAACTTGGACTACTTTTTTATGCACCAAGAACATTCTAATATAGAAAAAATACATGCAATAAATATAATTGATTGTCTCTCAAATTAATGCGTATATATTTTGAACACAAATTAGGAAAAAATTTAAGTACTTTAAATACTCTTAAAGCTTTCGTAAAAATATCTACAGTTAGTCTGATGAGTATTAAGAGATAACATTTAAAAGAATTATTATTGGTAATTATTGGACCAAATGTGAGAGTAAAAATTAAATAAATTTTTGACAAGCACAATCTAGATTATGGTGGTATTTAGCATACATATAAGTTTATATAAAATACCTCATTTACTTGATCTCATTAGTCATAATTTTATCAATAAAATTAATATTATTTTTAATGTAAATTGATTTATGTCAAAAATGATTTTGTTTATAGACACCTTATTTGATGGTGAGGATACCCAGATTTAGACAATAGTTGGATTCCATACTATGAGGTGCAACAAATCAATCTAGGCTTTCATAAGAACTATGAAATCAATCAACCTACTTATGTAGCAAAGACAAGTGTTCTTCCACCCGAGGAGAATGATGAGAACATTTATTTTTGTCATATATATTTAACATGACATCATTTGACACTTGACATTGAGCTCCAAAGTCAAAGATGAAGTGTCAAATGAGTTTATGGAAAATGGTTCACATAGTGTGAATGCTAATATATCTCCTCCTTCCATCCCAACCAAATTTATCATCTTCTCTCTCTACTCGTCTCCTACCATAATCTTTGAATTATGTATACAAAATATTTTATTTTTCATAAAATTTTAGATCATATGTAGAAATTAAATTTTCTAAACATAATTCTAGTAATTAGCCATCAATTTCATACATTTTCCTTGTAATTAAGCACTTTCAAACCCTACATTTATAAAATATTAATTTTGACTTAAATATTCAGATTGGGGTTTTCTCTTATTTTTTCTAGAAAATCTCAATTTTATGCTTCCATCCCACAAATTTCATTGCCATTGACGTCGGAATTGAATTTCATTAAAGTTCTAAAGCTAGCTCATATTTTGATTCTCAAAGTGAGATAAGGAAGACAAGAAATTAGTCATGATAGTAAATCTCACAAGTGTCACCTCATGATGATGGATATGTCACCTCAACCCGCCCATAGAAGTTATTTGCCAATATGGTATTAAGTTTTAATTTATGTATATAAATTTTATTAATTAATTTAAATCTTAAAAAAAATTGAGTGCTAGTGTTTTATTAGTTTTATACCATAGGCATTAAGACCATAGGACCACCCTAACAGGTCTTTAAAAAAATTATTTCATTATTTTTATTAAATTTTAGCAGTATGTCCACTCACTCATTTGGTAATAATTATTATAAAGAAAAATTAAGTTGTCTAACCAATCTATAAAGACATGTTAATATGAGACCTGACTCCTTAATATGATGTAATGAAGTATTTATTCATATTTACACCATATTATATAAGCTTTTAGTATCCCATTTTGATTTCATAATGTTTCAAAGGGAAACCAATGAATGTCTAACTGAGTTAGAACATTATCACTAGCCTTTGTAGAATGAGAGTGATTCTGCTTATGGGCAACAATCTTGTCATTCGTACTCTCTTCAGTCCTCACCGAGAACTAACACAAGGAAATAATCATATAAATTTAGAAGATTAGTGCTTTAGAAACATTTGGGTTGGGGTTCATTCTTTCGATGACAATTCAACTATCAATATTTTATTGATAATTAAATAGTATGAATTGCTATTTTAAGTGATTTCTATTTTTAAGAAATGTATGATGAGTTTTACTTTCATAAAATTAATTAAAAAATTTAGTCAATATTGATTTATTGTCAAATAATTAAAAGACATAATATGTGAGTTGCCTATTTCTATTTGAACATAAATGAAAATTCAATTAAAAAAATAAATATTTTCTCATCATATTATTCTCGATGTACTCAACAAAGGAGTATATCACTAAGTTTGATGATTCTTTGATTCGATGTTTCACTCTCATATTGAAACACCCATACAAAATTTTTTAGTGTTTGAATAGGTCTCCACTATACTTTGAAATCTGAGTTATTTTCTTGGAGGATCAATATCATAGAAAGGACCCATGATTTAATACTTTTTAGATGAAATCTGTAACACCCTCTTGAATCTGTAACACCCATGATTTTTTTGGAGGATCACTATACTTTGAAATTTGAATAGGACCCATGATTTGGATGAAATCTGTAACACCCTCTTGAATGAGCCTCCAATTTCAGACAATAACTTTTTAGACATACTCATTTATCTTTTCTCGAGAAGGCTTTTCATGATTCTATTTAGTTGGATCAAAAAGAAAAGGGAGTTATGCATAAAATTTATGAGCTAAGTCAATGTTTTAAATATTTTTGTTGTCAAAGTTATGAGCATATTGGTATTGATTTTTCTTTTCATTATAATGTAAGTATTATTAAGAAAGTTGTGATGGATCCAACTAATGATATATTGACCACTAGATTAATAAATAATAGTGAATTCCTTGATGGCACCCTAGAAAATGTACTCAATCATCATGTGTTTAGGGAATCTCCATCATTTATGGTAGAGGTGTCAAACGGGCTGGCCCGGCACGACATAGCCCGTTTTTTTTAGCACGATCGTGCTACCGTGCCGTGCCGTGCCCGACACGGCACGGTTTGAATATAGGTGGGTACGGCCTGGCCATACAGGCCAGGCGCCAGCCGCCAGGGCATACCGGCATAGCCGCATCAGGACGGCCGGACGGGTCACGCACTCACGCTCACGCCACGCCCGACGCCCGACGCCGCCACGCGTGCCTGCGTGAACCGGCACGGGCTGTTTTTAACCCGGGCACGGCACGGGCCCGAGCACGGTTTAAAAATGTGCCGGGCTGGCCCAGGCACGGCCGAACCGTGCCGTGCCTCGTGCCGGGCCGGGCCGGCCCGGCACGTTTGACACCTCTAATTTATGATAGTGTTTTGTACATTTTTCTAACCTTAGGTCATCGATGATTGGTGTTGTACTATTATGTTTTACATATTTACAAAAATTGAGGACAAAAACTATAAAGTGATAGTAGGTAATAACAATAGTATCAATGTCATATCTATATCAGCCATGAGCAAGGTAGATTCTAAGGTAGTTTCAAATCCGAACCTCTATGGGATAACTTGGATTAATGATATGATATTTCATGCCTAGAAACATTGTTGCGTGTCTTTGTAATTCTTGGTTTATCGGGTTGAAGTTTAATGTAATGTTTAAAATATGAATGTTGGTTATATTATCTTGATGTCTTTGACTATATGACCATGACATTTTTAATTTTGGATTATCAAACATAGAAGAATTAGAATATCAAGGTCAAAAAATCAAAATTGCACACGTATATCCTAAGAATCATCAACAAGACTATATGAAGTCACTTGCAAAGGTGAATTTTTATTAACTACAAAGAGATGAATCATGTTGTCTTGGTAATCACTCGAGAATCTTCAATTGAAGTAATTATTCTAGTTCTCGCTAAAATTACATCTTTGTTAAGAGAATTTCTTGGTATCTTAATATCTTTCCCAAAAGTTATGTATAAAGCAAAGATTCCAAACTCGTTAGCCTATAAGATTCATAGCTGAATCATTTTGAAGAGAGAGAAAATAATGAGTGTTAAGAGATAATACCTAAAAGAATTATTATTTATAATTTTGATTAGATTGGGGTTGTGCTAGATAATGGTGGTATTGAGCATATTTATTAGTATATGACGATACCTTATTTATTGGAATTCGTTAGTCCTAATTTGGTCAATGATATTAATAATATTCTTGATATAAAAATGATCATTGTAAAAAATGATATTGTTTATTGGTACATCATTTGATGGCGAGGATGCCTAGAGACCAACAACAATTGGATTCGATACTATGAGCCGTAGCAGATCAATCTAAGTTTTCTTAAGAACTATGAAAATAGGCAACCTATTTTTGTGGCAAAGGAATAGTTCCTTTACCTTAGGTGAATATTATGAACATTCATTTTTATCATGTATACAAATATGACACCATCCCACACTTGACGTTGAGATCTGATGCCAAGATGAAACCTTGAGAGAGTTTATTTTAAGTAACTTACATAGTGTGAATGTTATTTTTTGTTTTGTTTTTATTTTTTTTTTTATTTTGTGTTTTAGGTTTGGTCAACTAAATTTTATTTTTATCGATTGATCCCTTATTTTTTTTCTTCTTTTAATTTTTTTTGTTCCTATTTGCAATTGGGTTGCATAAAAATGACATGTGTATTATTTTTTAAAATAAGAATTTGTATAAAATCTTTTTTATTGTGTTTAATTATACCACCCAATTTTGTTTTTGGAACATTCAATCTAAAAATTGGTTCTAATTTTAGGTTTACTTTATGATGTGGTGTGTGAAATCCTCTCCTCCTCACCTTTCAAATCAAATCCCCATCCACTTATTTGGATGCTCGTTGCCTTCCATACCTCTTGAATTGAGTATGAAAAATACTCAATTTTGCTCGAAATCTCAATGAGAATTGAATTTTTCAAATATAATTTTAGTAATTGGCCCTCATATACATATAAGATTTGAGACTTGAGAACCTAAGTTAAACTATTCACATTCAAAATATTTTATTTATTTTAAAATTTTAATATAATAAAAATTTGATGCCACATCTTTGTAGAAATATTTAAGAACTAATAATTTTTTTATTTTATATTATTTAATTTGAAAGATTTTAATTATTTAATTTTTATTATTACAAATAATTCAACTTGATTTCAACACAAGTTTTATAGTGTCAAATCGAGTTGGGTTCAAGTTTAGGTTTTCTCAGGTTTGGGTTAGGCTCAAGTGAAAAATTTTAAAGTCGAGCATAATTTAGGTTGGTTTCTAGTTGGTCATCAACTTGATTGAACCCATTAAATTATAGTTTTATTAAATAAAATTTTTGGGATAAAAAATTTGGGTCCTTAAGCGAAGATATTAAAGAAACGCAATCTAGATTTTTAGGGTGAATTTAAGATTTAGAGAATTTAGGGATTTTGAATTTTTATTATATTAGGGTTCAAAAATGCTTAATTATGGGGGCAAAATTAAAAAATTAACTACTCAAAATTTGATGGTTGTCGGATTTCTACCCTAATTATTATTAAAAAAAATAATTCTTTTCGATAAATAGCATATTATTATTGTGACACCCCATCTCTCAGTGGGTCTCATTCATTCCTTCACACAATATAATATGTAATAAAATAAAATTTGCTCAAATATATCATACATTTTTTTTTCTTTTTATTTGCTCAGCAAAATAAAAAAACACAAAATATATTATTTAAGCCACAACTGGCTTTCCTTAATATGTGATCTCATATGTGAATCTATCATCTGTCTTGGACTTATACCCGAAAAAGGGTCTCGCAACGGAATGAGCAAAGCTCAGCTGAAGTAAACTTCTACAGAGTTACTCCATACCTATGTGCATTTAAAACGTCATGCATATATATCAATGCCCATTCATGTATAATGTTTATATGGATATAATTATGAATGAAATATTTATATGCCTATATTTCTGAGTCCTATTGACTCTCTCACACATACCGAAACTAAGTGTACCATATTATATATATATATATATATATATATATATATATATATATATGTATATATATTTATAGAAATATTTATTTTTTTGTAATTATTCCAAAAAATATGGATCTCATTCGAAAAATATCTTGGATATTTATCCGACAAAATATTTTTTTCTTTGGATATTTTCTAAAAATAACAGCATAACTCAGCCTAAATATTGTCCCAATTCGAGTTTGAAAATTTATAACAGTCATGCTCCAGAAAAAATACCACGTAACTTAGTCTGGACATTGTCCTAATTTGAGTTCGCTAAATACAATCCATATACTTTTATATATATATATATATATATATATATATATCATGCACTCACCTATGTATATGAAATGTTCTCGTGCGTATGAAATGGAATTATGTCATTTATAATTAAATGACATTTCAGACATAGCTATAACAGTCAAACCCTAATTCAGCTGCACTAAATTTTACTAAACAAAATTCAGAAATTTTTTTTCACCAATTAATCATTTCTAATGACATTTCTAACAATTCGAATTGAAATATAAAATATGATCATTTATGTCTTTTAAATAGAAAGAAATTCTGATGGGAGAAAATCACTATTTTTCTAAAAATTTCATTAAAACTTTATAAATTTGATGTCAAACTGAAGATATCGTCATGTAGAACAATTTTAGTTCTTGGACTATTCTATTCCGACTCCAGAATAATCCTTTACGATAATAAGAAAATAAAGTTTATATATATATATTTCCTTTGCATAGTGTCTCTCTCCCTCCCTCCTGAAGTTTAATTTTCTTTCCTGTCAGACGTCATCCCATTTTTCGGATTTATGTCGGTTTTTTATTTTATTTTATTTTATTTTATTTTATTAAAAATTCTTATAATAATAATTTTTTTTCAGACACCTAGACCGCACATGCGCAGCCACGTGCCGACGTCATGATGTGGCCTTGTTCGCTTTCATTTTTATTTATTTACTTATTTATTCTAATAATTATTTAAATAAATTAAAACAAATAATAAAATTCGGACTTCCTCAGAATTTGACGAAATTTGTCATCATAATTATATTTTTCAAGATGAATTCAATAATGAAATCCATTTTATTATCAAGGTTGTAAATTTTTAGTTAATTTTTCTTATTATAAAATTACTATTTTATCTTTTTTTTTCCATAAACAAATTATTTTATTTATTTCTTCATTTTTTTTTCGGAATTTCACATCTTCTCCTCTTTAAAGAAATTTGTTGCGAAATTCTCAAAGATACAACTTCGTAATTATAAACATATCTTGAAGTTAAATAATTATTAAATTACTAAAATACATATCTTCATTTTCAAATAAAAAAGGATAAGCGATATATCTCGTGTCTTCACGTTCCCATGTTGCTTCTTTTATTTCTTGATACTGTCTATCACTTTTACTAGTCTCACTGTCTTGTGTTGGAAAATTTGATCTCGACTATCAATGATACGCACTGATATTTCTTTAAATGTTTCATCTGTATTAATAACGAGTTCGTCTCAATCCATTACATGAGTTGGATTATGAATATATTTTCTAAGCATAGAGACGTGGAATATCTCATGGACACTAGATAAATATGGTGGTAATATCAATCGATAAGAAATCAAACTCATATTCTCGAGTATTTCGAAAGGCCTAATGTATCTTGGCGATAGCTTTCCATATTTGTTAAATCTGATTACTCATTTTTTTGGTATTACTTTTAAGAAAATATGATCTCTCACCTCATATTCTAGAGTTCGTCCTCGTCTATTAGCATAAATATTTTGTTGACTTTGAGTTGTAAGAAGATGTTATTGTATCAAATTTACTTTCTCTGAGATATAGGTGTCAAACGGGAAGTGACGGGCCGGCCCGACCAGTTTTTAGCTGGCCCGACCATGCTTTAGTATCGGGCCAGGCACGACACAGTTACTGTACCGTGCCGTGCATGGCCCGACACAGTTTTGTGGAGGTCAGCCCAGCACTGGCCCGCGACACGGATTCGCCGGGTTCGGCCCGATAGTGCCGAACCCCTAATATAAAAAAATTAGGGTTTCGGCGCATGCCGTCGCATTGCTACCACACCAAAACCCTAATTTTAAAAAATAATTTGGTTTCTTAGCTCGTGCCGAGGTATCGTGCCAATGGGCCACGGTATCGTGCTGGGCCAGGCACGACATGAGGCTCGATTGGCCTCGTCACGGCACGACATGAGGCTCGATTGCCTCGTCACGGCACGACACGATTGGTGTCGTGGTCGGGCACGACGCAATCTCGAGCATGGGAAATTCCCGTGCTGGGCCGGCCCATGCACGGTCGAATCGTGCCGTGCCTAGTGTCGGATGCGTCGAATCGGACCGGGCCAGCCCGGTTCGATTGACGCATCTACTTTGAGGCCTCTCTAATCATATTTGAACCTGTGATGGATCTGTCTAAGCATTGTATGGCCTTTCATACAATGTTTCGCATAGTGCTATTTTGATACTTGCCTTATAATTATTGTTATAGGCAAACTCGACCAAAGACATCTATTTTTTTCAGTTACCTCTGAAATCTAGACAACATGCTTGCAGCATATCTTCCAAAATTTGTATGGTCTTTTTTGATTGATCATCTGTTTATGGATGAAAAACAATTCTTATTATCAAATGTGTTTCCATTATTTCCTGGAAATTCTTCCAAAAATGAGCCCTAAATCTGGGATCTTTGTCTGATACAATAGATACTGGCACTCCATTTAAATAGATAATTTCTCGTATGTGCAACCTGCACAATTCCTCGTGTGTTAAGGTCATTTGTATTGC
The DNA here is from genome assembly GCA_029783825.1 of Sapria himalayana. Lineage (NCBI taxonomy): Eukaryota > Viridiplantae > Streptophyta > Magnoliopsida > Malpighiales > Rafflesiaceae > Sapria > Sapria himalayana. Next base: position 2,367,945 of record JAREIK010001488.1, on the reverse strand, counting down.
CAGAAAATGTACTGACATTGTAATTCGGTTCATAATTACCCATACAATATCATGTTTTCGTGATGTCCATAATAAGTGAGTCACAAAATTCATTATGATATGCTCTCATTTTCATGCTCCTACCTCCAAAATATTTAGTAATTCTGTTAGCCTCTGATGCTCAACCTTTATTTGCTAACACGTGGGGCATCATCGAACAAAATTCCCAAAGTATATTTTTATCCCATTCTAATAATACTGGCGACGAAGATCTTTATATATCTTTGTGCCACCTGAATATATTATAAAACTAGAACAGTGAAATTCTTTAAGAATCTTATCTCTTAATTTTACTATATGAGGAATCACAATCCGTCCCTTAACCCGAAGACTATTTGTTGGGCAATTATGCTTCCACGATTGTGATTTAGAAGAAGAGAACAACAGAGAAACAACAATAAATGATATATATACAATTCACAATCATAATCTAACCACGACAGAATTAAAAACGAAACAAAATCACAACAGAAACCCACAAATTAATTTGATTCACTAGTCGTTCAACAGACTAGCTACATTCACCAGAAAATGCTTATGCATTACAAATTATAACAAAAACAGAGTGCTTATAGTATGTGCACCACAAAAATAGTCGTGAAAAATTATGCAGAGAGAGAAAAATTCTAAAGATAAATAGTTTCACACACGAAAAATAGCAACCCAAAAACATAAAATAGATACAATTTATATTAATATAATTTTTGGTTTAATTAATCCGAGCAAGTTGGATCACTCGGATGGGCCAGCCTTTGCTCCACAAATTCTTCGGCCCGCTGACCAGTCATCGGGATATCCTTTATTGTATTATTGCTGCATTCTCGGCATTTTAATATTTTTCTTCTTACACTTACATGAAAATATTAAAACAAAAATATTTTGGTTATACAAAATAAATAATCAAAACAAATTATATATAGTACTATCATTCAAATGATTAGCTCAACCTTTATCGCATGTACCAGTTTCTATTCAGTTCTTTATAGATAATATTTCTGCATCTTGTTTATGCATCTCAATTACCTTATTTAATAGCGAAGGTATAGCTACTAAACTCCCAATAACATCCTGACTTTGACTGCTATATTGTAAGCTGAATCATTCTATAGTTTTAAGTATATCCCATTCTCGTAAAACTATACTTGCTAGTGTATCTCATGACTTCCGACTAAGTGTATCAGCCATCACATTTGCCTTACCTTGATGGTAATGCAAAGTAAAATCATAATCTTCTAGATATTCTATTCATCGATACTATTTCATGATAATGTATCATTGTGTAAAGATATATTTCAGATTTTTATAGTCTGAATATACCTCAAATTGCTCCCTGTATAAATAGTGGCGTCATACTTTTAAAGCAAAGTCTATAGCCACCAATTCTATATCATATGTGGAGTAATTTCTCTTATGATTCTTTAATTGTCTTGAACCATAAGCTATAACTCTCCTAGATTGCATCAGAATATATTTCAATACATTTTTCGAGGCATCACAATACACTATATATTTTTGTCCCCTATCTGGAACTATCAGAATAAGAGCTGTAGTAAGTCTCCTTCGTAATTCCTGGAATACTTTTTTACATGAATCAGTCTATTCATACTTGACTTCTTTCCTAGTTAATTTAGTCATTGGAGCAGCTAACCGAGAAAAATTTCAATAATTTTTCTGTAATACCCAGTCAATCTTAAAAAAATACGTATTTCAAAAACTGACTTTGGCCTCTCCCAACGCATAATTGCTTTGACTTTTTTAGGGTCTACTGAGACACCAGTAGCTGATACTATATGTCTCAAGAATTTTACTTCTGCAACTAAAAGTTATATTTATCAAACTTGACATACAACTTATGTTCTCTCAAAGTTTGGAGAACAATATTTAAATGATCCTCATGCTCTCATTTGGACTGAGAATATATCAAAATATCATCCACAAAAATTACAACAAAATGATCTAAATATGGCCGAAATATATTATGCATAAGATCTATGAATGCTGCTGGCTCATTCGTTAATCCGAAAGGCATTACTGTAAACTCAAAATGCCCATACCATATTCTAAATGTTATCTTAGGGATGTTAGCTTTCTTAACTCGCAACTAGTGATATTCAGTACGAAGATTAATTTTGAAAAAGACACGTGTCCCTTTTAACTGGTCAAATAAATTATCTTTTCTTGGTAATGAATATTAATTCTTTATCATAACTCTATTCAACTATTGATGATTAATGCACAGTCGAAGAATTTTATTCTTCTTCTTTACAAATAAAATTGGAGCACCCTAAGGTAAAGTGCTGAGTCTAATGAAATCCATGTTTAATAAATTATCTTTTTTAGGGTCTACTGAGACACCAGTAGCTGATACTACATGTCTCAAGAATTTTACTTCTGCAACTAAAAGTTATATTTATCAAACTTGACATATAACTTATGTTCTCTCAAAGTTTGGAGAACAATATTTAAATGATCCTCATGCTCTCATTTGGACTGAGAATATATCAAAATATCATCCACAAAAATTACAACAAAATGATCTAAATATGGCCGAAATATATTATGCATAAGATCTATGAATGCTGCTGGCTCATTCGTTAATCTGAAAGGCATTACTGTAAACTCAAAATGCCCATACCATATTCTAAATGTTGTCTTAGGGATGTTAGTTTTCTTAACTCGCAACTAGTGATATTCAGTACGAAGATCAATTTTGAAAAAGACACGTATCCCTTTTAACTGGTCAAATTAATTATCTTTTATTGGTAATGAATATTAATTCTTTATCATAACTCTATTCAACTATTGATGATTAATGCACAGTCGAAGAATTTTATTCTTCTTCTTTACAAATAAAATTGGAGCACCCCAAGGTAAAGTGCTGAGTCTAATGAAATCCATGTTCAATAAATTATCTTTTTTAGGGTCTACTGAGACACCAGTAGCTGATACTACATGTCTCAAGAATTTTACTTCTGCAACTAAAAGTTATATTTATCAAACTTGACATACAACTTATGTTCTCTCAAAGTTTGGAGAACAATATTTAAATGATCCTCATGCTCTCATTTGGACTGAGAATATATCAAAATATCATCCACAAAAATTACAACAAAATGATCTAAATATGGCCGAAATATATCATGCATAAGATCTATGAATGCTGCTGGCTCATTTGTTAATCCGAAAGGCATTACTGTAAACTCAAAATGCCCATACCATATTCTAAATGTTGTCTTAGGGATGTTAGCTTTCTTAACTCGCAACTAGTGATATTCAGTACGAAGATCAATTTTGAAAAAGACACGTGCCCCTTTTAACTGGTCAAATAAATTATCTTTTCTTGGTAATGAATATTAATTCTTTATCATAACTCTATTCAACTATTGATAATTAATGCACAGTCGAAGAATTTTATTCTTATTCTTTACAAATAAAATCGGAGCACCCCAAGGTAAATTACTGAGTCTAATGAAATCCATGTTCAATAAATTTTGTATTTGGACATTGAGTTCTTGTAATTTAATCTGTCATTCTATGTGGAGTCATAGAAATGAGTGATGTACTAGGATGTAACTCAATACAATAATCTATATTTCTGTGCGGGGGTAATCCTGATTATTCATCAGGAAAAACATCATTGTATTCACAAATTATCTGAGGAAGATTCATATTCAATATCTCATTTTCTTCTAGGGTGAGACATACCAGTCAACCCATAAGTTATCAATACCATTTAGAATCATAAATAGTATGGGGTAAAACATTAAGCTTATCCCCCTAAAATACAATACATATATCGTCTGGTGTGTGAGTAATAATTCTTTTATGATCACAATTAATAAATATTTGATGTGTTAACCATTTCATGCCAAGAATTACATCAAAATCTAACATATCCATGACTCTAAGGTCTGCTATGAGTAGAATCCCTGAGATTTCTAACTCAAAATCTTAACATATTTTATTAATTTTCATCTTAGTTCTCAAAGGAGAAGTCACAATCAATAGATGATCCAAGTTTTCTCAACTTGTCGTAACTAATGATCTACTATCATTAGGTCTCCTACCAAAATATCAGAGGATGATGTGCCTTGAATCTTTACAGGTTACTTGGCCCCTTTTGACCTCTAACTGTACTAGTTTGTGCAACTCTCGCAATGATGATACCCACATCCTCTATGAGAGCCTGTTGATCAAAGATGGCTAGGGGTTGATTCTCATTTCGTGGATGTCCCCGATGTTTTCGTTCTCTACTTGTCATCTACATAAGTCAAATAATAATATAAGAATCATAGTCATTCCTTATTATTAGTGCACATGCCAACTAATAATAAATTTTTTATTTTAAAAACATTATTTTATTTTCCGAACCGCTTAGGTTATGATTTTTTATCCTAGTTTTTTTTTCTCCCGAGTATTAGATATTTATATATCAAAACTTTCCAACCTCCTTATAAAACTTGTACAAATTTCTGAGTTATAAGTAATCATATAACTTATCCTCTGATATCAAGTTGTGACACTCAATTTCTAAGGGGGCCACATTAATTTCATTACACAATACAATGTACAATAAAATAAAATTTTCTTAAATGTATCATACATTTTTTTTCTTTTTATTTGCTCAGCGGAATAAAAAAAATATAAGACTTATTATTTAAGTCACAACTGGCTTTCCTTCATATGTGTGATCCTGCATGTGGATCTATTATTTGCCCTGAACTTGTACTTGAAAAGGGGTCCGCAATGGGGTGAGCAAAACTTAGTAGAAGTAAACTCCTACAGAGTTACTTTCTACTTAAGTGCACGTAAAATATCATGCATATATATCAATTATCATTCAAGTACAATGTTTATATGAATGTAATTATGGATGAAATATTTATATATCCTTATTCCCGAGTCCTATCGACTCCCTCACACATGTTAAAGTCAAGTGTGACATATTATATATATAGATATATATGTATATTTATCTATATAAATATTTATTATTTTAGAATTATTCCGAAAAATATGGACCTTCTCTGAAAAATATATTGAACATTTCTCCGAATAAAATATGATTTTCTTAGATTTACTCCGAGAAATATGAACCTCTTTCAAAAAACATATTTGATATTTCTCCGACAAAATATTTTTTTCCTTGAATATATTACAAAAATCACCGCGTAACTCAGCTTGGATATTGTTCCAATTCGAGTTCACAAATTTATAATAACCATGCTCCAGAAAAAATACCGTGCAACTCAGTTTGATGTTGTTCCAATTTGAGTTCGTCAAATACAATTTATATACCTTTATATGTATGTACGTGTGTGTGTGTATATATATATATCATGCACCTACCCATGTATATAGAATATTTCTGTGCATATGAAATATAATTATGTCATTTATGATCAAATGACGTTTCAGACATAACTATAATAATCCAAACTCACTTCACCTGCACCAAATTTTATTAAACGAAACCCATAAATTTTTTACAAATTAATTATTTCTTATAATATTTCTAACAATTCGAATTGAAATATAAAACATGATCATTTATGGTCTTTAAATAGAAAGAAATTCTGATAGGAGAAAACTACAACCTTTCAGAAATTTTCACGGAAACTTGATAAATTTAATGTTAAACTGAATATTTTTGTCACGTAGAGCAATTTTAGTTCTTAGACTATTCTTTTCCGATTCCAAAATAATCTGTTACGATCAAAAGAAAATTAAGTTTATATATTTTTTCCCATTGCACAGTGTTTCTCTTTCTCCCAAAGTTTAATTTTCTTTCCCATCAGGTGTCATCCCGTTTTCTTGATTTACATTATTTTTTTTTTATTTTTATTTTATTAAAAATTCTTATAATAATAAATTTTTTTTTCAGATGCCTGGACCGCGCATGTGCTGCCACGTGCTGACGTCGTGGTGCGGTCTTTTTCGTTTTTGTTTTTTATTTTTATATTTATTTATTCTAATAATTATTTAAATAAATTTAAAAAAAAATAACAAAATTCTGACTTCCTTAGAATTTGACGAAATTTGTCACAGTAGCTATATTTTTCAAGACGAATTCAATAATAAAATTTATTTTATAATCAGGGTTTTAAAATTTTCAATTAATTTTTCTTATTACAAAATTATTATTTTATTTTTTTTTTCAGAAACAAATCATGTTATTTCTTTTTTCAATTTTTTTTCGAGATTTCACAATTATATTTTGATTTTCAAAGTTAATTTGTAAACTCCTCTATTCTCCTTTTTTCTTCTTGCTCTAAAATTGAGTTTGTGCAAAATTGTGGTAAATTTTTTTAATAATTTATAATTTAAATATTGCAAAGTACTCGATATTATTTTGGTTATGAGCACAACTAAAAGACACGAAAAAACAAGGTTGAACATCCATAATATGTTTGTTGCTCATAAAAAGGTAATATAATTATTAATAAATTAAAAAAAAACTTTCTTATAAAGTTAAAAACATGAGAAAAAAAACTCATTTCATTTTTCTTTTATTTCTAGTCTAGTATCATAAATATTAAATATAATAAATAGTAAATTTAATAAAAATAAATTAGACATAGACATAAATAATAATAATAACCTAACCAAAAGATTAAATTATTGAAATTTGGTTCTCTATCATGACCTTGACCCATTTGCCTAAAACCTAATGCTAGGTAAATTTTAGTAGGATATAATTTAACATTGTTAAAAATAAAATTTTAGCAGTGTCGAGGAAGATTCGATATAATATATAAATATAAATATACATGCATGAGTATTAGTGATATTAGCCCCTTAAGAGACATGTCGATTACTGCACCACAAAATATGGTGTATTAGATCTTTGACAAATCAAATTTAGAGGCAAAGTTGGATTAATTTCAAGTTTATTGACATTAGTCATATTTATGAATTTGAGAGGAAGGACATGAAAAAATTGATTACAAACATAAATCTTTTAATTAGATTTTTAGAGGATTATAAAGTAGTTATATGATGCAAATCTACTTTCAGTCTAGTTATCATAGAAATCCTAGGTTCACTAGTAAGAATAACAATTATATATTTTTAATTAGAAAAATAAAGTAATTAACGAACATAGGAGACATAGTAAAGTAGTTTATGACATCCGACATCTGGATTAGTAGTTATGATATTTCATAACATAAGAAATATCACAACTCTTCGTTATTTCTTTCTCCCTTTTAAGTTTTAGCTTCGCCAAGTCTATCAATTTACACCTAAATAGCTATAATTTTATTAATATTCATCAAAATTTTTTAAAAAATAAAATTAATGAAATCTTTTCAATAAAAACATAATTACATACAAACATACAAATAAATATACTCTAAACTATCCAAAAAATTTGATACATATAAATATTGACCACTCATCAGCCCATAGTTACATTAATAAGCAATTCAATTTATATGAAAACTAAGAGCTACTGGAAAGATACCTCATTCTGCATATACTAACAGTCAAGATGATACTAATCAAATACATATTTTATCATGATAATACCTCTGATAGAATAAGTAACCTTTATATCAAGAAAGTATTTGATTCTCATAAGGTTCATATAAAATTGTGTTTGAAGAAATTCCTTGGGTTATCCATTTAATTTTATCATGATAATACCCCAACTCTTCTTTCATATAATCAAAATGACATCCATTTAGACAATTAATAAAATTATTTAATCATCAGTGTCCCTCTAGAAAAACAAAGATAAATTAGTTACATGCACATGCAACTCAAACAATATGATTACTGGTGAAAATCTTTCAAATTGGGTTATCGATAATTATTTCAAGTTATACAATATATTTCGCAATCTATATCTTGTATCTGATTATGCTTCTAAAAAGACAAATAGATACTCCATATATATCTCATTTTCAAGATCATGGTAAAAAAAATATATTTTTTATATCTAGTTGATGTATCCACTAACTATAAGATATTGTAAGAAATATAAGAATTCATGCTAATATATCTTAGCTACTGAAAATAAAGTATCCTAATAATTTATATCAAATATCTGGGTTAATTATCTTACTTCAAATGTTATCTTAAGATGATTTATCTTTGTATCTGGATTTTTTTTCATAATGAACACCTACAACCAGCAACAAAGCTTCCTAAAAATTATGATACTAATTTCCAAGTTCAATTAGAATGGAAGGCATGTATCTCTTTCATCATAACTTAGTATCATTATAGATGAGATAATATCTTAGAAATAGACTTTGTATACTAATACTATAAAAAGAAGTAATAAAAAAAACAAAAAATAAAACAAGAGTAAAGCAAAAACTGTGAAATTGGATTTTGAGTACAATTTTTCCATTCTTTCTAGAGAATCATCAAAAGGTAAATGTTAGAGGGGTAGGTTAGAGAACCATCTGATTATTTGGTAGACTCATTTCTAGTATGAGCATGTTGGGTCTATCTCTCTCTCTCTCTCCTAGTGTATATTTTAAGTCATTAATAGTCAATCATTTTTATTATTAACTCAATATAAGTCTGTACTAGTAAGACTCTTTGATTATTGAATCATCTGAGCCTAAAAAAGATCTTTATATCCGAGAAATCTTATTCTCCCCAAGCTCAAGATGATTGAAATTTATTGATACATATGATGATTTTATATGAGTAATATTATATTGAGTATCAGCATGCTCATATATAGTCAATGAGTGACTTACTTTATTAACGAATAATTCTAACAAAATTATAAGTAAGAGAAGAAGCATAATGGATTCATGTGTAACATCTAGATTCACATTTTTCATTACTTATTAAAAAATGAGTCATGCTCAAATAAAAAAAAATAGTAAAACTCATTAAAATCTTACCAGTCTCTATTGAAAAATACTTGTATCATTTTTGGATATTGAAATAACCAAAGAATACACATCTCAAAATCTAGAAAGATATACACTGAGAAAGAATAAAAGAGATCATCTAATTGATTAGATAGATTGTGATTAAAATTATATCTCCCTAAAAATATTTTGAAATACTCGTTCTAAATAGAAGTATTTCAGTTATCTCAATCAAATATTTATTCTTTTTTTTCAGCAAATATATTATGTGAAAATATGTCGACTCAGAATGTTTGATGTATAATATCATGATCCATATAGTTTATAACTTTAAGTGTATCATATCGATACATTGCTACTTTTCAAAATATTAATTTTTTTATTAAATTAATTTTATCATTTTGTGAACAATGTAAAAAACAAAAAAAATGTGTGAACTATCTCAAAATAAATATATTCATGTATATCATGAGCAGTGTATACCTTGAAAATAAATAATAGTTGAAATAAAAATAAAATCAGAGTTGAGTAATTTGAAAAGATAACTCATATAGAATAGATTAAAATGACAATCAAGAATAAATAAGATAAGAAATAGTAAGAAAGACTAAAGTTAAATATTATCATATCTAATAGCTTTAAATATTTGACATTTGTTATAATAATATATTTAAAATAAAAAAATTATAAATATTATATGATTATCGATAATGTAAATATTAGCTCTTATACCAATAATCTAAGAGTCTAAAGTAATGTTACAAGTAAAATACCTAATGATATCTAAAAGATAAAAATAACCTACTACTTTTATAAGTCTCACGATGGGTGAATAATATGAGGATTATTGTATGGCTATGGTAATCTAACTATCTATCTTAGTACAACATAAAATTTTCAATCTCCTCTCAAAGAATAATATCCAATAGTTATTTTTAATGTGACCGTTGTCATTTTTCTTTCTACAATATGTATAATACAAAAAAAATTCTCTGCCTATATACCAATAGTATATCACAAGTTAGAATTTTCCAAATCCCATTCCTTCATTCAAACCCTAATTGGGAAAAATTCTTAAAATCCAACCACAAAAAATAAGAATTTTGGGCCTAACCAATTTTATTGTGAAACACAACAATGAAAAATTATGGTTTCAGACTATCCACTTGTACCATATAATTCATGAAAAACATATTCAAATTTATAAAAAAATAATATGAGCACATGTTGCCTAGCCAATGTCGATGCTCCAACAAAGTCTTCTACCACCGACATCAATGCAATGGGCATCAATACATATCACACATAGTAGCAACTCAAATTCAATAATGCACAATGATGTGTTCCCCTTTGTTTTGAATAGTACATGCATGCAATGTAGTACACACTTTTATGTGTACTTTGTTGGTACAATACATGTATGTGTACCATACTAGTACTATACTAGTACAATACATGTACTTTCTCTCTCTAAAATTTCAAATCACCCTTTAATATCATATTATAAATTAATATAAAAAAATAAATAAAAGAGAGTAATGCATAATAAAATGAGTCATAAAAACAAGTCAGCTCTTAGAAAATGAGCAACAAAACAAGGGTGCCATACAAGTTAGATGCTCTTATCAAAAACATAAAATAAAATAATAAATAAACCTATTTTAACAACAATATACATTGAAAAGCTTTAGCACTTACTATATTAATAATAATATCGTACCCCAGACTTCTAATGCTAGCATACTCTCACATAATAAAGTTAAATATATCTATATTTATTTTTTAACACATCTCAGACACATCTCATTGATAGAAGTATTCTGAAAATTATAGTAGGAAAATATAATATTTCTTTACAAAATATCTCATCAACCAAATATATTTTTTTGTCATTTCTCATTGTATACCTTTTTTAAATCATGTATCTTTGAGAGATTATTTAATTTGTCTCTTTGAGTCTTTTGCAACACTTGCTTTATTCAAAAACTCTCCCTAAGTCGAGATATGATCACACATAGATCATTGAGATTTATCTTTTTCGATTACTTTAGATTATAAAAAGGGTAACCAATATCTTTCACCATAGTTTGATAAAATATTAGTTAATATTAACTTTATTTTTTTTAGTAAAATTTATTTTAGTAAGTTAAGGAAGAGTCAATGATAAAAATTTCCGATATATCCATAAATTATAAATATCGATATATCCTTAAAACCAATATATCTATCCTTGATTGGAGCTCACATATAAATACACACCGATATATCTTTGATATATCCGATATATCCGTAAAATTCAAGTACTAATATATCCGTAGAAACCGATATTTTAATCATTGGGAAGAGTAAAAGACTTGAAATACATATAGACCTAGTATTTTTCCTCACCTTGTTGCAACCACACTTGGGCCTTCATTTAGTAAAGAAAGCTACCTATCTATTTTATATGAACTTATTGAATCACATTATGACAATACTTCTATAAGATTATGATATGTACCAACAAGTACAAACCAAGTTGACTTTGAAGAGAACATGAATTTCTAGGTAAATCTCTTTTGAGTTCAACAACTTTGTAGTCTACTAGTCAACTCTAAATTCAGATCATGATGAGGTATAAACTAGGATACTTGAACACCCATGATTTATAACTACACTAGGAGAAGAGAAAATACATAGCTTGTTAAGAGCAGATTTATGACTATACTTAGCTTGATCAAATAATTATGTAGTTAGCTCCTATGATATATGACTTTCTAATTACTCTTTAGAAGAAACAAATAGATTATACTTATAATCTATTTCACAAGTTTTTCATACTTATGGTTTCTTTCATCTTTTATTTTTTTTTTATTTTGATGATGCTAGAATACTCAAATCTTCTTCTGATATATTATCTTATTTAGGATGATATCAAACAATACTAAAGAAAACATATGTCATATAATATCTTTACTTTCAAAAATGTATGTTATTGGTTGCAAGCATGTGTTCACTATGAAGATATGTCCAAATGATAACGTAAATTGTTTTAAGGAATGACTTGTCACAATGAGAGTCATTCAAATATTTGATATAAATTACTAGAATATTCTCTCTTTAGTAGTCAAGGTGATATCAATATAAATTCCTTTTCACTAATAATATCTCATAAATAAAAGGTGTACCAACTAGACGTAACAAATTTTTTTTCAAGATTAAATTGACTAAGATGTGCGTTTTGATCAGTTACCTATGTTTCAAGCTACACAAACAAATTTAATTTACAAATTATGAATGTATGGTCTAAAATAATCATAAATAATGATTTAAAAAATTATCATAAACAATCATTTCTTTTAATTTATACACATATGTTACATATTTCTTTTTGTATTTTTAGACAAGTTCTGAGGACAGGTTAAATTTGATTATTATGTAGATGGATATTATTCTTATTATAGAAAATGAGGAGAATAATCATTCAACTCAATTATAGGTGTCAAATGGGCTGGGCCAGCCCGACATGGTTTTAGGTCGCCCGATTGGGCTACCATGTTGGCCCAAGCATGGTTCAATGGATGTCAGGCTCGACATGGGCCCGTGGCCTGAAATTTGCTGGGTTCGGCTCAGTTCGGGTCTGGCCATAACCCTAATTTTTTAAAAAATTAGGGTTTTGGTGGCGCGCCGTCGCGCCGCTGTCGCACTTCCAGGGCTCGATGAGCCTTGCCCGATCGTGACATTGCTTGGTGAGTGGTCACTCGTGCCATGCCCATGAGTCAGGCATTCTTATTGTGCCTGGCATAGCATGTAGGCTGAAATCCCGTGCCGGTGCTGTGGGCAAGCCCGACATGGGCACGGACACGAATCAATCCCGTGCTGTGATGGGCCAAGCACGACCAAATTGTGTTGTGCTTTGTGCTAGGCCGGGCCGGCCTGGGCCGTTTGATACATTTAAACTCAATGAGTATCTTTCATCATATTTCAAGGGAAAGTACCATAGGAGACTCGATAGTTTTTTGGGATAGATGTGACTTACTCTAGGAGAAATATTATTTTGTCACTGAGAAGGAATTTGTTTGATAATTTATAAAAATTAATTTTTTGAATTGTGTTCTAACAGATACACTGATTAAGCTAAATATTGATATCTTGTTCGATACAATTTTTCCAATTGATTTTACTACTTATAGCAAAATCATAGAAAAATTAACTATTTAATAATTACCAGACCAAATATAAGTTATATAATCAGTATCATTAATCAATTCTTAAATTTTCTATAATAAGTTCAACTAGACGCAATGCTTCGCATACTAAAATATGTGAGTATTTTAAAGGCTTGGATCTCTTTTTGCTATCACAAATTCTTATAGTCAATTAGATATTCAGATTCAAGTTTCACACCAACTTATGCTGAGAGAATATGTTTAACATGTTTTTATATTTTTTCTTAAAGACAATTTATCTCCTGAAAAAATAAGATATATATAATTATTTTGTGATTCAATATAGAGATAAAGTTCAAGATGATAGCGACAATCACCTATGATATATTTTGGATTCAGCAATTACTTAAAGAGAACATATATTCAATTTTTTTATCTCACTACTATTACCATGATAATCATATAGTGAGATATATAACAGCTAATAAAATGTTTCAAAAGGATGCAAAACACATAAAAATAAAGTATTTCTTCTAAAGAAAAAAGTAGGGTTTTAAATGGCCCGGGTTGGCCAATTTGGAAGCATAAAATGAGCCAACCCAATTCTAATGGCCTACTAAAATGCCAACCCAAGCCAACCCATATCACACGATTTGAGTGATTTGAACTTTGGATGAGTTCTTAATCTAAAAAAATAAAATAATAATACTTTTTGGGATTCTAACTTAGTAAATATATATATATATTTTCTAGGTTATGTTTCTTAACTTGTACCTACTAAAAGTCACAACTAATAAATAACGAATTTGAACTATAAAAAATAATTTCTAATAGTAATATTTTTCTAGGTTATGTTTCCAACAATCTTTAATAAAAAAAACTATGCAAAATCACTCATAATTCAAGTAAAATTATAAAAAAACACACCTCAACATTATAGTAAAATAAAAATCCACCCCAAAAATGGGGACAAAAGCTAATAGCCTAAAACACATCTCAATATTATAGTAAAACTATGTAAAGTCATTCATAATTCAAGTAAAACTATATAAAAAAATGAGAAACTCCTAACCTGGTGGGTGTTGCCAGTATATTGAGTATTATTTCCCAAGTGGCCAAGTCCCAACTTGTGTCCACCAAAATTCTAAAAGTTACCAATAAGATAATAAAATTTATATTAAAATAATAAATAGTTATTTCTTATCTAATATTTCATAATAAAAAAATATAAAAAAATAAAGCTATAAAAAAATAATGCAAAGTAACTCATAAGATAAGTAAATTAAGGTATATAAAAATATTAGATTGTCTTAACAATACTTGTATTCTTTATCTTCTTGAGCTTGCTAAGGTTAAGTGTTTCAATAAAAGTCTCTCTTAAGATAATAAGATAAGTATCACTAAATATAAATATTGCACTATTACACAATTTGTCTAATTAAAAATGCATTTAAGTACCCAATTGTCCATAATAATTATACATAGAAAACTAAGACAAACATTCAAGTGTCTTTACTAACCACACATAAAAAGTGAATTATAAAATCTAAGTAACCAAATATAGAAAAATATTAACAATAAAAAAAATGAAATTGTTCAAACTTCAAAGGGCTACAAGTCTACAAAAAGATTCTCAACTAAAGCAAAGTACAACAAAACTCAAAATATTACCAATAACTAAAATAAAACACTATAGTACCAATGAGTCCAATCTTGGATTTTAAGTTTCTCATAATTATAAAATTTAAATAATATAAGAGTTAGAAATTATAAAACTATTCATAATTATGCCACTCATACAAGGATTAATAATTGATAAAAAAGAAAAGTATACTTGATAGCATAATTATAGCATAACTTACCATCACTTTGCCATAATTATTGTTCTATTTATTGTATTCAGCCATCAAAAATTAGCACCAAAGCTATATCTAGGAGGGAATAAGAATACAAAAGATTAGTTATATTAAAAAGTAATAAGAAAAAAAATAAAAAAAATAAACATGTTATAAGTTTGATTACCCGACTCAAGCTTCATATTTTTTCCATCTCATCTAAAGCATCTTGAATACTAATAGGAGTTGATGAAGTGTACAACCAATTTTGACAATAAATGAGGGCCTCTAATGTTTGTCGAGATATAGAACTTCGAAATGGATCAAGAACATGTCCTCTTGTGCTAAATGCTGACTCAGATGTAGTTGTAGATACTTGAACTGCTAAAATATCTTGTGCAATCTATGAGAGAATACAAAACCTAGAGGAATATGTTCTCCACCAATTCAAGATATAAAATTGGAATCGGGACTATCATCTACAACACTCTCCAACAAGTATCTCTCCAATTCTGACTTGGAACACAAATTTTTTTTTTAAATTATGTGGTTCCTGAATTTGGTAAGAAACATTACCCTCACATCATCTTTCCCATCAATATCCACCACTTTTGATGGCTCACCCCCACTGATTTGTTGTGCACTATTAGTTAAGTTATGCTCTACATACTATTCATAAAATTGTATTATACTATTCATAAAATTGTATTATACTATTTTTCATCTTCTTTAACAAAATATCCACGGCAGGAACATCATAATAATTATTGAAACAATATTTCACACACTCCACCTTATATCGAGGATCAAGACTCAATGCAAATAACATCAACACATTTATTTTATCCAAGTTTTTCTAATATTTATTAAATTTGGATTTCATGCTCTCTGCCATTAGTCTTAAAGAAATAACTTGACTTTTACACAAATGAGCAATATAAATTTGAACCATTAAGATCTCAATAAATAATGTATTTGCTGTGACATACAAAGATCCAGAAAAATACAAGGTTGCATTGTAAAGAAATTTTAATAAATTTCACAAATATCCTAACCTTCTCCTAATCTTCATTATTAGGATGCCCACATTCACTCCCACAATTATCTTCACCATCATTATTTCTAAAATATGTAATGAAATATTTGTCAACCTCTTTCAATCTTTTAAAAGCTTTTTGAAACTGCAAAGCTCTCTCTAACATGTAATAAGTAGAGTTTTATTTAGTAGATACATCTAAGTAAACTTGACTCTTGCATTCAATAACTTCTTTTTTAGTATAAGTATTAAATTTAGCCATCCTAGAAGGTGAATATTTAATATATTTTACTATTTTATGTACCTTGAAAATTGAGTCATCAATATCTTTTAAATCATTACAAACAATGAGATTTAGAATATGAGCACAATACCTCATGTGTAAATACTCATGTTATAGAATAGTTCCATTTCTATTCTTAGTTTTTCTTTTCATGTGTTTAATGCAAATATTATTAGAACTTGCATTATCTATTGTAAGTATGATAATCTTATCTATTCCCCAATCTAACAAACACATCTAAACTACATTATCTAGTGTCTCATCTTTGTGATTTGGAATCAAATAAAAGTTAAGAATTTTTTTTTTGAAGTTTTCATGCACTATCAATGTAATGTAATATATATATAATTTAATTTTTGCACATAAATCCATGTGTCAGTTGTAAGACAAAATCATTGGATTTTTAAAATACTTTTCAAGGTTTTTTTTTCTGAACAAAGATGTTTAAACAGTCTTTTGTAACTGTGACTCGAGAAGTGATTTTAAACATTGGTTGAGACGTGCATAAAATATTTAAACTCCTCATTCTTCACGTGTTTAAAGAGCAATTAATTAATTATTATCATTTTCAAAAGAGTCATTCTACAAGATTTTTAACTAAAAGACCAAGACACAAGTTGGTCAGTACCCCTCTTCTCTTTTTTCTTTGGCTTAAAAACTAAGATTGTTTGGGCCTTATCTTATGATCTATGAGTATTTCTTTTACATTAGATATTAAGATGTGTCCACAAAGAATTAGTCCCAATCTTTGTAGAATCATATGTATATATTTTTTTGACAATAATTACATGCATACTTAGGAGATTCTTTTTATTTTATATTTATAATGGTAAAGTGATTCCAAATCTCTGATCATTTTTGATTATCTTGCTTTTTTTGTTTATTGGCCTTGGGTGATGAGGTGCCCAAATTAGTAATATTTTGTTGGTTAGTAGGAGATTTATTACCCACTAACATGGGTCCTTGCGCATTCTTCATCCTTCTGTAATAGGGGAGTAAGGGAGAAATGGTGGTTAGTGGCAGATGATGGTGGCAGAGGGTTGGAAGAGAAGAAAAAGATGATGACCAAAATGGACGCAGAGTCAACACCGGCACCGGTGAGATTGACTGAAGTGTCTTCGGTCGATGTCGAGGACTCTAGGGATGTAGGGCTGGAGGTCATGAGGATTGGGGATTGCCGTTTGAATTGGGAAAATTGAGTGTTAGGGTTTTAAATTTTTAATTATATATATATATATACCGGCCTAGTCCGGATTGTATGGCCGGGTTGTGTTATTGGGCCGTGGTCGGTCCGTTGAACTGAATTACTTATTTTGTTGATTGAGCTGAATTATTTTAAATTTTAAACTGGGCCAAACTATTGTATATGACTAGTTTGGGTTGGTTCAGCAGGTTGGTTGGGTTTTTACACCTCTAGAAATCATCAGTTTTGATCATTCTCATTATTGTGACTTTTAGTTATAGAGAGTAAATATATCAGTCACAATTATTTTTAGTGTTATGATATTTTATTTTAGAGAGAAATTTTCTCAAATGTGGTCATTCTCAATACCGCGACAATGTGTTTCAGAAGGGAGTTATTTGAGTCGTAATACTAATTACCTTTGTGACGTTGGCATTCAGGAGAAGATATGATGAGATATGAAAAATTTGATCTCAAGTTAGTATAGTAACTTTCAATTGAAAGCATTGCATGATGTACCAAAGTATTTAAGCAATATTTAGAAGAAAACAAAAAGGGAGGGGAGGCATTGGATTTTGAGCCAAGATCCACTACAAGCTCTAGATGACGTGACACCAACTTTTAATTAGAGGCAAATTTAAGTCAAATGTAAGCAATACTTGATTTAGTTTATTTTCTGACACTTAGGTTCTTGCTAACTTTTTTCTAATATCAGGCTAAATTAATATTTATGGTTGAATTATATACTTGTATATAATGGATACAATATTTTTATATTATTGATTTTTGTGCTAATATTGTGTTGTGGAATGTTAATAGTTACTAATATGTTATAAAATTGAAATTTATGTTTTTTGTTATATCATAGTTTTATGCATGTTAACCATGATTGATTGATGATATGTATGTCACGAGACATATTCTTGTAGTATAATAAGAAGGAAATGATAATCTTTCTAATCTTAATGTATGAGATAAATTTATATGCAAAAATTTGAGATTGAGGTAATTTTAAATTGTTATAAGTATGATACTCACAAAATCAAAAATATGAACATACTTACAACCAAGGAAGCATGGACATGGCTCCCTATAGCTGTGTCCACGTGTTCGACACATAGACACGGCACGAATACGTGTCCGATACGCCACGTGGTGTATCATTGATCAATCCGTATTTGATATGTCACGTGGCGTATTGGACGGTTACGTTGGCTGGCGTATTCATGCCGAGAGTGACCGACATCCATGCGGCGACGTTGGCCACTTGACGCAGGCAGCGGGCGCGATATGTAGGGAGGCAGGGGGCGGGCACGATCTGTGGGGATGCAGAGCGGGCACAATTCTGTGGGGGCATGATTTTTATAAAATAAAATAAAATATTTTTATTTTATAAAATAAAAAAAATGTATATTTTTATATAATATAAGATAATTATAAACTATTTTCTTATAAAATAAAATAATTATAAATATTATCTTATAAAATAAAATAAAATATAATAATGTAGTTCTTATTAGTTTCATTAGATTCTCAATGCTATTCTTTTTTTCTGTAATAATGTAGTTCTTATTGCATTATAGTATGGTGGAACATAGCCTAGGAGTTGATTGTCTTTTAAAGGCATGAGCATTATAAGAATATGTAGAAAAGTAAAAAGATAACCTCCAAGTGTAAAGTATCCTAGTGATCTCATTATTGACTATTTCACATGTATTTATAATAAATACCTTTTCAATTGATCCAATAGATTTTTTCTCTTTTTATATCAATAACATCAATTCTAGAATGATGAATTCTCAAAATTAGACGTTCTAGTGCTTGATGTGAATAAAATAATTTGCTGAAGATTAAATTGTTTCATCTTTCATTCAGCTTCCTTTGCCATCATTCGCATTTTAATTAAATTTTTATTTGTTACTTTATTACAAGATGTAATCTTGATCTCTTTAATTTTCAACAGATAAGTCTTAACTCTATAATATGATACTTTATATATTTATTTGCAAAAGTTGCTTTGAAATGCAACATAAAAGGTTGATTGGCACGAGTCGCGACTCAGGTAACTCCCCAATGTCTTTACCTAATTTGGCTTCTCATGTAATGTACCTTTAAAATGTAGCATTTTCACCTTGATTATTTTTTTAATTAATTGATGATTCAGAATTATTATTTATTGTATAATTCTGCATCACAAAAAAATATTAATCATGTATTTAAATTCATTTTTTTAAAAATTTTTAAGGTTAATCATGTTAATAATCTGGAGTCCTGCTACAATATCTCTAAAATATTAAACAGTCATAATATTATTTTTACGTCGTGATAGCTAAGTATCTCACTAATATAATTAGTCGTGGTAAATTCCTACATCATGATTTATTCATTATAAAACCAAATTATAAAGTGTTATGAATTGTGATATTATTTTTCATCACAATATTTTATTCTGGTGAGTATTTACTTTGGTATTAGTATTTTTCAGTGATGTGCTCTTGTGCTCTAGAGAGAAATTACCAAATCCATGATCATTTCTTGTGCCCCGACTTTGAACTATAAAGAGTAAATTTATCAATTTTAGTCATTCTCAGTGTCATGATATTTTTTTAAAGAGAAATTGTATTAGTTACGGCCTTTCTTAGTACCACATTATTGTGTTTAGGAGCGGAGTTACCTGAGTTATGACACATATTATCATCGCTTTGATATTCTAGAGTAGATCCAATGAGACACTAAAGTCACGATATCAAGCTAATTTTGTTTTTCCATCTGAAAGCATTGTATGATGCCTTGAAATATTTTAGCAATACTTAGAATAAAAAAAATAAAAAATAAAAATTAAATTTTTTGCCAAGAGCCACTATAAACTATAAGCAGTGTGATTCCAATCCTTAATTAGAGACAAATTTAAGGCGAACACAGATAACACTTGATTAAATTTAAGTTTTGATATTTAGATTCGTGTTTGAGCTTGTATTGAGAATTCTCGATTTATATGAGATATCTCTCAAAATATATGACATGAAATCTTCTCAAATATTAGATTAAATTGATATTTAAAGTGTTATATACTTGTGTGTGTTAGCTATGATACTTAATATTATTGATATTTATATTAATATTGTGTTGTGAATTGTTGATGGATATGAATATTTTATAGAACTGAAATTTAGGATTTTTATTATATAGTAGTTTTATGTGTATCAATTATGATGGGCGGTGACATATGTGTTATTGGACACACTCACTGACTCACATAATATGATAAGAGAAAATTTATAACTTTTTTTAATCTTAATGAATAATATAAATTTATGTATGAAAATCTAAAATTAATATAAGTTTAATCATTACTATTATGATATTTATGAAACTAAAAATACGAATTAACTTACAACCAATATGAAAATTCTGTCACCATGGATTACAACCAATATGATATTTACTGTGCATATTTTAAAAGTTCTGACCTCAAATAATATGAAAATTAAATAGAATATATAATATAAGAGTTTCATCATATTATTGGAGTTGTGTGTTGGCCATCACGGGCGGTGACTTGTAAGTCATAGAGCACATGTAAGATAATGTGGCTCATATGGTGGTGACAGTCCTGTAAATTAAAATATTTTTATGTGATTTTTATATTTAAGATTTGTAGGAAGACATATATTAATTATTACGAGTAATATTTAAGAAACCGAAAGTATAAATGAATTTATTACTATATTATTTTGTTTCATCAAGATATTAAAGATTAGATAATATGAGTACATATTTGAAGTAATTGTCAAAAATATTTTGATGATTTGTTTAAAGGGGTAGACATGTAAATGACATACCAACAAAACAATGTTTTACATCAGTGATAAAATACTGATCAGACAACTAGGAGGGGATCATCGTTGATTATGACAGGTAGACATGTAAATCTTCTTTAGACTCAACTCAAATACAATATTAATATACTATTTGTTTAACAATCAAATACAATATTGTTCAAATACTAAAAAAATTTTAATACACAAGGAAGTTAGTCAACTATAAAATTTAAGTATTTTACAAAAAATTAAGTTTATCGATTCAACTCAAATAATAGTTAACTCATTATTGATTACTAAAACTATTAACTCAATTTATGTAGGATTATTATCTGGACTTATGTCTATTTTATTATTTGTATGTCTTTTATACTTACAAGACTATATTGATTGAGAGGTAATCACCCAATGAGGTCGTATATTATTGTCCTATACACTAAAGTCAACCATATATATATGTATGTAGTTATATATATGTTTTAACTATATATGTGTATGTTATATGTTTAAAACATTTAAAAGAGTATATATAATATAAAATATATACACATATATATAATGTATATATATATATATATATATATATATTGGTGTGTGTGTGTGTGTGAGTGTATATATATATATATATCATTTTTATAAAATATTTTTTTCGTGAACAATGTTTTGTGAAGACACTGTTCTCATTTGAAAATATAGTTGAGAATAATGTTTTTGGAAAAAAAGTTGACTTTATATACCAGTATATTTTTGTAATTAAATATTTTTTTGTCTTGGGCACTTTGTCTTAAAATGTTTAAAAAATGAGACTACAACATAAGTATTTTTGTTTTGAGGACTCAAATATAATTTTCATGTTTTTAATGTATTTTGAAATTGATATAATTTTATCTTTTTTGATAGTATTTTATTTTTAAAAATATTTGAAATCTTAAATAAATTTATTGATTGAATTAGATTCTAACTAATATTTTATAAAACTAATATGCATCTTTGAGTGTATGTCAATTTATTAAAGAATGTGCTTTAGCCTTTAGGTTTGCCCCGAGCCTTGAGTTTTTGGAGAATTTTGTATCTTGGTGCTCCTTACCGCTTTTATTACTATGACTTTATATGAACATGATATTCACTATTGAGTTACACACACACACGCATGTGTGAGTGAGTGTGTGTGTGTGTATCATATCAAACTTGGGACAAATGTGATGATGTGATCTTCTTAGAGGAAGAGATAACATTTGCTAGTTTCTCACAGACGTAACAGGCTGATATCAATATTTTCAAAGTCTGCATTGGTGTTGAAGCTTCTAATGCTGAATGCTGAAATATGGGTTTATCGTGATGCACATTCTTTTAATAGGATATTTAAAGTATTCATCTTATTGTGTCCTCTCCATTAAAAATAACGCTAATGAAGTTTGCTAATCCATTTTTTTTAATACATTTTGCTTTTTCCCTCTTTTCCTTTTTTGATCAACAGGTGGACTTTTTCTCTGGTGACGATCTATTTCTTGGTATGTGCCATTGCATAATAATAATATTAATAATACAATCTATTTTGATTGTTATAAAAAAATTATTGTATTTCAATAAGCACAGTTCTGATTAAATAATGCTTTTGTACATTGTTAATGCACTCCACTTCATTTTGTAGCTTGGTTGCATAGTCTCCATTTTTGGATGTTGCAAATGGCATAATGAAGCTGATCATCTTTTGACCAATCATGGTAATTTAGACCCAGAGCAAGATGTCTGCTTAGCTTCTGCAATGCAGGAAACTGCAATTTAATCTGACCTGCAAAAAAACTTAGGCACCCATGGAGATCCTAGTGTTCCTGTACCTGCTGGTATATGGGAGCATATCTTCCAAATTGTTTATCAGGTAAGTTTTTGATAACCTCTTTATTTGGTGTTTGGGAGTGTTGAAATGTTAATATTAGAACAAAACTTGTCTAGACTGATGTGCTGCAGCACAATCTTGTTTTTGAACAAGGCCAGAATTGGGAGCACTATCAATTATTAATTAATGGAGTGCCCTGATATCGTGGAATTTGCTAGCTTATTCGCCTTTAAAAATATTCCCAAATGTAGGCCACACAAAATTCAAATCTACCATATACATCAGTTTATGGATAATTGTTATAAGACTGTGAAGAAAGTATCATCTCATGCATATTATTAAGTAAGTTGAGTTGTATAAGTTTTAAAACTATATTAACAAGATATAATACCTTAATATCCACTTAAATTATTGCGAAAGAGTATCACCTAAAAGTTGATTTGTGATAGGAAAAGGAATCAGAGGGATGATGATTGATTTATCTCATATATTTTTTCCTGATAAACTAGTAGTCTACCTTTATATGTTCTGTATATTCATGAAAACTTGATTCAAAATTAAATATTTATTGTTAGATTATCACATTGAATTTTAATAGGAATAAAAACAAAAAACTATTTATTCACAAGAAAATTTCATATTCAAGAAAGTTCATACATGTTCATAGTCATAATTATATTTTGTTTATGTAATAAAACATAAATAATATTTTGTTTCTTGTTTTTGTAGGAGACATGATTGCTAGTTAAAAAATATAAAAATGTCAAAGAAATTAAGTATATGCTTTGGTTAGATATACATGTTAAGTATGTATGATTATGATATTTAAAAGAAATATGAGATCTCACCAAATATTTAAAAGAATATTTGTATTTAACATAAAAGTTCTAAAAATAATTCATAATACTTAAGTAATATATAATGTATGTGGTTTGATAAATATCAAATAGTTGAGTGTTCATAAGATTAATTTTTATTTAGTGGGGTCAATAGTATTTTGTGTTTCCACTAAAAGATCTACTCATAACTTAATCAGTGTTATAAAGATACGATTTTTGAGTGTTTTATGTTACTTTTTTATGTATTAAAATATTAACTATATGTAAGAATGTTCCAATTATTTTTTTGTCTTTATATATGTTTCAACCATTTTATACATAATGAATGAATGGATTTTATTTCATTAATTTATTGGCATTGGTATCTAGTAGTGATGTCAAATGGGCTGTGCCGTGACTGCACGGCCCATTTTTTCTATGTATGGTCATGTCACCATGCCATGCCTAGCATGTCAAGGTGCGCGGTCCACTGGCCAGCACACACGGTAGGCATAGCTAAGTGTACGGCCATGCCTACTGTGCCAGAAATAAAAAAAATTGGCCACGTGCCCGACTAATTACAATAGTCCACATAATAGTTTTTTTTAAATGGACCGCCCCATGACAAGGAAATCAATTTTTTTTTAATAAAATTGCCGGTTTACTTTGCCGTCGGGCCGGTTCAGTAGTGCCAGCCCCAGCCCTAGCAGTGCCTAGGCCGAGGCAGGCACTGCTGAATCAGGTCAGACCATTATCCATGCTCAGGTCGTCCGGCCTGTTTGACACCTCTAGTATATAGCGATTCAACATGATATCAAAGCATAATAATAGTGACTTATAGGCATTGCTGTAATTGTGTCATTGGTCGCCATCATTGTCTTTGACTCATGTCGTTGTTAAGTTCAATCATCATAGAGGTGTCAACTGGCCCGGCCTGGCCCGGCTCGGCACGAGGCACGACACGGTTCGGCCGTGCCTGGGCCGGTCCGGCACGGGAAAATACCGTGCCCTGGTAAGGCATGACCCGTGCCATGCCGAGGCCAACCGGGCCTCATGCCGTGCCTGACCCGGCACAGTTCGGTGGCCCGTGGCCCATGGCATGGCACGGGCGCACCCGCACCATTATCCCGGTATCCCGTTTGCCCTTCCCGCAAAAAAGACCGTGGGTCGGGTCCAATCAGACCCGACCCGCGGTCCCCCGAGCTAATTTGATTCCCCCCTCCCACCCCCCCCCCCCCCCAACTGGCAAAAAAAAAAAATAAAAAAAATATTATATTGTAGTCGTTGGATCTCGCCTCCAACGGCTAGGGGGTAGGATCCAAGGGCCCTCATGATTCTGCCCCCTAAAAAATCAAAAAAAATCACTTTTTTTTAAAAAAAATTATTTTCTATAATCTATAAATTCTACATCATCTCTCTATAACATTTATATTTTTCATAAACAATTTTTCTCTCAAATCTCACGTTTTCTCTCTCAAAAATCTTGTGTCTCTCACTCGGGAAGTCGGGATTTCATCATTTGACAGTTGGCTTTAGAGGTGTCAAACGGGCCGGCCCAGCACGGCACGGCCCGTTTTTCACGTGCCCAGCCGTGCTTCCGTGCCGTGCCGGGCACGGCACGGTTTTTTAAATTCGGGCACGGCACGGCCCGTGGGCACGGCAAGGCCGTGCCGTGCCGGCCCGCTCGGGCACGGGCGCACGGCAAGGCAGGGCAGGCGGGTCGGGGCGGGTCTGTTTGGACCCGACCCGCGGTCTTTTTACCGGGGGCGGGGCCCGGTTGGGTCACGAGTCACGACGCAGGCACGCGGGCCGGCGTGCCGTGCCAAGGCACGAGCCGTGCCGGGCCAGGCACGAGCCGTGCCGGGCCAGGCACGAGCCGTGCCGGGCCAGGCACGGCACGTGGTTTGTTCGCCCGGGCCCGGGCTCGTTTTTTTATCGTGCCGGGCCGGCCCAGGCACGGCCGAACCGTGCCGTGCCTCGTGCTGGGCCGGGCCGGCCCGGCCCGTTTGACACCTCTAGTTGGCTTAGCTTTTTGGGAATATCAACTTGGGGTTTGAATTTTGAGCTAGACTTTGGTGCACCGTGCACGTTATCAACCTCACTGCTTGATCGGGTAATTTAATTTAAGTTTTTTTGTTTACTTTCTCTTTCTAGTCTCTCTCTAGACTTAAAATAAATAAATTTTAAAATAGTGTCATGATTAAGAAAAATCATAAAAAATGATAAATGCTAATGAAATATATTTAAATTTAAAAAATGAAAATATTACATAGAGATCTGAGGCTGTCGAAATTTTGGTTTCTTCAGTCGTCTCAACCTAAACTTCTAAAAAACAAAAAACTAGGAGGACTTTTGTAGTTTGGACTCATTTTAATATAATAAAATAAAAAAATATTAGGGGTGAGGAAGAAGAAATGACACAATGTAAATATTGTATGAGACTTTTAACATGTAAGAGTTCATTTGGGATTGGACACCTTAAGAGACATATCGAATTATGCACCAAAAAATATGGTCCATTAAATCCTAGGCAAACCCAACTTGGCACTGTATTTTTTGAGACTGGATCGAGTTCAGTCTCAAAGTTTACTCCCTTCATATACTCCAGCGAGTTGGGTAGGGGCGGGATGACCAGACTTATCACATTGATGGGTCTTCCGATCAGATTTTCAGAAGATCCAAGGGTAGTGCGCATCATGCAGACATATTTTCAGCCTACTTATCGTAGGATTCCTAGGTCCACATCTAGGAATGACATACTAAAATTATATAAGTTAGAAAAATAAAAAATAATTAATGAATTTATGACATATAGTGGAGTGGTATCCGTGAGGTCCGATATCTGGATAAGTCACGACGAATCATCTTATGTATGTCTCACCAGCCACTATGTAGATTTTAATTGGACAATGAATAAAAAAATTTTAGGATTCTCTGAGATTCTTCATCCTCATGATGACCCGGTAATTTTTGAGTGTATGATGAAAATTTTTAGGGAATATAAAATTTAAAATAAAATTTTTAGTGTCACATTCGATAACGCATCTAATAATGGAGTAGCGATCAATATGTTTGTTAGGAATATTAGAGACGCACTATTAGGAGATATTATTTATGTCAGATATATGTGTCACGTGATTAACCTGATTTAAAGCGGGTATGAAGGTGTGTTCCCCCACGTTGGATAATATACGTAATGCACTAAAATATATTCGCACTCCTCGCAGACAACAAGAGTTTGGTAGTCTCTGTTTGTCTGTGAATCTTAAGAAGAAGAAATTTCAATCGGATGTGAGACATCGTTGGAATTACACGTACTTGATATTAGAATCATGTGTTGGATACGAACACGTGATATCCAACTACGTCAATAGTAAGAGTGACGAACTTATTATTAACGACACTGACTGGGCTTCATGAATTTCATTTATGAAATTCTTGAATATTTTTTATGACACGACGAACATGTGTTCGTCGGTTTATACACCCACTACTTCTATTGCATTCCGGTGTATATGCAACATTAGTAGCATGCTTAGGAAGTATCGAGCTGACCCGACACTCAGCCATATGGTTGCAGAGATGGAAATCAAGTACTTGAAGTACTGGTCAACCGTTCCATCTCTTTATTGCCTCGTTGCATGCATGGACCCTAGGGTTAAGGTGGAAGGGGTAGAAAATACCCTGACTTTCATTTCATCGTGCATGAACTTGGAAGAGCTACCTGAAGGGTTCATTCACGATAAGTTGACTGACCTGTTCACATGCTATGATATTTGGTATGATGGTGGTAGTAGTGAGACTATGATTACGGACATGAATACCTTGTTCGGAGATGACGATTTTTTCATTCAGCTAGCGATGAGAAAATGTAGGGGTGGACCATCACATAGGAGTGAGCTTTATCGGTACTTGGATACCGATTACCACTCAATCCTATCATATTCTGATACTAAGAATTTTGATATATTACAGTGGTGGAAATCATATGAGTCCACCTTTCCCATGCTATCTAGGATGTCACGGGATCTACTGACTCCCGTGTCGAGAGTAGCATCGGAGTCTGCTTTTTTTATTGCAGTGAACGTGATTTTGGATAGGAGATCAAAATTACGTCCAGATATTGTTGAGGCATTGGCTTGTTTGAAGAATTGAGAGGATTCGAGGTTTAGTATTCATAATCGTGCTGGAGTTGGGATTGGGACTAGGACTGCAGCCACATCCACTGCGATAGCGGAGGAGTTGATTGCTGATAATAATGATCCATATGATACTGATCTTGATGTTGTGATTGATGATGCTCATGATATGCCGATTGACAATTGATGATGATCTACTATTTTTTTATTTTAATGTTTTGTTTTTTATTGATCATACGTTTTATTTATACGTTACGTTGAAATTTTATTTTGTTTGGTTCGGATCTTCGGTATCTAATGGCTGATTGATCATTTTTCATTTGGTTTGCTTATGTTTTTTTTACTTTTTAATTTTTTTAACATTATTTATTGATTTATTTATTTTTTTGTTTTAATTTTTGATTTAAAGATTTATAACTCTATTATATAATTCTAATACATTTTAAACTAATTTTATTTTAAATTATAAAAACAAATTACACTTTGTAAATTTAATAAATTTTAAATAATATTCATAATTCATATTATAAATTTATAATATTATACCATATCAATAATTTTATATATAATTTTATAATTTATATAATTAAAATAAAAATTAAATAAAAAAATTTTAAAAAACTTTTTTTTTCCTAATTTCCTGGCTCGTACGGCTAGGCCAGACCCGACTTTTATAAACCGTGCTTGGCCCGACACGAAAGCACGGCCGTACTCTTAAAAAATGGGTCGGGCCGGCCCGACTCAGGCCATTTG
Source organism: Sapria himalayana (assembly GCA_029783825.1). Lineage (NCBI taxonomy): Eukaryota > Viridiplantae > Streptophyta > Magnoliopsida > Malpighiales > Rafflesiaceae > Sapria > Sapria himalayana. Next base: position 2,339,216 of record JAREIK010001488.1, on the reverse strand, counting down.
GTACCTCTAAATCATCACCACTGGCAGTGATTATCACATCCACATAACCATCTCCTATTTGTCAACTTATCATTATGGGGAAAAATTATCATCTAATATTTTTTTCTAAAAGAAATTGTTTATTTGATATTATTTGTAAGTGTTTTTGGAATTTATCTGATTTAATTGATTATGTGTTTTTCTTTCTAGTTGATGTCCCATCCACTTAGGTGCAAAATTAGGGTTTTGGATATCCCACATTTTAGGGTTCCTAAGTTGGACATAATCCTAAATTAGGGTTTCTTGAGGGTAATTTTTTTTTGGGATTGTTTGTTCTTTGGATAGCATATTTATGGAAGAGATTAAAAATCTTGTTATTATTATTTGGAAGCTGAGAAACCGGAATTACTCTAAGCGTGATACAAGAGTTAAGTTTTGGTTCTATCATCCATGATTAGGGAATCCTTGATCACCTGACAAAATAATCACCTAGTGATGATTTTAGGGAGAAGTGGCTTCAGACAAATTTTCAACTCCTAGTAGTTGCATGACTATCTATCAAGTTAGAGTTGATTTTAGTTTTTTCATGCTGAACTACTTGCAAGAATTTGAAATTTTGATGTGTCTTTATACTCATTTCAAATGACACAGATGAATGATATAGTTGTTCAATCTCTTTGACTGAGACTAAAGAGAATTAACAAATCTAGACATGTTACCACTCTTGATACATAATTCACTTAATTGGTTATACAATTCCAAGAGGTCTTTCTAGTAGAGGTTGAGATTACGGAGAGAGATTGACAATTAAAGAGATATTTATGCATGATATTTTTATATTTGTTGCTGAATGACTTTTTAGTATTTTGTAACCAAGTTTTGGGTAATAGGCTTTCCTTTCAAATTAGAGCTACACTCTCAAATAGTTTAGTTTATGCAATACATATTGGGAGATACTAGAGGGATATCTCATGCTATATATGTTGGTAATTGAGATGATACTAGTCACAATAGAGACATGCATGAAAATCTTAGTTCAGTATATGCATTGTAAGAGGATGAGCTACACTAGGGATAATTGTAGGTTATTATTTATAAAGAAGAGATTGAAAGCTTTACTGATAATTGATGGAAACATGCTGACTACTAGATCCATATAGGGGTCCTCATTGAATCACCCACCATAACTATTGTTGAAGGAAGATATTCATGATTTCTCCCTAGTGGGAGAATAACAAATCCTTTAACATGTACTACTATTCTTATGACTTATTTTTCTATTTTACATTCTTAGATTATTGATTTATAAGTAAATACTCATATTACAGGTAATCACTCATTCTTTATCATATTTTCTTGCTCATAAAAAATATTATTATAATCAATGGTCATCCTTCAAGAGTCGCTGGATATGATTTTATTCAATTTGGTTTTTTATTTCTTTAATATATTTTGCTCATTTTTAATTGTTTTATTATCTTTTTTATGTGAATTGTTTATTCAGATAATTCAATTTTAATTTTATTTTCATTTTTATTGATATATGTTGGTACAACTAGAAGATTAATGATTTATTTTGAGATTGAGCATGCTGAATTATATCTCTTCATGGTTATGATAGGATTTTCTACAAGGTGTTTAAATATATTGGATCATTTATTTACATATTCTCAAATTGATCATTTATTACTAGCCAAATAGAGAATTATTTACCCAAATCTAAAGGATATGTCAACTTTAGAGTGTAAGATATGCTAGTTAAAAAACACACTAGGACTTCTAATCCTACCCGCCATCTAATGTGAGTAAAGATTCATAATTCATTTAATCTAATATACTTAGATATACGAGAATCTAATAGAGATGAGAAATAAAGGTATTTTTTTTCATACTTATATTAATGACTGTTTTTATTTTGTTATTCTTTTTTCATTCTAAATCACAAATTTTTATTACATTTCAAATATTTCATAAAAAAACAAAAACTTAATTAAATAAAATTATTTAAAAAATAAGAAGTGATAATATATTAGAGTATATGTTAGATAAATTTTGACAAGATTATATATTATACTACATGTGTCAACACACTCACACAAAATAAGATTTCAAAAAGGAATAACTGAGATAATTCATAGTTGTAAATCACAATTTATCATATTAATTGAATATTTTTATCTTTTCATGAAATACTTCTTTTCATAATTTGCATCCTAATAAAAAATTATATAATTTATCTTTCAAAGGTTTTGAGATTACTTATTTTATTCATAATTTTTTCTTATGATGAGATAGAATGACTCCTAAATCTTTGAAATGTACTTTTTTTGAGTATTCTAATACCCAAGAAGAATGCAAGTATTTATCATCAAAATATGATAGAATATTAGTGAGTGTTGATGTATTTTTTTTAGTAAGACTCATTTTTATACAAGCTTATAATGAGTATGAATCTAAAAGTTACACTTAGACCCATTATTTTTTTCTCATATTTGGTCTTATGTGGACCATTGGCTAAAAGGGAGAGTTACTTGTTACCTACATATAAATTTGTTGATACACACAATGATTTCAGTTTTATGAAGTTATTATAAATACTAATAAGTCTAAATAAAGTTGATCTAGAGAAAGTGAGATTTCTTAGGAAGGGAAATCTTCCTTGAGCTAGGAATTGAGAGTTTATTATCCAAGACTTAAAGTATATATCAAGAAAAGGGAACATAATCTACTCATATCAAAATGAGTCTACAAAGGAGCTAGTAAAATTTCACAGCCAACTCCTCTGGCTTTAACTTTTTGATCATCCTTAAGAAAGAATAGATGAGTTATACTCAACATCATATGTTACATATTTTCGCGTACTTATGTTTTTTCTCTTTTGTTTATTTATTTTACTATTTCCCTTTATGCTATTAATATATCAAGTCTTCTTTTGAGGTACTATCTCATCTCAAAGTACATCAGACAATGATAGAAGAGATAATTATCCTCAGCTTCAATGAGATTTCAGAACTCATATCACAACTTGTAGAAATATCCATTATTAATTGAAGATGAGTTTTCGTTGTGAAGACATCAAGATGTGAAGGTAAATTGCTTGATGGTGAAACTTGTAGCAAGAATGCTTATTTAAATATTTAATATGGATTATTAGGTAATTTTCCTTCTAGTAGTTAAAATAGTTTTCGTATGAAAATACTTATTTTATTGATAACATATCATATATGGAGATTGGAGAGTATCAATTAAATGTGAATAATATATTTTTTTAAGAGACCTTGAGAATGAGGTACATATGGAGAAGCCACTTGGATTTGGAGAAGCACAAAAAGGTGTAGTTTGTAGATTACAAAATGTATTGTGCGGCTTGAAATAGTCTTTAAAAGATTGATTTGCATAATTTTATATGTAGTCATCTTATTTGATTTATACATATTTGTTATAGTTTATTATTATTATTATTTGAGTTCCGATGTCATTATGATTTTATTTATTATATATATGTATGATATTCTAGTTACATGAGATGATAAGTTGAGAATCATCCAACTAATATAGTATATTCAAATATGGTTTTAGATGAAGGATCCTAAAAGATTCAGATTCTTTCTCAGTATATATGTTACTTGCTTCATGAAAGGTATTGTATTATCATGGAAGAAATATGCATTTGCTACTTTAATAAGGATTGAATTCATGTGTTTTTATCAAGAAAATGCTACTATTGATACCGATAGTAATTTTATTTGTGTTGTGACTCATTTAGTTAATTATATGGCTTATAAGAGAATTATATAAAAAATTAATTAATTTAATTTATTATCAGATTACATATTACTTACACAATCAATATAATTAGTTATTATTTAGGTTCTACTTGGCAAATTTACCTAGACACAATTCTTGGGATCTCTTTCAACAATCATGAGTATTTGTAGTTAGTGTCATATTCAAATTTTAATTGGACATCAAGTATATTAAGATTTAAGAGAAGAGTTGTGATATTTTTATATTTTTTTTGAAGTCAACATTGCTTCCTAAAAAATAAGAAATAAACAATTATTTTGAGATTTAGTATGGCGGTAGAGTTCAAAATGATGATGACAATCACATGTGAGATAATTTGGATTTGAGACTTACTTGAGGAGATTAAGTATCTATTTTTTGCTTCTATTATTTTGATAGTCAAATAATGAGACATATAAATATCAATCTAGTATTTTATGAGTACACAAAATACATATAGTCATATTACTTTTTTTTGATGAGAAGAATCAATATAAGATTATTATTATTATAATATACAATTAAACTGCATGACAGTTAATAGTAATCTTCATAAATATTTTGAATGGGCTTTAACTCATATTTTTCTTCTCAAAACTTAGTATTTTGAATTTTTATGTACCTGTTATAGAAGGGGTGTAGTTTATAATTTTATAATTTTGACTTTTTTTATTTTCTTGTATTTTTTATGAGAGTAATCAACTTGTGAGATGTATAATCATTTTTGTCAATTATATAAGATTTTTTTGTGTATATTATTTTTACATGAGTTTTTATGAGTTTATTTTGTTTGGCCTTGGATTTTATAGTATTTTTGAAAGTTTTATACTTTAGTTGACCATGTGTTTTTCTTTAAATCTGAACAAATTAGGTGCCTAATTTATTCTGGTGCAAAATATATAGAGTTGTTAGATGGGTTGTATCGTGTTGGCATGACTCATTTTTTTGTGACCTAGTCGGGTCGTCATGTCGTCTCAGGCAAGACACTAGATGGATATGGTGCTGTGTTGGCACAATACATCCAAATGACTAGACTCGAGATGGCCTATTTGGCTCATAGTTAGGTACATCCGTGGCAGGTCATGTCAGCTTGTATCGGTTATGGGCAGCAAGTAGCTTGAATTGAATGAGCATAGTTAGAATATTTTGGAATTTCAATTTTATATTTATTCAAAAATCAGATTATTATATTTATATATCAAAATAATATAATTAAAAAGTACATATGAATGTATATTACATATTTATATTACATTATATAATTAAATAAATTAAAACCAAATTAATAATTTAAATAATTGTTTAACATTTGGATCAACTCAAAAATAAAAATATTTAATGAAAAAAATAATTATAATTATAATAGCATACTTATTATAAGATAAAGCATAACAGACAGAAATCCAAAGACAAACAAAATATCATATTACATTAAATAAAATAATTTAAAATTGTATGAGTCATCAATCTAGAGGTGTCAAATGGGTCAGCTCGACCCATTTTTTTTGGGCCCAACTGAGTTGGCGTGTCGTGCTTGGCACAACATGGTTCCTTGGAAGACAGACTCGACATGACTAGTGGCTCAAAATCCACCCGAGTTTGGACATGGTTGGTCAGAGCATTTTGGGTCGAGTTGGATCTTTTAAAAAAATAGGGTTTTGGGTGGCCCACCGTTGCGCCGCCTTCGCTCGTTGGGCATCCCGAGACGTCATTCGTCAAGCATTGTCGCATCATCCCCCTATCGGGCATTGCTTGGTGCAAGGTCTCATGCCGTGCCCACATGTCAGGCATCTATGTCATGCCTGGCACGGCACACGGGCCGAAAATCCTTAGCACGACATGATTCATGTCGAAGGTCCGATCAGCACGGGCCCGGGCTTCGGGCTGGGTCCAAGATGATCGGCCCGTTTGACACCTATACATCAATCTGCATCTATAGTATGATAGTGCTAATGTATATCGTCATTGTCATGTAACCGTCTGAATGTATCATTAGTAATGATCTTAATATATTTAATTTTAATTCTAATGAGTCATTATTTGTCAGTAATTTTTTTATTTTATTCTGAATTTTCAATCTCATATTTTTTTAGTCTTTCATACATGTAAATGTCTCTATGATATATGATCGTAGTCTTGATCTTTTATTTGAAATAATATTTATTATCACAGAAAAAGTTGACTCAAATACTCTGCTAGACACCGAAGGAATTAGTTAGAGGTGTCAAATGGGCAGTGCTGTGCCAGCATGGATGTGCCACCATGTAGTACCATGCATGTCATGGTTAAATGTCCGTGTTGTGCTAGGCATGCCACGGTGGAATGGTCCATCGGCCCAACACGGCATGATTGAGCACACGATTGTGCCCAACTATGTTGAACTGCGAAGATGCACGGGTAGTGCATCTCTGGTGTTACCCATTGCGTGATGGCCGATGGGTGGTCGGCTTAAGGGCTGACCAGTTACAATCAGCCACTTGTCTGATTATTTAAAAAAAATTGGATTACCTAGTGATGTGGTGGTGAAATTTTTTAATTATTTTTTTATGAATAAAAACATTCAAGTTTGCTTGCTTGGTTCATGCAAGTAATTATGTATCTTAATATATTTTTTATTTATTCTATCTTAATCCTATGATCCATAAAAACAATCAAGTAATACATAATTGAAATGAAGGATCAATATTTAAAATATTTGGTTTTCATCTCAATAGTTATGATACTGAATGCTGAATATTCTCTATATTTGCTAAACATGCTATAAATATGGCGTACGAACCTGAAAATAATGCAAGTGGTGGGAGGGTACACAGATGAAGATATGTTTGTCATTTTATAAAAAAATTTTAGGAATTTTATAAAAGAAATAGTTATATCATAGTTAGAGTCATTAATAAGTTTATTATTTTTATTGTTGACGTAGTCAGATATTATGTGTCGGTAGTCAACGCCTGACTCTAACATTAAATATATATAATTCTAATGATATTTCATATATGTTTGAAATTTTTTAAGACTCATCGATAAACAAAGACTACTAAACTCATGTTGTCTATTAAACGTCCTAAAATATTTTAGTAAATTTTTTATTTTTTCTAATGTGAGAGAAATAATTTTTATTCATGTATGTACAATTAAGTTACTTACATAATACATATATCTAATATGAAAAAATTTACCTAATGCCTCATTTCTAATATGATCAACTTCAGATTTATTGAATTTTATTATTTATCACAATAAGTTAGATGGAGAAGGTATGATAAAATTAATTATTAGCATGAGTTTTTTGATTATATTTATGAAGTATCATAAAGTAATTATTATAATATAAATATACTTTCAATCTGGTTATTATATAATGCCTAAGTTTACCAGTAAAAATGACATTTTAAAATATTTTCAATTAGAAAAATTATTTGTAATTAACTAACTTGAAAAATATAATGAGTTCTATTTGTAATATTAAATATCTGAATTAGTTGTGATAACAATTTATTCGAATTCCTTACTATCTACTATGTCGATTATAAGTGGAAATTTAATAAAAAAAAGTTGGGTTTATTGGGATTTTTTATTATCATTATAACCTTACTATATATGAGTGTCTGATGAGAATATTTAGGAAATGTGATATTTAAAATAAAATTTTTAGAATATTATTCAAAAATATTATAAATTAGAGTGTTATTATTAATATATTTGTTTGAATCATTAGATATGAGCCATTAGTTAATATTTTTCACATTAGATGTATATGTCAAGTAATTAATTTAATAGTGCAGACGAGAACGAAAGTTATTTCTTATGCATTAAAAATATAAAAAATTCATTTAAATATTTTAGGATACCTTGCTGACAATAAGACTTATACACCTAAGGGTTCAAGTCAAAAAAAATTCGGATGAATATTAAATATTATTAGAATTATACCTATATGATATTAGAGTTATATGTTAACTATCAACATATGATACTTGATTACATCAATAATAAAAGTGACAAACTTATTATTAATTATTTAGATTGTAAAACTTTTTTTTGTTTGATATTTCTGAAAATATTTCATAATACGACAAATGTGTTTATTTGTATATACTCTCATCACTTAAATTGTACTTGAATACATATACAACATTAGTCGAGCATTTAATAAGTATAGAAAATATTTTAATTTTATTGACATGACTATTGAGATAAAAATTAACTATTTAAAATATTAATCATCTATTTTATCTCTTTATAATTTCACTGCCTGTATGGATTTTAATATTAAGCTATAAGTGGTTGAAAATATATTAAAATATATATTCACTTGCATAAATCATACATAAGAACTAGATGGTTAGATTCACCAAATATTAAATTATATATTTATATATTACGATATTAGGTATAATAGTGTTAGCGAGCCTTTCTTTACGGACATAGATATTGTATTCGAATATGATGATTATGTTATTTAGTTAGCTATGAGCAATTGATGGGGTGTACCATTAAATATGATCGAATTATCTTGATACTTATATATTGATTACTATTTTATTTTATCAAATGATAATAATATGAATTTAGATATATTGAATTGGTAGAAATCATATGAACTCATTTATTCCATGTTATATAAAATATCACGTGATTTACTATACCTCTATACTTAGTATAATATTAGAGTCTTTTTTTTATGGTTGTGAATATTATTTTAGATAAAAAATCTAGATTTTGGCCATATATCGTAAAAGTATTTTTATGCTTAAATGATTGAGAAGATTCAAGAATAAATATTCAGGATAAAGTTTAAATGCTCCTGCTAATTATTGTGATGTCTGTATATAAGTTGTAGGAATGGTCATATCTTGAATCTTCTTTATGAGAAAAAAATAATTTGTCTATGTGTTTCACTTGCTCATGAAATATTAGATTTAAGATTGTCTTTTTGCTTAACCATCATAGTAAATAGTAGTGGAAAAAAAATAGATATTTTGATCTTCTCGAATAGATATTAAATTCAAAATATCATATTGGTGACTGTTGCTATAGTTGTGAACTCTGTCTCTGCATTGTATCGTAAAATAATTATTTCTCTTACTATTCCATGAGACAATATCAATTTCAAGAAAAATATAAAATATGCCATAAATCTTCCCTTGGTAAAAGATAATATCTAATTGTAATTTGAATGGCTAACTAATTGTGATTGTCCATAACCACTAAAAGAGATTATAAATTCTAATTTTTTTTTATATTTCTCATTATTTGAAGAGTCGTATCTAAAGGATATGTCGAGTAAAATTTAAAAAATAATCAACTGGATGAGTTACATTAGATGAAAAGTTAGTATTTGGATTAATAAGAATACCTGCTAAAACACAATCTAAATGATCAATTTCTATAAGAATATCAATTACATATCTCTCTTGAATAAAATAACTCATCTCCTAGAATATACCATTTTTTTTCCATAAAAGCTATTGAAGTTTATTTAATTGAAATAATGATTGAAGGTCTCTATGAGTTGAGTGATTACTATTTCATTTATAATATCATTCACATACTATAGGTGTCAACCGGGTTGTGATGGGTCGACATAACCCATATTTTCAGGCCCGGAGGGCAGGCTTGGCATGGCCCTCAGTTGACCTGCTCGGCTCATCATGTCGCCCATTGGGCATCGTGCCGTTGTTGCATTGTGGTATCGGGTCGGGCGTGGTCCTGAATCTCGACCAGATTGGTGGATCCCCGGGGTACTTGTCGGGTCATGCCCCGTGCCATGCCCCGTGCCATGCCCACGTGCCAGGCACCCTAGTCGTGCTTGGCACGACACTTGAGCCTAATTCTCTTGGCATGGCACGACATGGCATGATACATGTCGGGAGTCCACCTAGAGCTGTCAAATGGGACGTGTCGGCCCGGCCAGGCTCATTTTTAGCCAGCCCGACCATGCTTCCGTGTCGGGCCATGCAAGACATGGTTACTGTACCATGTCGTGCTTGGCCCGACACGGTTCTGTGGAGGTCAGCCTTGCACGGGCACGTGGCACGAATCCAACGGGGTTTGCCCGGTCGGGCTGAAACCCTAATTTTAAAAAAATTAGGGTTTCACCGTTTTGGCGGTGCGCCGCCACGGTGCTGCATTGCGTGATTTTTTTTCACTTTCAGGGCTGGGCAAACCTCGCCCGTCGGGCTCAACTTCTGCCACTGAAGCGGCTTCTCGGCTCATGCCTAGGTACCGTGCCCACGGGCCATGGTGCCGTGCCGGGCTAGGCACGGCACGAGACCCAGTTGGCCTCGGCACGAGAAATTTTCGTGCCGGCCGGCCTAGGCATGATCGAATCATGCCGTGCCTCATGCCGAATCAGGCTAGCTCGGCTTGGTTGACACCTCTAAGTCCACATGGCACGGGCCCGGGGATGGTCCTGGACCATGTGTGTCGGGCTAGTGCCCAAGCCGCTCGACCCTTTTGATTACTTATGAAAAAATAAAAAAAAATTTAGGATATATATGTGTAAAATTAAACAAAGTGATTGCTTATGAAAATTTTATAAACTATACTCTCGATGATTATGTCAAGTCATATAATATCATCCATAATCTATAAATTGTATTTGATTATATTAGTTCAAAACTTAGATGGTTGCTTCATACATCCATTTCATTATTAATGATATTATGAAAAAATATATTCTTCACGTCTAACTGGTATATTCTCTTTGTGTAAGATATTGTCAGTAAAATAAAAATTCATATGGAGATTATATTGGCCACTAAAAGAAAAATATACTATTAATTTTTATCAAATATTTGAGTGAACTTCTTTATAATAAGTCTTGTCTTAAATTGATCTATCATCTATCTAGACATGTCTTCAAAGTGAACATTCACTTGCAAATACCAACAAACTATCTCGTATATAATAATAATAGTTTTCAAGTCTCATTATATTGGAGGGCATTTATTTTTTCAAAATATGATCTAATGTTATCTTGGTAAGATAATATCTCAGAAGAAGACATGAGTATCTTAGTATATTCAAAATAAATAATAAAAAAGTAAAAGAAAAAAAACATAAGTATAATAAAATATGTGAGATCGAGTATTGAGTATAATTCATTTGTTTCTTTTCAATCCTGATCAGAAAGTCAAAATTCAGAGAGACTGGCTATAATATCATTTGTCTCTTTTGTAGACTCGTTTTTTATTTGAGTAGGCTACTTATGTTTTAGTCTCTTAATATAGATTCTTGGCCTTAAATAGTCATATCTCTTAATCACCCTTTCAAATGAATTGGAATACGAGTAGATTTGTGGATAACTATGTTATCTAGGTGAGAGTGAGATTTTTTCCTAAAAAATCTTATTCTCTTCAGAATAAACTTGATCTGTATTGTATTATCTGTCTGGCATGTAATTCTTTTTCCTAGCTAAAAATCAAAGTGGAACTGTAGAAGAGTAATGAAAAATAAGGAGTGAAGATGTATCCTCTGAATTTTTACTTTTGTTAGCTTTACTAAAAAAAAATAAATACTCAAAAAAGATAATATCATCACTCATTAAAATCATAACAAAATTTAATAGAAACATACTGTGTCCTTTTGGATACTAAGGTATTCAAAAGGAACACCTCAAGGTCCTATGTACAATACTGTTTCATCTTGGGGAGAAATCATAAACAACAAATATTCACAAAAATTTACAAGGCAGATTAAAACATTCTATTTTCAAGATGTAGTATCTAAAAGGACACACGTTGATAAAGATAGACGAAAACATCTAGTTAATAAGATATTTTGCGGTACTATCGTATCTTTCTAAAAATATTTAAAAATAATCATACCAAATAGAAGTGTTCGAATTATATGAATCATATGTTTATTCTTCATTTATGCAATCCTATTTTGTGAGGGTGTGTCGACAAATAACTTTGATGTCTAATTTCATGATTCATATTATATCGCATCTTTCTATGTCCAGACTCATGTTGCCCAATGTGAATGATTTTAGTTTTCAAGCTTTCAAAGAGTAATTTTTGGAACAATCAACATTTGGTATATATTGTTTTCAAGCTTTTATATAGTCCATCCTAAATCAAAAAGTAGTCAAATAAAAAAATCTAATTAAAATGAAAATTTTGCCCCCAAATCAAAACCCTCACTTGGGGTATACAATAATTTTGTCACCCCCAAAACCCTAATTTGCATGCACCCGGGGGTGCTTCTTCATGCACAATACTACTTGAAACAATATATTTGCTACATGCACAACTGAAATCACGATGCCTATATGGTACAATTGTGATTTTGGTGCCATACACCCCATGGCATTGATGACCATCACACACAATGGGTGTGTGACAGTAGATTACCATGGTGCACAATAACTATACGCCTCATTCCTCATTGAGATACTATTCATGTCGTGCACTGTTACACTACTGCCATGTACATGTGCTTTCCTTCTACAAACTGTAGGATTTTAGCTTTGATATTATTGTAATTTTTACTTGTATTACATTTCTATTTTAATTTTTTTTACATTTTTGATGAGAATATGACTTATGTGCTAACCTAAATTAATTGAATGTGATTATATTTTTGATGATAATATTTGATTATTATATAATTGCTTAGAGTATATATTTGAAATTAATTGAATGTGATTATATTTTATTGTATTGTGTGGCCTAAATTTATTATGGTACCATAGTTAATATTCTACAAAAAATTAATCCTAGGTCTTGTTAGGGTTAAAAACCCTATAGAGAGGAGACATACATGCACTGTGCAAACACAATGAATGTTTTTCGTGGACCTATGATACACATGGTGGAGGAAAAGAAGATGCATAGTGCCATATGTAAATGTTTTGCACACCCATTGTGTGTGATGTGTATTGATGTTGTGAAGTTGGCACAATTGTTGGAATAAAGATTTCAACAAAAACTAAGCAATCCAATTTGCAATGGTCAGAACCATAGGTTTTGACAAAGATGGTATTGCACCGAGGCAGAAACCCTAATTTCTATTTGGCATAATGCTAATTTGGGAAAATCCTAATTTGATGCATCTTAATTTGGAGGGACATTAAACTTTGCAAACCTTAATTTAGTAAAAAAAATTAATTTTTAGAAATTAGGGTTTGACTAAAACCCTAATTTGGTAACATTCTTTTTTAACAAAAAATAGGAGTTTCTTTGGCAATCTGACATAGGCGTATGGATAGGTATTGCCCCAATAGAAATAGAGATATGAGACCCCCAATTCAATGTAAATATTATAGGAAAATATGTAATACTAGAAATAATTATTCAATATTATTTTGAGATGAGAGAGAGCTTTATACAATATTGAGTTAGACATACCAGCTATCAGAGCTATCAAGTGATCTTCATAATATTCATTCATCTTAATACTTATATTTATTAAAGAATAGAACTCATTTCTAAGGTAATAAATTTTTTTTGGTTCTTCTTTTCATAATATTGATTATTTCACCGTTACTCTTACTTCAAACTCATTGATTATTGACACGTAAGTTAATATTCATATTATTAATTATCACACCCTATTCACTATGTTTTTTTATTATTTTGAGAATATTGTTTTAGCTATTTGTAAATATTTGAAAGTTATTGGATATGAGAATATTCAGAATAAAATTTTATTATTTTTATGTGTTATGCTTATTCATTATTGTACTGTTAGTTTATTCTTTATGAATTATTTTTCTAGATAATTTTACTTTGATTTTATTTTTATTTTTATTGATGTTTGTTTACAAGACTGAGAAACTTTGAGAATGATTAGATTTGGGTTTGAGTAAAATAGATAATATATTTTCTTTTCAATGGTATAATCTCTTAGATGTTAGTTTATGTTAAATCATTTATTTGTACATTCTTAGTTTGATCACTCATTATTTATTAAGTTAAGAATATTTTATTTTAATCTTAAAGCTATTTTAACTCTAGGGTGTAAGACATTAGGTAAGAAAAATTACTAAAATTTCTTAGGTTATATGTTAATTTGGTTTGAGTAATGATTTATTCGATTTGACGCACTTAGATATATGAGGACTTAATAGAGATGTAATCAAAAATGACTTTAGGTACTTAATCATTTTTATTGATAATTATTTAAAATATACATGAATATATATTTTTCATTATAAATCATAAGATTTTTTTATTTTTCAGATATTTTATAAAATTATAAAAAATAAAATATATAAAAATATATTAAAAAAATCAAGAAATAATAATATATTAGATTATATATCAGATAAATTTAATATTTATTATATGAATTATGAAATTATATATTAGACTTCATATGTCGGTATATCTCAACAAAATAAGATTATTGATAAAAAGAATATATATCTAATTGAGATAGTATGGATACTCTTATTATTTTTATATTTTTGTTTTATTTTATTTTTACTCTATTTTATTTTTTGATGGAAATGCAAGCTATTCCAATAAATTGTGAGCTGCACCTAAAAAATTTGCATATTATACAAGGGTTTGGTTGTACATTGAAATTAATTGATTGTAATTATATTTTATTTTATTGTAACCTAGCTTTTTTAAATACTATGTGGAAATGCAAGCTAAAAATGAAATATCACAACTCAATAAAATAAAAACATACAAGAATGTCCTTATATATTGGGTCAATGAATTAGTGTAGCTTACATGTTGAGTGTTTTCATCAATAATAATGAAAAATATATACATAAATTAATGACAAACTACAGCACACTAATTAAATATTTAATCAAGTTAGTGGGGTAGTCAATCAAGAAAATTTGAACATTAATTAATTATTGGATTGTTAACTTGGACTAAGCTAATTTTAAGTCAAATCCACATCTTATAATGACAAGATTATTTCTGCTCTAATTACATGTTAAATGGATGAGTAAAAAACTCACCAAAACTAAGTGTATAAGAAATATGTAATCAATCACATTTGCTCATTAATATAAAAATATGGTTGCAAATTGATAATTGAAATTAATTTTCTGTGATTTTTTTTTTTTTGACCTAAATTTATTAGATATCATGTTGAAATGCAAGCTAAAAATGAAATATCAAAACTCAATAAAATAAAAACATACAAGTATGTCCTTATATACTGAACCAATGGATTAATATAGATTACATGTTGAGTATTCTCATCATTAATAAAAAAAAACATACATAAATAAATAGCAAACTACAACACACTAATTAAATATTTAATCAAAATAGTTGGGGTAGTCCAAAAAATTTTGAACATAAATGAATTCTTTGGTTGTTAACTTGGACTAGGCTAATTTTAAGTGAAATGGACTAAGTGTATATAAGATATATAATAATGATAACATTATTTCTGCTCTAATAACACATACAATGAATGTGTAAAAAATTGACTAAAAACTAAGTGTACAAGAGAGAGAACCATGAGAAGAAAAAATAACAAAACACATTGAGCACTATATTTTACATTAGACCACTCCACTATGTAAAACAGATACATAACTAAACAAATAAATAATTAGGATGATTCATTTATTACATTCTAAACCAAAAATAGTTAATAGTTATTTTTAGGAAAGTTTAAATATAGTTCATTTTCTTATGAATTATCTTATTTTGATTATTCATATATTAGATAGAAGAATATTGAGAGTTGTATTTACAATTTACTGAGATTTTTTTATGTATTTTCCATGATTTGTATTTAAACAATTGGTTTAATAGTGCTTATAATAAAAATATGTACTTCAACAAATTTCTTGTGCTTATATTTCATTTTTTTGTGATTTGCAGTGATAATGAATATAAAATATTTCTGGCTCATTTTTTTATAAATTAATTAATTGTTGGTTAAAAAATATAGTTTGAAGATGTAATGTCATAGAATTTGGTAGTATTTTATGGTAGTATTTTTTTATAAATAAAATATGTGTGTTGTATTGCTTAAATAAATATATTCACTGTATTTTTTGTTTATCATCTCACTTCAAATTTTTGGATAGTAAATTAATGAGTGAGTATTCATGTTACAAGTAATTATTTTTTTTATTTCTTTTATTAATTATGAAGCTTTTGATGTAAGAAAATAGGGACAAGCAACTTAAAAATTCAAGTAGACTTTTTTTTACTAGTAGATCTAGTATCAAATAATATATTTCTATGGAGATATGAAGAGGAAATAGAAATAATTAAGAATTCCATGAAGGATCTCAGCGCGTCGATAATACACATATATCGAGAGGCGAATGCGCTAGCGGATAATTTATCAAGAATAAGGCTCTTGAGATGGGAAAAATAATATAATGAGGAGAATATGCCGGAGAGGTTGAAGGAATAGCTAGATTGGATAAGCTAGCTTTCTCTTATCTAAGGGTTAAAAGGTAAGGACATAGCAGGGGAGGGGGGTGGCTATTTCTTTTGATTTGTTTGTTATTGCGCAGGACTTTCAGCTTTCAGGTTTGGCAAGTGTAGCTAAATAAACTGTCTGTAATAAGGGGAGGAGTCTGTAATGGTAAAGGGAGTTAGGTGGAGTCTGTACAAGGGAATGTAGAATTCTCCTAAGTTATTTAGAATTTGCTAGTATAGAGGTTGTAACTGCAAGCTTAACCATAAAGCTTCGGAGGGAGGAAGTGAAAACAAAAGAATGAAACTTAAAGTAATTCAACGGTGAAGAAAGAAAGATGACAGCTAAAGCTAAGGGGGAAAAACTAAGGAAGGACTCACACTCTAAAGCTAAATATGGACACACACTTTAAAACAGAAGTGGTACAGGAGACCATCTAAACAGAATTGTAAAATTCAGAAAATGAAATATCAAGCATATAAAATAGTTCTTTTAATGTATTACACAAGTTTTGAGATAATAGAATAATTATAGGAGGGGAATGGTGTAAAGGGAAAATGAGTAGATCTAGTTTGTACTAAAGGTATTCCTCCTCCAAAAGAGAGGGTTAAAATTAATAAACAAACTTTTAAAAAAAAGTATTAAGCTTTTGATATTATTGTGACAAATAACACTGTTATATGGGCAAGGAGGCATGATAATATTATTGTTGACCCTTTTTGTACTAGAATTTTATTATAATTTATTTTATATCGCTTACTTTATGAAATAACATAAGTATGATATTATTTTTTTTTCTGATATTTTTATGTAGGATCATCAAATAAGATAGATAATATTCTTGAAGTTCATGCTAGATAGATTGTATTTGTTCTTCTCAACTCAGAAATCTTTCTAAATATCTGTCTATTATTGATTATCAAATCAGATTTATATATACTTGAAGTTCGAGCTAGATTGATTATATTTGTTTTTCTTGACATCAACACGAGTGTTGATATCATATTCTTTAAGGATATTTTTTTTAGACTCAATTTAAAAGAACATATCTTTAGATACTATTGTAATAGTTTTTTTTTTCTATCTAATCATTATTCCCTATGTAGGAATAATAACTAACCCTGCTCATACGTATGCACTTGATACTATTAGTACAATTAGTATGTTTTACTTTGAGAAAACTAGTGACACCTCTCATATACTAGTGTGCCTAGGGGAGGAGCCTAGTGTAAGTGTATCATTTGGCATGAGGTTTGAGCCTCTCAAAGAGAAGGAGATGAGAATTGAGAGACTTAGTGATCTTCATTTAAAGGTATATATTAGACTGATATGCTTGGAGTTTTTCCTAAATGAGTCTTTTTTATCACATCACTTTGATCCTTTTTGGAATAATAACTTTGACTTTTCAATTGTATTTGGAAGAAATCATTGATGTGTTTTACTTCGGCATAATAACACCCCCCCCCCCCCCCACCCCACCCAATGTTATTGGACAACCACTTCTCTCATCATTATATTTTCAGACTCAAATGATGTTTGCAACTTGTTGTCGTCTGCCACTCGGAATTGTTGGAGGCATAACACGTTGATTTATATTAAGCCGAACGTTTTCATAATAAATATGTGTTGGATATGCCACGTGGCGTATCGGACACGGATTGCTCAACGATATGGCACGTGGCATATCGGCCACTTTTTCATGGTGTGTTCGTATCGTATCCACGTGTCAGACATGGGGACATGACTTTAGAATGACATATTCATGCTTTCTTGATAGTTACTATGATTCATTATTTATGAGAGAACTATAAAATATGATGTATAGATTGTAAAAGATTTTCTTTGGCCTAAACTAGATTCCTTAGATATAAATATAATAAGTTTTCTTTGGCACATTATATTTATTTAGTTATAGAAGATGTATATCAAACTATTCTTATTCTTTTTTAATGTAAATCATGAAATTAGTATATGATATTGATAATATATATCAATAATAATTTTGATTAAATAAGATGATTAATTGAATATATTTCAACTAAAATTATTTCTATACATTAAGTTTTAGGTAAAAATTTTGTGATATCTGAGATATTATTTTTTGCATTGTGGTCAAATACTTAAATTTTTTCTTAGATAAAATATATATTGGAAATTTTATTTGATCTCGGTATATTGAGATGTATGCCTACTAACTTATTATTTGATTTATGTATAAATTTATTTATAAATATTGGTTCATAAGTTGACTCTTAGATATATGATAATTATAGAAAAATTAAATTATTTGATAGTAGCAAGGTCAAATATTTCTTATGTTGTCAGTATAATTAAGTATTTTTTTTTTTAGATCTTCTTAGACTGATTCATATGAATATAATATTAAGGATTTTTAGGTAACTAAAAAAAATTCAGGATGTGTGATTAGGTTTAGAAATCATTGGAATAGTTTGATTGAGTCGTATTTAAATTTTAGTTAGCCTCACGCGATTACAAAAATGGGATCCACTATAAGTTTTATATTTATTTTTGCAGATGATCTTTCCTTTTGAAAAAAATAAGATATAAATTATTATTTTTAGATCAAATATAGATATAGAGTATAAGTTATGACATCAATTACTTGTTAGCTTTATTAGACTATTTACTTCTTGAAGAAGCTTTCCTATGTGGATACTACTAAAATCCAAGCTAGGGTTTTGACAATGGGAAAGAGATGAGAGGGAGGAGAATGACTAAACACAAAAAAATATATTTAATTAAAAATTAAAAGTCAAATTTTGAATATAACACACACACGCACACACATATAATTTAAAATAGTTTACATGTCAGATGCTCGCAAATATTGTTAAAATAAATAAAATAATAAAAAATATATAAAAATTAAACACCTTAACATACCAATTAAGAAATTGATGGTGCTCGACTTGTGGGCTGCCTCAAATAGTTCACGGCATGACTGCATCATAGCCAGCCCGACATGGCTCATTGACTTTGTTGTGATGAAGCCGGGCCGAGTCATGCCTGGATAGGCTGGTATTGGCCGTTTAGGCCATATTTGGATCTAGTTTGGGCTGTTTAGAAAATTTTTAATTTAGAATTCAAAATTATTAAAAAATTTAAATTTTAACTATTTAATTCTTAAATAGTTTATAGTTAAATTTAAATTAAAATAAATAATTAGTTTTTTTTATTTTTAATTTATTAAATTAAATAAAACACAAAGTATAGTATAATAAATAACTAAAATTTAAAAATTAATAGTGTTTGAATTAATAAAATTAAAATATTAATACAAATAAAAAAACATAAATGAAGATTCAAGCATCAAAGTAAAATGATAAAAAAAATAAACAAAGACAATGTAAATCCAAAAAAAAAATAAAAAATAAAAAATATCATTAGTATTACAACATATGATCAATAATTATATTAGTATCAGTGTCTTAATCATCATCAGTTATCAATTATCATTAATATTTCACGAATTATCATTAGCAATCAACTCTTCTGTTTTTGCTGTAGTCCTAGTACAATTCTGGATGTCCAAGTTCGAATCCTCTTAATCATTCGTGCATGATAATGTCTCAATATTATTTGGCCATAATCTAGATCTCCTTTTCAAAATCACATTCATTGCAACAGAAAAAGTAAACTTCAATACTACGCTCGATACCGGAGGAGTTAGTAGATCCCGTGCTATCTTAGATAGTACGGGATTGGTGGACTCATATGATTTTTATCACTGTAAAATATCAAGATTCTTATTATCAAAATGTGATAGGATTGAGCAGTAATCAGTATTTATGTATCAAGACAGTTTGCTCCTATTCGACAGTCCACCTTGTTGTTTTTCCCTTGCACCTGAATACAAAATTTATCATCTCTAAATATGCTATCCATATTCGTACTCAGAGTCTCAATATTATTATCATAATACTTAGTTATCGTAGTATGTAAAGTACTCAGTTAATTTCATGTGAATGAATTTTTCATGTCAGTCTTCCTAATTTATGTATGAGGATATCTATGTCAAAATATTCTTTGTCCCTTTCACCATAATCCTAGGATTCATGTAGGCAGACATACAATAAAATGATGAAATATTTGATCAGTTCTTTAAGTACTTAATTTTTATATTTATAACCATATCGTTAAGTTTTGAATTATTTCTAAACTTTTTAAACATGCTACTAATCTTGTATATGCACCTGAGTATAATGCAAGTAATGAGAGTATAAACTAACGAATACATGTTCATCGTGTTATAAAAAATTTTTAGAAATTTTATAAATGAAAATTTTGTAGCCTAATCAGTATCATCAATAATAAGTTAGTCACTCTTATTATTGACATAGTCAGATATCACATATTTATATCCAACATGACTTAAGGTATATGTAATTCTATTGGTGTCTCATAATTGATAGGAATTTTTTATTCTTTAGACTCACATATAAATAGAGACTATCGAATTCCGGTTATTTGTAAGACGTGCAAAGAAATTTTAGTGAGTTACATATATTTTCTAAAGCGAAAGAAACAACTTCATCCTTACTTGTATTACGAGGTTAATGACATGACACATACATCTAACGTGAAAAATATTGCTTAATGGTTCATCTCTAATACTCCTAACAAACATGTTAATTGCTACTCTATTGTTAGATACATTATCAAATGTGATATTAAATATTTTATTTTGAATTTTATATTCTCTAATGATATTTAGATTTTTTGATTTTTTTTTTTTAAATTGGGGCAGAATCCTTAGGGCCGTTGGATTTTGCCTTCTAGCCGTTAGAGGCGAAATTCAACGGCTGATATTTGAGATTTTTTTTAAACCATTCGATTATTTTGATTGTCAAACGAGCCCTAATTATCATAAGTTCTAGAAGCTTTGGTTTTTTGAACCATCAGGCTTAGGCTGAATTTGGGAAAAAAGTACCGACAGGTCAGGTTAAGGAACCAACAGAAATTTGGATCCGTTGGGCTCGGGGTTGGGCTTTGGGTGTCAGAGTGGGGTAGGGTCGGGACACGGTTCAGGTAATGCCGACTGAGTCTGGCCCAGCACGGGTCTGGACTGTGCCGTGCTAGACCAGGCACGACCAAGTCAGTCCGTGCCTTGGGCCGGGCTCGGGTGCTCGGCTCATTTGACACATCTAGTTTTATTCTGAAAAATTTTTTCCCTTTTAATCAAATTTATCTTTTTTTTTTTTTGGTTTTTCCTTCTCTCTCCTAATCCTCGACATCAAAACCTAGCCCTAATTCGAATACATCTCAACTTCTTTTCCTTGGTAGGGGGCTTTATTTTTAGAATGAAGCCTTGGCTGGTCTGTGTCGATTTCATCATTAGCAACAACATAAACAAGAGAATTATCCTCATGGGAGTTCAGAGATTTCTTCTCTTCTTTACCCTTCTTGACCAACCATTGTTTCCCTCTAATTGTGCTAGGAGCAGAACCTGCTGCCTTGATCCCAGGATTACCATTCATTATCCTGCAAGTCTCTGTCTCATGGCTAATCATCTTATAATGTTCACACAAAATTTTGGTCTTGGCAACATTGGGTTCCCCATGGAAGTCTGAAATTAATCTCTTCAACAAGAGGCTTCGTTGCATTGGCCCCAACCAATACATGAGCATTCGATACCTTATCCTTCATAGGAAGCTGGTCAGCTACAATAGGCTTGCCAATGCATGACATGGTTCTGCCAAGTGTCTCTGGATTCCAAAGATCAAGTGGCGTGTTGTGGAGTTTAACCCACACCAGAACCTAGCGTATTTTCTGAATACCAAAATCAAAGTGGGGAGGCAGCACCCTGAGAAGTAGGGGTCTTTGGAAGACAGAATAAGATCCTCCAAGCAATTGTGGAGAAAATGTTGTAATCTTCAATTCATTAACTTAAAAACAAGCCACCCACTTTCATGAACTACCAATTGGCTTTTTTGTTGGGAAAATATTGTAACCTCCAATTCAAATGAGATGACGATAAATACAATTAAGAGTTAAATCTTTTTTTTTTTTTAATTATGGTTGTTCGGGCTAGCTTAGATGCGCCTCTACTAATTCCACATGAACTACCACGTGCATATTATTTTCAATTTACAGATGAAATTCGAACCTAAGATCTCATAAATAAACTACAATCCCAATGTCCATTCCTATTACTATGCTAACTCATGTGGGTTTATTAAGAGTATTAATGATAAGACACTGGGTTAAGTATATAATTATATAAATGCTAATACATCAGATCTCATAATAATTTTAAAGTTAAATATATTTGAGCAAGAATAATATTGTAATTACCAATTACATGAGAAATCCTTATGTTGTATATATCTGTTGGAGGACGTGCCTTGATATGATAACAAGTACATTCGTTGAAGCCTGAAAGAAGGTAGGTCTCGTGTTTCAGACTCATCAAACATATCTTATTTGACTCTCTAAGATAAGGTGCTTTGCATACCAAACATTAAATTAGATCTCTAATGATAAGGTGCTTTGCATAGCATTCGCAAGGTTTTTTGAACAATAATTTCACAATAATTTATAACATTGCTTTTATTTTTTAAGTCCTATTGTAAGACTTTGAAAATTGGCCAATAGCATAAATATATAAAATTGTTAAAATAAAAGATAAAATGACCCCAATAATTGAAAATATCAGCAACTCATAGCAAGAATTAAATAAGCACGCCCTTATGGATTAATTGATTGTTTAAACTCTTCTCATGTTGCAAAAAATAGAGTATGTAAGAGAATATGATAGTAAAAGAAAAAAATGGCTCTTTTTCCTTATGGGCTATTGTGTGTCTATACATATACATTGTTTTAGGAAAGGTGATAATTTTATAGAAATAATTTAAACAAAAAGAATAATATTTTAGGCAATTTTTACATTCCAAATACACACATCCTAAGTTAATGTTTGTCATTGTTCAGATTTGATTTATTTATTTTGTTTGTTTGTCATTGTTTTGGAACACTCAATATATGGGCTATCACAAACTGTGTGTGTGTGTGTGTGTGTGTGTGTGTGTGTGTACATTATAAATTCAGGTTGTATTATGTAATTGGTTTTTCAAATTAATAAATTTGTTCTCTCCTATCGCCTTTCTCTCATCCTCGAAATTACACTGAAATCCTAATTGCTTCAAAAATTGTAAAAATCAATAAAAATAAAACAGAAATATAATGTTTATTACTATTAATTGCATTAGATATCAATTCTAACCACTAGTCTTTTTATTGATAACCTGTATAAGCTTATTTTTTAATTGGATTGATTACTATGATGCCTCTTTCTCTCTCTCTCTTTTTTTTTTATTGAATAGACGTCTGCAGGTGCAGCAATGCTCACTGTCTCTGTATTCTGGCTTATCATTTATCCATTTCTAATGCCCACAAATTTCACCCTTAGTTTTGTAAGTGTTATTTCTATTCTTCCATTGATTGTTTTTTTTACCTGCAAGTGATATTGAAATATGAAGATATTCAAATGCACTGTGATTTTCATACAATATCACCGGGTATTGAAATAGCTTGGAAGAAAAAGAAATTCAATAAAAAAATAGAAGAGTATGAAGGAAACAAAATGATAGTCTGTTATTCATGATGATAGCTAGGCCTAACCTAATATGAAAATAACTTCAAACTAATTTTTTTTTTTAATGAGAATATTTAAAGAATATTTTATTTATGATTGATCATGATGAATTATATGTCTTCTCTTCTATGATAAGATCTCTTTCTAGATGTTTAAATGTGTTAGACTATTTATTTATTTATTCTTAAATTGGTCATTCATTATTGATAAAGTAAAGAATATTTTATCAAATTCTTAAAAGTATTTTTATCTTAAGTATGAGCATATCGAATAAAGAAAATATACCAGAACTTTTTGTCTTAAACAGCACTTTGATGTAAGCAAAATTTATTTGATACGATATACTCAAATGTATGAGGACATAGTATAGATGAAAATAAAAAAAATTAAGTATTTTTCTATATTTATTAATGATTTCTTATGACTTATGTGGTTGATATTTTTTTAGTTTGTCAATTTTATTATTTTTATCCTACAATAAAAAAATTAATAACCACATAAAAAAATGAGTCATAATATATTATAGTAGGTGTGACAATTTTATGATTTATTATATAAATTATATGATTATACAAAAGATTTTTTGTGCAAATATATTCTCACAAAATATGATTACATACAATAATAATACATACTTAGTTTATATAGTCTAGATTTTCCTCAACTGCATCAATTGAAGTGATACAGTTTGAGTGATACACATACTATAATTGAAGTGATACTTAGTTTATACAATATTAATAGTATGTGTGACAATTTTATGATTTGTTATGAATGATTTTTGGAGTGATACAGTTTTAAATACAAACAACTGCATCAATTGAAGGTGTTTTTTTATTCTTTCTTAGTGTGCATCCTTTAAGATCATACATTTTGAGCAAAATTTCAACTTTTCTCATAGAATTTTTGGAATTACCTGCTTTGTACGTAATCGTTTCTTATGATGGGACAAAATATTACACAGGGTTTTGATATGTGATTTTATTAGATATTCAAGTATTCAAAAATAAAATAAATATTTTTAACCAAGGTATGATAGAATGTTAATGAGTATTAATATTATTATTTTTTATACATGACTTATTTTTAATGAGTCTATGAATGGTATGAGTCTTGAAGTTATTCTCATGCCCATTATTTTTTTTCTTCTATGTAGTTATATTTGAATATTCAGTTAGTAGATAGAGTTATCTGTTAATTATATCTAAATTTGTTGGTTAATAATTTACTCTTATAAATTTATTATATATATTAATAAATATATATCATATTAATTCTAGAAAAAGTGAAATTTCTCAATAAGAGTACTTTCTAGTTCATATGACATAATAACCCATAAGTTATCCTAATATATAATCATGTTGAGCTAGAAATTGAGAGACTTGACCATCAGGACTTGAAGTTTATATTAAGAGAAATGAATATATGTTGCTTGCTTAGACCATAGATAAGTTTATTGAGAAATTGGATAATTTTGCATCTAGTCCCTTCGATCTTGTCTTTTCGATCATTCTTTGAAAATAATGTATGAGTTGTATCGTACTCAACGCTCATTTTCATAGATTTTGTCATATTTTTGTATTTATTTTTTTTTACCTATTTTATTTTTTCTCTTGATGATAATAGAATACATAAGTTTTTTTTAGGCATTATCTCATTTGTGATGGAATCATATTATAATGAAATGATAAATATCCTTCACTTTAATGGGATCTGGAACTAATATCATGATTTATAAGAATATATATTGTTTGTTGCATATGAATATTTATTATGAAGACACATCTAGATTAGAGAAGCTAAATTGCCATAAGGTGAGAATTATAGCAAATAAGTTTACTATGATATTTGATGTAAATTTCTTAGATTTTTTTTTCTTGAGGCCAAAATTATATTTATATGAGTATTTATTTGATTAATAATATCTCACATATAGATGATGCATTAGTTAGTTGTAAAATATATTTATTCATTAGGACTTTAAGAAAAAAGTGAATATGAAGCATCCACTTAAGTCTTAATTAGTATAATTAAATATAATTTTTAGATTGAAAAAGACATTATACTTTCTGAGACAATCACTAAGAATTTAGTTTGTGAGATTATTACAAGTATTCATTTTGTTTGATTTAAATAATTATGTAGCAATTTTTTTTTAGAATAGCCTTAATAATATGATGATTTTGCTTATTGTATATATATGTGATATTATAGTTACGAGTGATAATAAGTTAGAGATCACACAATTGAAAGAATAATTTTATTTATATTTTCAATCAAAACATATTGGGCGTCTCCTATATTTTTCTGGATTAATCTAGAAGAGGTATTATCTTGTCACTGATAAAATATGCGTTTGATACTCTCATAGGAATTTAACTCTTAATCTGTACTTCATTAAATATTCTTAATAATAAATGTGTTGATTTTATTTTATTGTGATCCTCTAGTTAACTTTATAATTTATTAGATAATTATATAAAATATTAATTATGTGATTATTATCAGATTAAATATATCATATATAATTATTATAGTTAGTTATTTTTTATATTTTATTTAGTAAATGTATCTAGATAATTCTTCACATGTAATGGGTTTCACGACATGGTATAAGAGCAATCTTGAGGTGAATTAAGGATGATGCACTGTATGATAGATTACAATTACATATCAGTTGACTGTGAAGAATATATTCTCTTATTACAATCTTAAGGAATAAATATTTATGTAATATGTGTGGTTAGGTTTTATTATTCTTAAGACCAAATATATGGTGTATTGATTGTGAAAGATTTTTTATGATATTATATAATCTTTTATGAAATGATTTTATAGATTTTTTCTATGCTTATAGCTTATCACATTTAGTTTTAAGAAAAATATAGTAAATTATTCATAATTCTATTAATATGAATTAGGTGAATATATAATATTAATAGTACATATTGATAATATTATGATTATATAAGATGATCAATTCAATGTATCTCAATTAAAATTAGTCATACAAATTGAGTTTCAGATAAAATTTAAGAAATCTTAGATATTTGTTGAATATTAATGTTGGGTACTTATGAAGTATTTTTTATTTTTAGAAGAGGTATTTTAATTTTTTTTTGATATTAGTATAATGGTTTGCATTACATTTGCCCCACTACTTGATTTGAGTATAAATTTGTTCGTAGGTATTGATTCCTTTATTTTATTACATATTATAAAATTATAAAAAAAATTAATTATCTGATAATCATTAAATTAAATATTACTTATATTTTTAGTTTTGTTAATTATTTTTTAGATTTTCAGATTTGCTCACATGGATACAGTTCTTACTATTCTTAGATATGAAAAGAAGGTTATACAAAGTAAGATTTCTTTCAAAATATCATTAACATAGGTGGGTAGAGGTTTATTTAAATTCTAATTAGAGCTTTAGTGATTACAAAGATGAGATTTGATTTAAGGTTTCAATTTTTTTTTAAAAAAATAATCTTATTTCTTAAAAAAAAAGTGATAGATTGTTGTTTCCGGATTTAACATAGATGCAAATGACAAAATTATAATAATTAATTATTTGTGAGCTATAATGAATTTATTACTTTTTAATTTAAACTTTGGTATTAGTATAGATGTCAATAATATGTTACTATGATAATTAAATTGTTCAGCATATTATTATCAGTCTGATATTTTATGAGCAAATTAAATATATTGAGATTAATTATTATTTCATATAAAAAAAAATACTCGATGACTTGATAATATCTAGTTATCAGCGATTAGTTTGTAAATATCCTTGTTAAAACTTTGAGATGACATATGCTTCATTGCACAAATACTCAAATTAAGTATATTGAATATTTATGATATGCATACTCAATTTGAGTAGCCCCCAAAACATGGATTTTCCCAAATCATATGTGCGTGTGCGTATGTGTGTGTGTAATTGTAATTCTTATTTTCAAGTTTAATAAAGTAGAGTTAGTCTTTTTTTTCTCATCTTCTTATTTTTCTTTTTTTTTTTTTTCTCATCTTTCCTTCTCTCTGATTACCATTGAAACGCTAATGGCTCCATGATATCTAGTGCAATCAATATACCCATAGAGTATAGACTATAAGGTAAATGCATCAGCATAGATATTGATTGAATACAACTTGATGTTTTAGTTGACAATAGTATTTTCATTGTCACATGTAGGGGAGTTATTGTAAAATTATTATCAGATTAAATATAATATAATATATGATTAATAATTAATATAATTATATAGTTTTTATATTTTTCTAGATAAATATACATCGATATTATTCTTCCAAAATATCTTACTAAAAACTTAGCCAACTTGTTATTCTTGCTCTAAATAGGTACAAACATTCACAAACGTAGATACAATAAAAGTTGCTAGTTGTCAATTTAGTATAAGGACAAAGATTGAGGCTATATGTATTATAATTTATTTGTTTTTTTATATTATATGTTTATTTGGATCGATTGGTTTTTCTATTTTAGGCTTTAACATTCTTTGTTATAACAACTAAGTAACTATTCATAATTTTGAATTTAATTTTTTAATGAGTAAACAAAATATGTGCATATTGATTATTATTCTATTAGGGAGAAGATCTATCATGAGTTAATAATTCTCATTTTTTGATAATTGTTACTTCTCATATTGATTATTATTGTATTACGGAGAAGATCTATCATCTTGCACACACATCACAAATGTATCAAGAAAATAAATTTTTTCTTTCTTCTAAGCTTAATATATTTGATACCAATAGTATGATAGTTCAATTGATAAAAAAAAAAAAAACTACCCAACTCTAGAGGGCATGAGTTCGATCCTTAGGGATGTTGAATATATGTCTCAAGGTGTCTTTGCCAATTGTCTTATCCATACTATTGGGACGAAGGGCTTATTTCCTCGGACCTTGGAGGCCCAAGGCTAAGGCCCCGCATACCGAACAAGCCCTTGTGGGACCTTGGGTTCCCAGGGCCAAGAAATAATAGGGGATGAGTTGGGATCTATGAGGGTGGAGAGAATGGATAAAAAATAGAGATTTGCATTTTGGTGCATAAAATATAATAATAATAAAATATTAAAAAAAAAAGTTTAAAAAATGCACCGAATTATAAAATAATTATATTTTGATGCATTGGGAAAAAGAAACATAATTTTGCCCTTGCCATGATATGGCGTTATATTTAAAAAATGAAAAAAATTATCAAAATAACAAATAACAAAATTAAACATGAGTAGCTTCAGAAGGTCACGACTAGATTCGAATCCGTTACATGTATATAATTATAAACATATAGGTATATATTTATAAATATATAAATATAACTAACATAAACATAAACATAAATATATATCTTAAAATATATATAAAGATATAGGTAATTTATAAACATATATTTATAATAGGCCGTGGGTTCAAATCCCAATGGGACCATATGAAGCTAAATTGTGTTTAATTTTGTTATTTGAAGATTTTGATAATTTTTTATTTTTTAAATTCTGCTTATATATTCCTACAGGGGAAAAATTGGAATTTCTATTTTTCAGTGCATCAAAATATAATTATTTTATTTTTTAGTGTATATTTTAAAATTAAAAAAAATATTTATTTATTTTATATTTGATGCATCAAAACACAAATTCTTCCTAAAAATAATAAAAAATTTTAATATATTTTTACGTGTGTATTAGTTTAAGGGTGATGGTAAGATTATAATGTGATTGACTGGAATGTCTTATTATAGTGATTATTCTATATTCCAATGGATCGAACTTATATGCCTAAAATTTAACAGTTTGATATTTTATCAATCGAACTATCATATTGTCGGTAGTTATTAACTTATTGTTACTATCATATTTTTTTAAAATTTTTTCTAAAAAAATTATCGAATGGGTATTTGATTTTGTAATAACATCTTGTAAACACAACTCATATAATTAAAAATGGTGTAAATACGTCAGTATATAATGTCTTGTTCGAATCTCACATCCAATCAACTTGGACTTACTTGGAAAGCAGAATTAGGAGGAAGACTAATCTTCATGTGGGATTAAATGAGGTGTGCACTATCTAGCCTAGACCAATGAGGATATCCACGATTGTGAATGAATTTTAGTACATAATGTCCTGAGTTTTAATCCCATGGCCAAAAAAAAAAAAAGAAAAAAAGAAAAAATTTCATCCCAACTTGATTAATGCCCAACCATTAGATGCTTATTCTTGACACGTTTATTTTAAGTTGTTTTTAAATAATGTCTTGTGGTGAAGTAAAAAAAATAAAAATAAAAAGAGATTAAAATTCCTTGTTTGCTTAGATTTTGAAGAACATTTGTTCATTTAATTTATTAAAAAATATTATTTTGGATCAAAAAGCATAATAATAATTATGATGTGTAAATCTTACGAAATGTTGTGTTGTGATAAAAATGAAATTAGCTTTTTTTTTCTTCTCTTTTCCAACTGCAGATGATTGTTTGCATGCACTCCGTCAATCTTGTTCTACTTCTCGGCGACACAATTTTGAATTGCTTGGTACCTCTCTTGGCTCCCAAATATTTTGTAGTTGCATGTTTTTAACACTCTCGGTGCACAAGGCTCGTGGTTTAGCATGAGATCAGGGAGAGATTAATATCTCGATAATTACGATTTGGGATAATTAATATCTCAATTATACTAAGATATATTTAATATTATTTTATTATTTACAAATATTATTCTCTTTCAGCATTTTCCTTTGTTTCGCATAGCCTACTTTGTTATATGGACTGGAATATATGTAATTTTTCAATGGATCATCCATGCTTGTGTTTCCGTGAGGTATGTAAATGGCAGTTACTATTAGCATTATTATAACCAGCATTATAACATAACGCTGTGGTTTTTTTTTTTTTTAGTTGGCCATATTCATTTATGGACGTTGCATCCCCCTATGCTCCTCTATGGTATGTGTTCTATTTTGAGCGCCTTCATAAACTAGATTTATTTACAATCATTGACTGGTGCTACATGTTGAACTTTCAGGTATACAGCATTGGGACTGCTTCATGTCTTCTGTTTTATCATCTTCCATTTAATTGTAAAACTTAAACATTTGGTGCTTTCAAGTTCATTATCAACAAACTATCATGAGCTGTCAGTAGTTGGGCTTCAAGGGTTAATTTCTCGTTTTCATAATCAACAAACATTTGGTGTTTTATCATGAGCTGTCAGTAGCTGGTACTACTAAGTGACCATTAGAGCAGTTGGAAATCTTGATGGATAACATTACAATTCAGAGATGAAAATGAAGCGTGATTAAAGAGCATCACCTATCATTTTACATGTTCTCTGATAAATTGGAGAACAATGGACAGGTCACTATTCAGCACAGAAGCACCTCCAATGGAAACCTTGTTGAGGCATTGAGAGAAATCAAACTCTTTTCCGGCTATCCCAAGCATAACATTGCATGATACATCAGCTTCTGATATTTTTTTCCTCCTCTGACTTAGTTTTCCACTGAAATAGGAAGAAAGAAAACCACCCAAACAGAAAGCATATTTTAGTATATTCCAACATGATCAAATCATGCTGATTCTACTCGTACATTTCTTTCTGCAACTGTTTTTTGATGAACTCCACAGTGTGAGCAGTGACTTTGTCCATCTTGTTGCAGCAGATGAGCAGTGGGACCTTCTTTTTAACAACACTGCCTTTTGTCAGGATGTCATGGAGATACCTAAACAGCAAGCCACAAATATTACAAACTAATTATGCATATTCACTAGGGGTAAGAGTGAGCATCTGAGTGTCAGCTTCAACCTGCCTAATTTTACCTGACCCAATCAAGCTGTTCACTCTGATTGGGGTTTTTCCAGGCACATTAATCCCAAACTTGATGATATTCGAGTATACAGATTCAAACATAGGTGGGTGTACACGTGTGTGCGTGTGCGCGCGTGTGTGTGTGTGCGTGTGTGTGTGCGTGTGCGCGCGCGTGCTAGCACAAGTATAGAAAAACAAATGGGTGTGGGTCATGTAGAGATAGAAGCACCGATGGGAGATCAAGCTCATGTGAGATTTTAATAACAGAAAAATAATTATTGTACTCTGAGGTGTTTTGCAGGTTGAGTAAAAAATCCACAGCATCAACAACGAAGACAACTCCAGCAGTTTGATGTATGAAATCATCTATGTTAGCGCGAAGTCGAGGATCCCCAGGAACATCAACAAGGTGGACTGATCGTCCTCTTCCCTACCCATCCAAAAAGAAAACGAAAAACAAAATTGTAAGGATGGTGGGCAGCTACATTGGTGTCAGAATCAATAATGGGAAGGAGTGTGAGATAACAAAATTATCCATAACAGATTAGTAATGTATCACCTTATTGGGTTTAGAGGGCAACTCAAAAATGGCTTCATTTTGTTCCATGGAGGTGACGGTACCTTCATGTGCAGAGGCCTCAATCAGCTGCTAAATACAACAAATAAAGTTGCCATGGAAGCTTCATGAAACTAACTTGTCTGAAAAAAGAAAGAAATAAATTAACTCCACCTTACTGAACATGACAGTTTTCCCACTTCCACTGGGCCCAGCTAGAACAATGGTATTGATATTTTTGCGCTTAACTAATTGAACTGCAACATTTACATAAGTCAGAACTATTGACCTGAATTATCATTATGGACTCCATGATCAATCAGGAAATGTTATGCACGCATGCAAGCATGCATCGCTTTCTCCCACTCACTCCCTCACTACTAAAGCATCTACATAGTGAAGAAAATGCAGTGAATCTGATGATAATTGGCTACGAGTGCTGGAAGAAAAATACACGTTAGGAGGAAGAGCGTTGACAGTAGCACTGCAATAATTGTGTAGAGAGTTGCAGGAGGCAACGATATCAGATAATCGATCCCTTCCTGAAGTCTTTGAACCGCCTCGTTCTTCCATTGCTCCAATCCCTCCATCAAAACTGCTGCAAATTAGAAAATATACATAGCGCATTTGAAAAAATTAAGCCAGACTAATAATTTTTATCTGAAAAACTTGCCACTATTTGCAATATGAACCGGTTGTGATGTACCGTGCACGTCTGTTCTTCCAATCAATTAATCTTTTCCCTGAGCAGCAAAAAATCTGTAATAATAATCCGAACACTAATCAATTACCTAATCAACATGCAATTTTTTAACCGGAAGCATATCTACAGAGTACAGACACAATACACTGCTCAAATCCCACGAACTCGATTACGCAACGCAATGAATGTGAATAATCTTTTGTGAATATAAATCTATTATATACACTGCCTACGAATCAACATGCAAATTTCTTAATGTTGACCCCGATTATGAACCATCTTAGTTGTAAGGTGAAAAAATTCCAAATCCAAAGAAGGATGCCTAAAGGGAAATCGAGAA
Organism: Sapria himalayana; assembly: GCA_029783825.1. Lineage (NCBI taxonomy): Eukaryota > Viridiplantae > Streptophyta > Magnoliopsida > Malpighiales > Rafflesiaceae > Sapria > Sapria himalayana. The sequence goes on along the minus strand of JAREIK010001488.1, from coordinate 2,306,041 downwards.
CTTCAGCTTGCTACCTAAAGGTAGGCGACTGCATCTCAAGGAGTTCAAGATGGATGATCAGCTGATGCTAGAGGAAGCTCAACATCGGGCTGAGCGAAAGCGGGCTGGTGGGATAATTCAAATAAGGGTTTCCCCGTGAGGAAGACAGGAGACCAAACACCGGGGAGAGAAATTCCACTACGCCACATATGCAAAAGCAAAAGATCAAATAGTTCTCGTTGGCGAAATTGTTGTCAATGAAATACAACTATTTTTATCAAAATAATGTTTGGATATCGAAAATTGAAAATGTGTATAATTTGATACTCAAATTTTTTTTTTTTTTTTGATTTGATATTCGAATCAAAAAATGTTTACAATGTGATGTAATTAAATCTATAAATCCAAAAATGATTCTCTTTCTTACTCATCCACATCAACATTAAAAATGATCATATGACATGTAAGAGAACAGAAAAAAAGATAATTATTTTTTTGAAAATGATTTTGAATGTGTTTGCATAGTATATATACTATATATCCATATACCTTATATATTATATATACATATACACCACCATATAAATATAGTAAATATATTGTATATTACACACACACACACACACACACACATACACACACTATCTATATCATATACATACAACAGGTATATATACTTTGTGTATTGATATTGTATATACAAAGGTTATATATACATTGTATATAATATATATAGTATATATATATGCATGCACACAATAATGTGTCCATACACTATGTAGACAATGTATATACACACACATTGCGCACACACACAAAAGCATATGGTTGTGTGTATATACACCATGGTAGACACATTTAATGGTTGTATCTTATAAAAAAATTGGGTGTAAGTTCATGGTATATATATACAAAAAAATTACAATGTGTATGTTTGTGTGAACGTGTGTACATAGCGTGGATATATAATGGACATATAGCTTATGTGTATATATATTTATGCATAAATTATATGCTATAAATATATATATATATAAAGCATTCTTAAACAACCATGGTCAAGGGTCACATTAAATCTATGGCTCATTCGATAAAGTAGAGTGTAAGCATTAAAATCAAAATTTGTTGTGAGCTTGATCTAAAAATTTGCATCATCATTGTTATTCAAAGAGATAGATATATATATATTACGAAAGAGAATCTTAAGAAAGTAAAAAATTATTAAACTTAAAATTTTGTATCCCTCCCTAAACTTAACTCATACTATCTCTTGGCCAATAAATATGAGACTTTTGGCCTTGAAGTTGGAGCAAATAAGACTCCCGTCCCAGTGGCATGGTATAGCAAAATAACATCCTATGGTGTGTATCTAACATTCACGTGGATCAAACTCATTTCCATGTGAGTAGGTGGACAATATATTACCACCTAGTCTACCATATTATTAGTTGATTATGAATAGAAATTACCTTTTAATATATTATAAATATCATATGAGTAATGTACACGAGTTTTGTGTGCAATGGATAATATCTCTCCAAACATGTGCATTGTTACATCTCCAATACAAGAATTGTATTTTATGACCAATTATTCACACAATTCCAAATGTTATTTTGATAATAATCAATCAAAGAAAAGATTCGTACATATATAATAAATTTATTATTCATAAAATAAGAAAAAAAATAGAGGAATGTCATAATATCTAAACATTTTTCATTTTTCTCATTTAAAATGTGTTTAAACCATCACTAATATATTGGATCTCATAAGAACTCCAAAAATAAATGTATTTGGTCGGAATCACTACTGGGATGATTAATTAGTGTAAAAGTTTTCATATGCATATATCATGAAGTTGGTAATGGAGGATTGGGAAGAGGGTGAAATTTTTTTTTTCTCATCCTATTTTGTCAATTGTGTGTGGTATGATTATCTAAAAGTAAATGTTCCAAGATATCTCATTCCTAGTTTTGTTTATTGATCAGAACTATCATCTTTTCTCATTGAACCAAGAGTCCGCAATCTCTAATATAGCATTTACTTCTTAGCTATGCTCATCTTTTCTCTTTTTTTCTTCTTCTTCATTTCTTTCTTTATTAGTTCTAAAGTAACTATTTATATAAACTACTTAACTATTACTTTGATTTGATTAGGCACATCACTTGTTAAGAAAGATCAGCATCATACATTTTCATGAATAGTTCCAAGGGCTACTCAGGGTCAAGCACAAACTCTTAAAAATGAACCTTTTTATCAAATGTTTCATGTTGCTTTGTCCAATAGCTTCAAAAACATCACGTGTAACTCAATATTATGCTTGTGATGATGACTCATACTTCAACTTATTTTTTTCAATAACTACATAGTTATCCAAAATAATACTTCCATTAGTGTGAGTCTTAGTCATTTCAATGGACTGATAGATGTCAGATGTGTCACTTGTGTTTATAAAAATATCTTTGTTGTCTTTTAGAATATTTACATCTGAAAGATATAGTGTGCGTGCGTGCGTGTGTGTGTATCTCTAAATCATTGCAAAATATATAAGAAAGTATATAATTTTGTATACTCATTATAACCTCCCACTTAAATCGTCACTTTCGAACAGATTACTATTCCATTTCCACCCAAGAAGTAAATGCTTGCTCTACATTTTTCATAATGGAATAATGCACTTAATTTATATAGTTTCACCAAATATTATTTTTCATATGTATTCTATCTATGCATGGAATGTCTATCTATTGGATTCCCTATTTGATCTATGTCATTCAAATTTATGGATATTTTTTCTCATGTAAGCAGCTCCCTCATTTATCAATTCATTATTTCCATTCTTAGATTTGGATGACTTGCCTTTCCGAGTCAGAGGGAAGCTTGGGCTTAATATTTATCATAGTTTAGAACTATGTTTTTGTGTAAAATGGCATAGAGAATTCACCTTAGAGATGACTCCTTATGGACATGTTTGTGTACCATAATTATTTATAATACCAAAATGTTATGGATATTCAAGCAAGCACTCATATTTTTCTTTGGTAAAACCATTTCCTAGTCATAAGAATAGATTTGTATTCCCTTATAGATAACCCAAACCATATCATCTCCACTTTGTGTAGGTGGTTGATAGACAAAGATTTAGCTAGTAGAGTCTATCACTTCATAAGAAATAAAGTTCCTCATACTCTATGGAGCATAGTTATTTTGAATTGTTGGATACACTTTTGCACTCAATTTCAGAGTGGATACACCTCATGCATTTCCTTTGTGGTTGTGCATGGGACAAGTGGAGAACATGCAATGTTCATACATAGGAAGAGTAGAGGACGTGTGGTGACATGCAAAAGATGTGCTTGGGGTGCTCGGGAAATAAATCACCGGAACACGTGGAGGAGCACCGAATATTTCAACCATAGATATGTTCAATTATAATTTGTAATTTTGTTTTATTTGAATTTTGTAGTAATGGATGCTTTATTTGTTATTTAATTTTGTATGTTTTTATTTTATGGATTTATTATGTTTAATGTTAATTCCAGACATAATAAAGTTAGTGTATATAAATGTATATTTGCCATAATTAAGCAAAATATAATTCAGAAAGAATAAAGATTCATTTAAAATAATTTATGTTAAGTATTTTTAGAATCAACAATATATATTTTTGAACATGACACACACACACACACACACATTATTTGTGTGTAAAAATTAAATGTAAAATTTTAAAAGAAATTAATTTAGCTAGAATTGGAATACAAATTTTTAGTTTTTGAAACTTTTAAAAACACAAATTGAAATTTAATTAGGGCTAAAATTAAAAATTTATCAATGATTGAAAAATTAAAATTTAATTGACACAGAATTTTGCTTTTTTAAAGAAATATAAAAATATATTTTGTGAAACAAATATATATTATCTGGATTCTATTATATTCTATAATGGTTCAAAAAAGGAAAATTAAAAAAATTAAATCATACAAAAATTAATTATCCAAAATTGTGAATATGAGAAAAGTTGTAAAACCTAGTTTGACATTTTGACTCCCAACCCAAACAAATAATATCATAGTTGTTAATTATTTTTTGAGTGATTGAATATTTTTATTAGTTTAGAGACTAAGTTATTGTTTATTCGGAATGAAAAAAAAAAATATTTCAGTCAGAATGATTAAGTTAAAATTATTCAACTATTCAATCTAAAAAATAAAATGTTAAATCTTTAATTGGTTAGAGACTAATTTAATATGAGCATTGGTGAATTTAAATCAAAGAAAATTAGTGATATTAGACTATCCAACAAGATCAGTCAGTAAAGTGACTAGGAAGCAAATTCTATGGCCACTTAACACCTCACTAAATCCTAACTAGTCTATATCACTTTACGCCTCACACTAAATCCTAACTGGCCTATATCACTTTACGCCTCACACTAAAATCCTAATTGGTGTATATCACTTTATGCCTCACACTAAATGCATATGGGTGAACAATATTGTAACATTCGATAATAATTGATTGTTGGGTTTTAATAAATGATCAAAATGTGGTGAAAACATCCATAAAAATAGCTATAATATTTCAAGTCCCATATGTAGTAATATGGGATAACCCGCCTACATAATAAAGAAATAAGTCAGGGGTCTAATATGGGCGAAACATTTTTATTTAAAGGGTAAAACATAAAACTTCACCAAAAATATCATTACTAAATAGTTAAGGCTTCTTAGGCTATGATTATGTTACACAACACAATTTATGAAATTTAAACATAAATAGATAATGCTTCTTTCTTTAAATTAATTGATATATTGGGATACTGAAACATTTAACAAGTTTAATACTTACCCGGAAAGATAAACATTTCTTCTTTATTAAAGAAGAATAATTATCAAATATTAGTAGCCCATATCAGATTAATCAACACAAACCAGGATATAAAATATTTAACAAGAGATATAATGAGGTTGATTCCATTCATGTTTCACTTCCTAAAATATTTTACTCCATTTTATCCCTACAAGAAACTAATTTAAACATTGAAGAGAGAAGATCAAAAAATATAAAATACTTTATGATGAAGAGAAGTCCTTCAAACCAAGGTCCTTCAAACATGAGGTTGATTCCATTAATAAAGTCATTCAAATCCTTAATACTTTATGATGAAGAGAAGATCATGAAGATCAATTTTCTAATTAATATAAAACCTAGAGGTACACAATTTAGAATATCAAAACATATAAAATAAAATAATTACAAGAACTGAAGTTCCAAAATTCAGAAGATTCACGTTTCTATAAACATATTTCAACAATTGGTATCATCCATAATAAACTTGAACAAAGGGCGAATATCACCACCCTTATAAGTTATCAGATCTTTCTTGTTCAATAATTCTTTAATTTTTGGATTATTTTCCACTTAGTCTTCTAGAAATTACTAAAATGTTAGATGATAAATAGTGTTCATCAAGACACAACAATCTCCTAGCATCTCAACATGAGGTAGAGAGACAAAAAAATATTTTGTATGCCAAATAAGAGATGCTATAATTCATGATAAATATTTGAAGTGCTGGAAAAATTACTTGTTATTCCTAGCAATGAAAATGACATGGTTGGAAAATTTATTCAACATTGCAACCAAAAAAAATAGAAAATTGACTCACTTGACAATAGAGAGATGGTCCTCTCATGGATGATGAAGAATTTGCCTATATTACTCAAATTGCTACTCCACCTTTACCGCATTCTTGTGTTTGATCACAAATGAGACCTTAATGAAATCAATTAGTCTTCAACCACAAAAGTGATGGCAAGATAAAACCAACGATCAAGGAGAAAGTGGATCTCAAGAACTATCATCTAGTAGAGCACAATGCTACCAACTATCATTACCAGTTTCCTTGCCCCAAAAGGAATGATTTTAATAATAGAAGCTAGATCATTTGAGTGTATCCCCCAATAGAGATCATGTCTCCTTGCTCCAAAGCATGCAGAAAAACAATACCCCTTAATTTTGAACTCCTTGGAAAAAATAAATTTAGTCAAACGTGAAAGGTTTACCTTTATTAGTTCAATGTCATTAAACAATGTGTAAAGCCAAACAAAGATAAGTCTTGATGAAAAATATATATATGGTCACTTAGTGACATTCAAATATTCTCGAAATAGATTGTTCAATGACTTCCCATAAGTTCTAGCTCATATTACTCAATGAACCCATCCATATTTTGACAAAAAAGAAGATACTTTCATTTAAAACATCAGTAAACTATACAAGATGAGATGAATAACCTTTCTGGATTTGGGGGTTTTCATAAAGTTAGGCACCCAAATACTTAAAAAATAGAATAAAAATATTGAAGAAAATTGAACAATATAGTTTTCATGGATTACAATAATTATGACGTGGTATATCCATAGGATAACTTTCCATTACCTCGAGTATATTAGTTTGTGGATCTCTTTGCCGATCATAGATTGCTCTCTTTTAGTAAAATTTCTTTGACAATCATCAAATTCCAATGTATCTATTTTCTTCTAAAAAATGTTATTTATCACATCTCATTGGTTTTTCTATTATAATATAATATTACATTAGGGAAATATGTAGCTATATTCACTGATCTTGATCTGGCAGTATGTTTTGCTACCAAGAAATAGAAAGTTGCTAGATGCAATGATTTTCAGTTAGTGGTTAGCCAAATCCAAGATAGATTAGAAACAAAAGATGATGAAATAGAACGATAATGATGCCCTTTTTAGTATCAGTGTAAGCACTACAATTATTCAATCACTCATTGTTAAAATGATAGTGGAAGGATGATTATCCCCAATAACCATATACATAAGCAAGGGTATGCTACCATTAGAGGAAAAAAAGTCCATAATATTTTTGTCCAAGCTATTTGATATTCTATAATCAATGGGAAGCTATATAAGTGGTCAATGTTTATACACTATCTAACATGTTCGGATGAAAACATTCATGATTCTCTATCATTTGGGTGGATGCTCACTGGCCAATAAGATATGCACAAAACGTTATTGTTGTTTAACTACAAAAGATGGTATAATAAGTTACATAAAAAATTATGATTGTTGTCAAATGAAAACACCAATACACAAGTTGTCATTACAACAACCAACTCTTAACTCTAAATCATAGCTATACGTATCATGGGAGATGGTCATAATAAGCTCTTACAAATAGCACACATGCATGAGAATTTATCAGTCACTATTTACTTCTTCGATAAATGAGTGAAAGAAAAATTAGGCATCCTTAAAAGATAATGATGTCATTCATATCATAAAGAGAAATATTATTTGTCCAAGATATCACATTAAATCATAATAGTCATTGGCTCCAACTAAAAAGCTTTGAGTTCTAAGATTTTTGTTCAAAAGTATAGATGATAAAAGAGCTAAAAAATTAGTTGATTTTCATATAGAAGTCTCTAACAATTCACTAACCATGATATTAAAAAAAATACCTAGAAGGGATAATAAGAAAATGAGTTGAAAAATTACTAGTCCTTTTTGCTTGTAGAACTAATTGGATGCATAGTAAATTCTCATTCTCCGGGTACACATATGGAGGTCATATTAATTGAAAAAAGGATGATTGCTACCAGATCAAACTACTTTGAATAGGTAAAACATTCTAGCCTAAATTAGAAGTCAAATCAAATTGAAGAAACTCAAGAAGGTGCGACAATATGGATAGTCATCTATTAATAAAAAGCAACTACTCTATATAATAAATGTGTAAAGTATCATATACTCTTTCCTTTAGACTTAGTCTTGCGACACATTTTAAAAAGCACTATAGATCTAATATTTGGAATATTGCAAACCAATTACGAAAGACATTCAAAAAGTATTATTAATCTCATTGTAGAACATTATATTATTTATGTTTCATATAAATTATATTTGGGCTAACAAAAATGTAGTCAATCAAATTAAATATTGTATTTGGGTTTAATAGAATTCAATTGACTAAATTAAAATACATCTAGGGTAATTGGCATTTAACTAGCCAGAAAAAATATTTCATTCAAGTTGATTAGAATTTAGTTGTCTAAATAAAAACTATATTTAGTTTAATTGGCATGCAACTAATTTAGATAAAATACAATATTTTAACTTATCGGCATTCAATCAATTGAATAAGAATAATATATGAGCTAATTTCAACCAAATAAAATATTATATTTAGACTCACTAGTATTCAAATATGAAAATAAAATTGTATATGAGCTAACTAATATGTTTCTAACTAAATAAATATTATATTCAAGTTTACTACTATTTAACCAAATAAATAAACATTATATTTGAGCTAATCCATATGCAGCTGATTAGCTAAAATATTATTTTTAGGCTACTATATTTATTTGACTAAATAAAAATTATATTTGAGCTAAATGGAACAAAGTCGGCCAAACAAAACATTATGTTTGGATTTACTAGCATTTATCCAACCTAATAAAAAATACATATTGAATAATTGGCATGTAGATGGAAATATAAAATGCTCCATTTTGATTTATTTGGACAACCAAATAAAAACTACATCTAGAAAAAATTGATATGAAATTACGAGATAAAATATTATATTTGAACTTGCTTTATAGCTAAATAAAATTAAGTTGTCCATGAGCCATCTAGAAGGTAATCCATATGCAAGTTAATAAAAACTATATCAATAACATCCAAACTTTATAGATTGCACATGACTCTACCACTTGAAAAACCTTGATAGTTGCTCCATATACACATTCTCCTCAAGGTTATCATGAAAAAAATTTATTCTTCATGCCTATTTAGTATATCTCTAACTATGAGATACTATAAGAGAAATGATAAAATGCATTGATATTATCTTGGTCACTAAAGAGTAAGTGTCATGGTAATTCACACCATATATATGGGTATCTCACCTTGCTATAAGTCTTGCCTTAAGGTGATCTTCCTTCCCATATGAACTTATCTTATGAATATATACCTGCAACTAAAAACAAAAATTTCTAAAAGTCATGATACTAATTCTCATGTTCCATTGGAGTGGAGGACATGCATCTCTTCCATGATGGCCTGATGTCATCCTAGGGTGAGATAATACCTCAAAAAAAAAAACTCAAGTATACTAGTATTATCAAGAGAAATATTAAAAGAAATGAATGAAGAAACAATAAGAAAAATATCAATTCAGTATAAGTTTATCCTAATGTAGACTCATATACTATCGTATCATCTGAGTCTGAATGAGATGTCCTCACTTGAGAGACCTCATTTTACAATATCTTGTTTCTTAATCTTGATCATTTAATTTATACAAGCAACTAAATAATATAATTGTGAAAATTTTGTTTAATGCTTTATTTTGTTTTCATTTCCCAATGGTGTTTTAAAAGTGATTATATATGCCCATAATATCTCCTCCAAGTGTTGAGACTAATCTTTCCTAGACAGATTAATCTTCTTCTCCAATATATTTTTCTCTCTTTTTGAGATTTCCACTTGCAAGTTTGTTTAAGGATGATATGCAAGTCCAATCTTATGCTTAGTATTTGCTTTTTAAAATATGCCCCAAACATCCTGTTATTTAAGTGAGTCCCTCCATCACTTATGATACAACATAGTATTGTGAATTAGATAAAAAATTTGTTCATAAGAACTCCACAACTATCTTCACATCATTTTTTTGTGCTGCTACTACTTACACTCTTTTTAAGATATAACTCACTCCTAATAGAATATATATTTTTTCACTAAATACTAGAAAATGACCCATGAGATCAATGATACTTGTAGTATAAAGTTCAATGATACTTCATATCACCTAAATACATTCTCTAATATTTAGCATCTAACACACTGTCATATCATATTTTGATAATCTTGAAATAATGACGGCCAAAGAAAATTAGATTGAAATACTTTATGAGTATTTTTATTTCCCCTAAAATACCCTCTATATAGGGAAGAGTAACATTTGAGGGTAATCAACAATTGCTCAACTTCAAAAATACATCTCATAATTTGAAGTGAATTATTCCAAAGATATTTTTCACTTCATAAAAAAATTTTTTTTTACAATGTGACATGAGAAAGGGGAGTAAGACACCACATACTAAAAAGTTAGCATAGTTAGAATACTATAAGAATTGAGTCTCTATATCAAAACTTGCTCATTTGAGGAGTTTTCTGAAATTTCAGCTTCTCCAATCTTATTAACCTTAGGTTCCATACATTATAAATGGTTGGTTATCACATTATCACCCCTTTTCTTATCTCTAATTCCGAGATCAAATTCTTGTAAAAGAAGTATTCATCTTATTAGTCATGATTTAGCTTCCTTTTTTTGTCATTAAGTAATGTACCACACTGTGATCCATATAAATCACCACCTTTGTTTCAAGAATGTATAACCATAATTTATCCCAAAAAAAAATGAGATATTGATATAAAATTATAATGAGATAACATAGTAAAAAAGACTTTTGTCTAGATATTATTCCCACAAAAATTATATCAATAGTTCTATCAACTATTAATAAGATACCATTGCTCTAGTCAAGAAAATAATTTGGAGTATTGGTAAAATTTTTAGATCCTTGAGTTTGTCCATTTTAATTCGTATGATGCATGTTTAAGTAGCTCAATTTGTGTTGAGTTTGGATACAAGGAGAATATTGGATTATTATCAAAATGCTTTTTCCCTAATAACATACAAATTAGTTATAATCATTGAGTCCATTCCAATGATAGTTTCCTCATAGCTATCCTTTTAGTACCTTACTACTATAATAAAACATAATCTTTGCTCAAGAATCATTCAAGAGTTTATACATTTTGGATAACTCATCAATTGTCATTGGTGGTTACTTCATATGTACATTCTTATTCTCCAACCTCGCATATCTTAATTACTCTGAATTGATGTGGTTCTTAAAAGTATTCTTACTTTCAATTTCATAAGTAACATACTTACACAAATAACATACTAGCATAATTAACATGCATCTTCCCTCAAATCTCACTGGTGGTACCTATATGATTAAAAAACAACAAAAATGGCTATCACTAACACATCAATATCAACCACTCATGCATGTCCTATGGATTACTTATCATCATCCTCCATAATGATGATGTGACTCACACACTAAAGGTAAAACACTTAGGAGGATGTTATATAAAATACCAACATCAATTGATGGTTAGTTCTTCAAAGACATATATAACAAATTGACATGTTAAAGCATTCATGCTTTCAACTTTATGAGCATTATACTCGTAATGATTAACATACTATAATTTTGAGTTTTGACCTAGAGGTTTGTCTCACACATCATAGTCTAAAAAGGACTATCACTTAATTCCAATCACATCCATGAGTAAGCCTCATGATTTACTTTTCACTATCCATCATAATAACTAATACTAGTTAGGCAATGTATACAAATCTTATTAATGAGAATATCTCATTAATAGAGATCCACATTTACATGTGTCACATAAGTAGTAACATAAGAATTATATTGATAGTTTAATTATTCAACAGTGAGATAACTCATTTTTAGTAAAATATATATTCATTCAATGTATATGATAATATTTAAGTTGCATACTTATATTACATTTGACATAGAATGAAGATTGAGATATTATACAATGACTTCTTTCCCTAATGATATATAAGGTGGTTATCACCAATGAGCCCATCCCAATGGCAGTCCCCTTGTAGATATCCACTTAGTATATTACTATTGAGATAATTATTCATCTCTTCTAGAGAGTCATTCATAATTCCATACTTTTTAGACAAATTTGTCAACTATTCTTGATTGTTGTTTTACATTAACACTCTTATAATCTAACCTCAAGAATCATAAAGATCAAAAATTGATATAGTTTATAAGTATTTGTACATTTGGATTCAATAGTGTTATACTTACATAATTAACATATACTTCCCTTGAGTTTTATTGGTGGGAGCCATATGAGTAAACATCTTATTAGTGGGAACCATATGAGTAACTGATTCATTGGTGGGAATCATAAAGATCAAAGTTGTCACCACTTCATGATTCACCACACACTCATACTTTTTCTAAGGATTTCTTATCGCTATCCTCCTAAGTAATGATGTGACTCGCACACTAAAGGTTAACCCCTTAGGAAAATATTCTATATAATAATCATCTCAATTGAGATCTAGTTTCTTAAGATGTATACAATATATTGACATATAAAAATATTTATACTTTCTGCTTCATAAGACCAGATTCATGATGATTAACATATCCAAATTTTAGATTTCAACATATAAATTTATCTCATGCATCATAGCCAAAAGAGCTATCACTTTCTTCCCAGCATGTGCATGAGTGACCCTTATGATTTACCTATCAGCATCCATCATGCTAATCTCGAACAAACCTACCAATAATGAAAATTATAGTTCCAATTTTATTTAATCACCATTCATTAATATTCATAATACAAAATAAATTATTAAATTAAACATATTTATTCATAAATAAAAAACAATGTCACATCATATATTCAAATTACACAAATCTTAGACCCGTGTAATTTTGGTAAAAATTCCTAAATCTATCCTAGAGATGGGAGGTTTGAGAGTGATGTCCCCTAACTATAGAGATTACATTAAATCTTATATTCATTGCTTGCTTGTAGAACCTCTAGGGACACTAAAATTTCTTCCTAGGGTTTGGCAGTTGACATAACTTTACTTGTTGTATGAGGGGAGAGAAATAATATTGAAAAAGATATCTTTAAATTTTTTCATATTTCACTTTTATACTTGAATGATTTTACATTACTACAAGTATGAAGTCGTGCAATATAGAAGAAAATTATTACTCCGATCTTCATCTCTTGAGCTTGAGGTCATAACTCTAGAAAGTGACCATGAATCTGGACTACATCTTGATTTTCTATATTATAAAGTCATGGAGATGACAATGACCATGACTTGGGCCTAATATCTATATAATATGAAGTCATGGTATTGTGAAGTGGTTGTAGTTTCATGTGTTTGTCTTTTTGTCTTTAATAAAGAGTCATGCTATGAAAAATAGCCAAGGCATAGTGAAGGGCTTCTCATATTGATATATAACCATAACATTATGATAAATTCATGACATTGACATTGGTCATTCTTGCTTATTATATAGTCACATCATTATGATATAACTACATTTTGAGGTGTCAAACGAGACGTGTCGTGCTGGTCTGACCTATTTTTTGTGAGCACAAACATGCTTTAGTGCCGAGCCAGGCACGACACGGTTACTGTATCATGCCGTGTCTGGCCCGGCATGTTTTATTCAAGCCAGGCCCAGCACAGCCCACTGGCTCAGTGGTAAATGTACCGTGCCGAGTCAAGCTCATACGGGCCTGGTTAAATTTTTTTTTTATTTTTAAAAATTTAATGTTTTGTATTAAACTATATATAAAATATATATTATATTATATATAGATAGTGTTTAAAAATTTTAAATTTGTAACTTGAAAATTGTTGAATATAAAATATTAATAAAGATTAAATTTTTTTATTAATTTTTAATAAATTTAGATTATAATTAATTAGAATAAAATTATAGAGTTTTAAATAAAAAATTTAAAAAAAAATAAATTAAACAAAATATTTCGTTAAAAAAAATTACAAAGTCACAAAAATAAAAACAAACCAAATGTCCAATCGACCAATAGATACCGAACCAAAGCAAATACAAAATATTGTAAATAAAAAAAGATACAATCAATACAAAACAAAACATCTAAATTAAAAAGTAGAATCAAGAATAAATAATACAAATCATCAACTATGTCCGTGACCATGAGCCGCGAGGCATCAACAATCAAAATCAAGTGGCAATGACAAATGACATGTGGCGTGGCATTGGAAACCGGCGTATGGCAATGGGCAGGGTCAACCAGCAACCACGTCAATCATTAATCGACATATCATGAGCATCATCAACCGCAACATCAAAATTACTATCACATGAATCATCATCATCAACAATCAACTTCTCCACTTTCACAGTGGATGTAGTCCCTGTCTCAGCTCTAGCACGATCTTGGATGTTAAACCTCGAATTCTCTTAATCCTTCAAACAGGCCAATGCCTCAACAATATCTGGATGTAATCTCGATCTCCTATCCAAAATCTCATTCACTACAATAGAAAAAGCAGACTCTGATGCTATGCTTGACACCAAAGGAGTCAGTAGATTCCGTGTCATTCTAGATAGCACGGAAAAGGTGGGCTCATATGATTTCCACCACGGTAATATATCAAGATTCTTAGTATCAGAATGTTATAGGATTGAATAATAATTGGTATCTAAGTAACAAGAAAGCTCGCTCCTATGTGACGGTCCACCCCATCGTTTCCCCCTCACTAAATGAATGGAAAAATCATCATCTCCAAAGAAGGTATCTATGTCCATAATCACAGGCTCACTACTACCACCACCATACCTAATATCGTAGTATATGAACAGGTCAGTCAACTTCTCGTGAATGAACCCTTTAGGTGGGTCTTCCAGATTCATGCACGAGGAAATGTAAATCAGAGTGTTATCTACCCATTCCTCCTTAACCCTAGGGTCCATGCATACAGCGAGACAATAAAGAGATAAAACAGTGGAGCAGTACTTTAAGTACTTGGTTTCCATCTTTGCAACCATATGACTAAGTGTCGAGTCAGCACGATACTTCCTAAATATGCTACTAATATTGCATATGCACCTGAGTGCAATGCAAGTCGTGGGAGTATAAACTGACGAACACATGTTCGTTGTGTCATAAAAAATCTTCAAGAATTTTATTTATGAAATTTTTGAAGATATCACGTATCATCAATAATAAGTTCGGCACTCTTACTATTGACGTAGTCGGATATCACGTGGTCATATCCAACACATGACTCCAACATCAGGTACGTGTAATTTTAACGATGTCTCACATCAGATTGGAATTTCTTCTTCTTAAAATTAACAGACAAACAAATACTACCAAATTCTAGTTGTCTATGAGAAGTGTGAATATATTTTAGTGCATTACGTATATTATCCAACGCAGGAAACACACCTTTATACCCGCTTGTACAATCAAGTTAATCACGTGACACATACATCTGACATGAAAGATCTTTCCTAATAGTGCATCTATAATATTCCTAATAAACATGTTAATCCATACTACATTATTAGATGTGTTATCGAATGTGATACTAATAATTTTATTTTGAATTTTATATTCTCTAAAGATTTTCATCATACACTCAAAAATGGTCGGACCATCATGAGGATGGAGAATCTCAGAGAATCCAAAAACTTTTTTATTCATTATCTAGTTAGAATCTATATAGTGGCCAGTGAAACATGCATAAAATGATTCATCGTGACTTGTCCAGATATCGAACGTCACGGACACCACTTCACTATATGCCATAAATTCATTAATTATTATTTATTTTTCTAACTTATAAAATTTTAGTATGTCATTTCTAGATGTGGACCTAGGAATCCTATGATAAGCAGGCTGAAAATATGTCTGCATGATGCGCACTACCCTTTGATCTTCCGAAAATCTAATCGGAAGACCCATCAATGTGATAAGTTTGACCATGTATTCCCTACCTAACTCATTGCGGTATATGAAGGGAGTAAACTTTGAGACTGAACTCGATCCAGTCTCAAAAAATACAGTGTCAGGTTGGGTTTGTCTAGGATCTAATGCACCATGTTTTTTTGGTGCATAATTTGGCATGCCTCTTAAGGTACCCAATCTCAAATGAACTCTTACAATATTTGCAATTTCTCATATAATATTTGTACTATGTCATTTCTTCTTCCACACGCCTACCATTTTTTTGTTTTATTATATTAAAATGAGTCCAAACTGCATAAGTCCTCCTAGTTTTTTGTTTTTTAGATGTTTGGGTTGAAATGACTAGAGAACTCAAAGTTTCAACAGCCTCAGATATTTGTGTAAGATTTTCATTTTCTAAATTTAAATATGTTTCATTAGTATTACTTATTTTTTGATTTTTGTTAGATAGGAGGTAGAGTCTAGATGATAGATTTTAGATTTTTGGATTAGAGAGAGAGACTAGAGAGTGAGAAAGTAAACAAAAAAACTTAATTTTTTTAAATAATATTTTTTATGTTAAAAGTTATAGTTCAATACTAAAAATAAAATAAAATACCCATAAAGCAGTAAGGTAGATCACGTGCACGGTGCACCATAGTCTAGTTCAAACTTCCAAACTAGAGTTATTAGTCCCGAAAAGCCGAGCCGAATGATGAAATCCCGAATCCCGAGAGAGAGAAGAGCAAGAGATTTGAGAGAATTTTGAGAAAGTGAGAATACATGTTTATGAAAAACATAAAATTTATAGAAAGGCGAGGGGGTGTTTATAGATTAAAATTTTTTTTTAAATGTAATTTTTATGTTTTTTAAATTTTTTATTAATTTTTAGGTCGTAAAATCATGAGGGCCGTCGGATTCTGCCCCCTAGACGTTGGAGGTGAAATCCAATGGCTGACATTCAAATTTTATTTTTGTTTTAACCATTAGGGGGGGGGGGGGGGGGGGGGGGGGGGAATTTGGGTTAGGCATGACCGCAGGTCGGGTTGGAGTGGATTCGGACCTGTGCCCACATGTTTTCCCAATCCGTACGACCGTATGACGTGGTGCTGGCGATGGGGTGGGATGCGGGACATGTCTCGTGCCAGAGGGCTGTGCCATGGGCCATGGAACTATGCTAGGTCAGGCATGGCAAGAGGCCCGATTGGCCTCGACACGACACGACACGAATGGTGCCGTGGTCGGGCACGACAGGGGCCCAGCCACGACAAATTCTCGTGTCGGGCCGGCCCAGGCACGACCGAATCATGCCATGCTAGGCCAGCCTAGCCTAGTTGACACCTTTAAATGAGGATACCAATAAGGCCGAACATTAATAGGTTTTGTGTTAGGCACTAGATATATGTGATGATCCATTTGGCGACGAGGAGGAAATCTCACTGGAGGCTGAAAAATCTTGTTATACTTGGAGAACAACACAACTACTTATGAAGGTAAATTGGGTGGCAAGGAGTCCAGCGTAGCGGTAGAATCACTCGGAAAAATCAAAGATGTTTGTAATTCGTGGAGGCTTTGAACGTCATTGGTGTGAAATAATGGTAGAAAGAGGTGAAGGGAAATGAGAGTCGGGGTAACAACAGCAGCCCTGATAAGCAAGACCGAATTTCCATCTTACCAAAACTCCATTGTAGATGCCAAATAATCATGTGAGACACGACCCAAGAATTGCAACCATTGAATGCCCAATACCACATCCGGTCCTTCAATGGGAAGAACAAAAAGATCAATGGTGAATGCATGACCTTAGAGGGCAATGGGAATAGTAAGAGAATGATGCGTACAAAGTAGAGGTGTCAACATGGTCGGGCCGGACTGGTCCGGCACGAGGCACTGCACGATTCAGTCGTGCTTGGGCTGGCATGACATGGGAATTTCTCGTGCCCATGCCTATGTCGTACATGTCCATGGCACCAACAGTGTCATGCCATGCCGAGGCCAACCGGACCTCGTGTCATGCCTGGCTCAGCACGGTACCATGACCCGTTGGCACAATACCTCGGCACGAGCCGAGAAACCCAATTTTTTTTAAATTAGGGTTTCGGCATGCGGTGGCGTGACAACGTGGGCTGAAACCCGAATTTTTTTTAAATTAGGGGTTCAGCTGCGCGACGTCATGATGACGTGCAGTTCCACGGTGTCGCGGCATTACGGAATGCGCCAAAACTCTAATTTTTTAAAATTAAGGGTTCGACCAGACCGGGCCAAACCTGGTGGATTCATGCAGCGGGCCCATGTCGGGCAGACCTCCACAAAACTGTGCCAGACCAGACACGGCATGGTACAGTAATAGTGTCGTGCCTAGCCCAGTAGGAAAGCATTGTCGGGCCATCTAAAACGAGCTGTCCCGGCCCAACACATCCCATTTGACACCTATACAAAGCAAGAAATCCACGCTGCTAATAAAGACCCAAAAACATGGGATCTCACTCACCGATAACTGAAGCTGCTCAATAATGACCAAATTGACTAAGTTGTGGGTACTCCCACCGTCGATGAACACACTAAGCGGTGGGAGCCAATCAAACCTTCAAGGCATAAGTAACGAGTAGAAGGATGACCCATAAGGGAATTCAGAGTAGAGATATAGCCCATAATGGCGTCATCAGGGCAAGAGGCATCAGAATCAACATCAGGGTGCATCACCTCATCATCATCGGTGCCGAGTAGGAGCAAATGGCGGCTCTGACAATGGTGAGTCACCGAATACTTCTTGTCACAATTATAATAGAGGCCCTTTTCCCATTTTTCACGGAGTTCCGATGGAGACAGATGATGAATGGGAAGAAAGGGGGCAACTTAGGGTTCGAACCGGGGTGGGGGGGACGAAAGTATGGATTGAGTTGAAGGAAGTGATGTGGGGGGTAGGGGTTTTTGGTTAGAAGATAAACTGGGGCGGTGGGCTGGGATCGCCGAGAACCAGGGTAGCTTGAACTCCAATTGTCCTTCCGCCTGGTTTCATATGCTCGGGAGAGAGTAAAGGCCTCCATGAAAGTTGAGGATCGATTGAACAATAATTCATGGTAAATCAGAGGTTTCAAGCCGGTGATAAAAAAATTAAAAGGGGCTCTGAAATGCATGTGACATTGTTCAAGAGATCTTCAAAAGTCACTTGAAAATTAGTAACTGAACCAGTTTGGAATGATTATCCTCAAAGTCCTCATATATCGTTGGACCAAAATAGTGGTGGACTGCAGTTACAAATTCTAACCACGAAGAAAGAAGGTTATTGAGAGGAGCCCATTGGAACCAGGTAACAGCACGACCTTCCATATGAAAGGAAATGATGCGCAAGTGGAAATCATTGGGAGTAATGTGGTAGTGCCGTGCCGTGCCTGACCCGGCACGGTTCAGCTCGTGGCACGGCACACCAGCACGATTGGACCCGACCGCAAAAAAGACCCCTGGTCGGGTCTGATTGGACCCGACCCACGGTCCCACGAGGCCCGAACCGACCCAATTCCCCCCCCCCCCCCAACATGAAAAAGAATTAATAAAAAATTTAATTTTCAGTCGTTGGATCTCGCCTCCAACGGCTAGGGGGCAGAATCCAACGGCCCTAATGATTCTGCCCCCTAAAAAATTAAAAAAAAATTACTTTTTTTTTAAAATTATTATCTTTAATCAATAAATTCCACCCCCATCTCTTTAACATTTATGTTTTCATAAACATAAATTCTCTCAAATCGTTCAATTTCTCTCTCAAAAATCATGCTTCTCTCTCTCGGGACTCGTGATTTCGGTATTCGGCTTGGATTTTCGGGAATCTCAACTTGAGTTTTAAACTTAGAGCTTGACTGTGGTGCACCGTACACGTGACCAACCTCACTGCTTTTACCGGGTAATTTATTTTAAGTTTTTTTTTTAACTTTCTCTCTCTAGTTTCTCTCTCTAGACCAAAAATAGAAAAAATTAATATCAATCTTCTAGTCTCTAAAAAACTATTCTGAATAACAAAAATCCTAAAAAATGACAAATACAATTGAAACATATTTAAATTTAGAAAATAAAAATATTACACAGAGGTCTGAGGCTGTTGCAACTTTGGTTTCTCTAGTCGTCTCAACCCAAACTTCTAAAAAATAAAAAACTAGGAGGACTTATGTAGTTTGGACTCATTTTAAGATAATAAAACAAAAAAAAATGTTAGGGGTGAGGAACAAGAAATGACACAGTACAAATATTGTATGAGAATTTTAACATGTAAGAGTTCGTTTGAGACTGGGCACCTTAAGAGACATGCCGAATTATGCACCAAAAAACATGGTCCATTTGATCCTAGGAAAACCCAACTTGGCACTGCATTTTTTGAGACTGGATCGAGTTCAGTCTCAAAGTTTACTCCCTTCATATACTCTAGCGAGTTGGGTAGAGACGGCATGACCAGACTTATCACATTGATGGGTCTTCCGATCAGATTTTCGGAAGATCCAAGGGTAGTGTGCATCATGCAGACATATTTTCAGCCTGCTTATCGTAGGATTAGAAGGTCCACATCTAGGAATGACATACTAAAGATATATAAGTTAGAAAAATAAAAAATAATTAATGAATTTATGGCATATAGTAGAGTGGTGTCCGTGACATCCGAGATCTGGACAAGTCATGATGAATCATCTTATGCATGTCTCACCAGCAACTATGTAGATTCTAACTGGACTATGAATAAAAAAATTGTAGGATTCTCTGAGATTCTTCATCCTCATGATAGCCCGGTCATTTTTGAGTGTATGATGAAAATCTTTAGGAAATATAAAATTCAAAATAAAATTTTTAGTGTCACATTCAATAACGCATCTAATAATGGAGTAGCGATCAACATATTTGTTAGGAATATTAGAGACGCACATTAGGAGAGATCTTTCATGTCAGATACATGTGTTACGTGATTAACCTGATTGTTCAAGCGAGGATGAAGGTGTGTTCCCCCGCGTTGGATAATATACGTAATGCACTAAAATATATTCGCACTCCTCACAAACAACAAGAATTTGGTAGTTTATGTTTGTCTGCGAATCTTAAGAAGAAGAAATTCCAATCGGATGTGAGACATAATTGGAATAACACATAGCTGATGTTAGAATCACGTGTTGGATACGAACACGTGATATCCGACTACGTCAATAGTAAGAGTGACGAACTTATTATTGACGACACCGACTAGGCTTCAGGAATTTCATAAATGAAATTCCTGAAGATTTTTTATGACACAACGAACATGTGTTCGTCGGTCTGTATGCCCACGACTTGCATTGCACTCCGATGCATATGTAACATTAGTAGCATGTTTATGAAGTATCGAGCTGACCCGAAACTCAGCCATATGGTTGCAGAGATGGAAACCAAGTACTTGAAGTACTGGTCCACCATTCCATCTCTTTATTGCCTCGCTGAATGCATGGACCCTATGGTTAAGGTGGAAGGGGTAGAAACCACTCTGACCTACATTTCCTCGTGCATGAACCTGGAAGTGCCACCTGAAGGGTTTATTCACGAGAAGTTGACTAACCTGTTCACATACTATGATACTAGGTATGGTGGTGGTAGTAGTGAGACTGTGATTACAGACTTTGATACCTTGTTCGGAGATGATGATTTTTCCATTCAACTAGCGAGGGGGAAATGTAGGGGTGAACCATCACATAGGAGCAAGCTTTCTCGGTACTTAGATACCAATTACTGCTCAATCCTATCACATTCTGATACTAAGAATCTTGATATATTACAGTGGTGGAAATCATATGAGTCCACCTTTCCCGTGCTATCCAGAATGGCCCTGGATCTACTGACTCTTCCGGTGTCGAGCGTAGCATCGGAATCTGTTTTTTCTGTTGCAGTGAACGTGATTTCGGATAGGAGATCGAGATTACGTCCAGATATTGTTGAGGCCTTGGCTTGTTTGAATGATTGGGAGGATTCGATATTTAGCATCCATGATCGTGCTGGAGCTGGGACTGGGACAGAGACTACAGCCACATTCACTGTGATCGTGGAGGAGTTGATTGCTGATGATGATGATCCATATGATACTGATCTTGATGTTGCGGCTGATGATGCTCATGATATGCCGATTGATGATTTATGATGATCTACTATTTTTTGATTTTGATGTTTTGTTTTTTATTGATTGTATGCTTTATTTATACGTTATATTGAAAGTATAATTTGTTTGTTTCGGACCTTCGGTATCAAATGTCTGATTGGTCATTTTTCATTTGAGTTGCTTATGTTTTTTTTAATTTTTATTTTTTTTAACAAAATGTATTGATTTATTTATTTTTGTTTTAATTTTCCATTTAAAAATTTATAACTATATTATATAATTCTAATAAATTTTAAACTAATTTTATATTACATTATAAAAAAATGGTAAACTTTGTTATTTTAATAATTTTTTACATTTTTCATATAATAAATATATAATATTTTACATTATCTAAAATTTTATATAAAATTTAATAATTTATATAAATAAAATAAAAAAAATTAAAAAAAAATTAAAAAAAAAAATTTTACTGGCCCGTACAGCCAGGCTAGGCCCGAGTGGGCCCGGCACGGCATAGAACGGCCTGTCGTGCCTGCGGGCAGTGCCGGGCCTAGCTTTTTTAAACCGTGTCGGGCCAGGCATAGCACGGTACAGTAACCATGCCGGGCCAGGCACGACACGGTACAGTAACCGTGCCGTTCCTGGCCCGGCACGAAGGCAGGCTCGTGCCTAAAAAAATAGGCCGGGCCGGCCCGTTTGACACATCTACATAGAATGATAAGTGGTGGTGGAGTCAGAGCGGCTACTGGAGCCCACAGGTGGCAAGGCAACAGGGGTGGAAGAACTAGAGCCGTCTCACAGTGGCGTAGAATGATGCCATTCGGCCCGGAGATCCACCATTTTGGCCTCGATCAACATCATGTGTTGATGGAAAGCATTATATAGTTAATCAGAATGATCCTACAATTGTAGCCGTAATTCTTTTACAACCTTTTGGAGTTCCATAATATAAGAAAGGAATACAATGAAAGCACCAGTTGATACGATATGTTACCAGCAACCAAGACTATCCTGGACAGCGACACTCTCAGAGTGAGTGTTACTCTCAATATAATTCTTGCACATTAGACAAATCAGATTTTATCCAAACACTTAAACATGGAGATCAAAAGGGATTACAGGGGAAGAAAAAGAAGTAGCCGATAAGAAGAATATGAGGAAATTGTGTGTTCTGATAGAAAATTCTCTCTCTGCCAAAACTGCAGCCCCAATCTTACCCTAAAAAGGAAATTCCCAAAAGAACAACGTCCTCTCCCACAAGTAACCAACCCTCCTAAAGATACCTTCTAGAAAGTTCCTTTTTTTTTACACATTATCATTAAGCCATGTTACCTTTTTGGAGACCCATTTGGTTTGGCCCTTGGGCTTCCTTATCATTACCTTGGGCTTCTAGTGGCCCTTGGGCTTCCTTGTCATTGTCTTGGGCCACTTGTTCTTCCTTTGAATCTTCTTCTACTGGTTCTTCCAATGGCATGGGTAGTGTATCACAAGGCCACTTGAGAGGTATGTATATCATATTTTCTATGCCCTTCTAATCATTGGGGACACGCGTAACACTGTGGAGGAGGCCATGACTTCTAGGGAATCTAAATAGTAGACCAAGCCAAAGAAGAGGATATATTTTTCTTGAAAAAGAACCGAACTTGAAAACTTGTGAAGTTGCCTTTGGAAAGAAAAAAAATAATATGCAAGTGGGTGTTCAAGAACAAAGTGAAGGTTGATGGACATCTTGAAAAGTATAAGGCAAGATTAGTTTCAAAGGCTACTCACAAGTTGAATGAATTGACAATAGGGAAATCTTCTGACCCATAGCCAACTTAACATCTATTCAGATGGTGTTGGCTCTTATAGCCAAGCAAGATCTGGAGTTAGAGTAGATTGATATGAAGATTGCATTACTTCACAAAGACTTAAAAAAATAAATGTACATGAAGCAACTTGAAGGTATTCGATTACTTGGAAAGGAAGATATGGTGTACAAAATTTGAAAAGTCATTGTATAGCTTGAAGTAGTTGCCAAGAATGTGGTATTTGAAGTTCAACACATTTGTCTTATAATTGAGTTTCAATAGATATAAGGCTAACCATTATGTCTATCCTAAGCTGTTAAAAACAAATTTTATTATTCTAACACTCTAGGTTGATGATATGTTGCTAGTTGGGAAGCATTTGAATGTCTTGGGGGCAATATGAAAAAATATGGTATGATAGATTTTGGGGTAGTATGGCAAAATTTGGGGCAGTATGGAAAAATTTGGGGCATGAAGATCCATAGAGATCAAGAAAAAAGAAGACTTTCTCTAGGACAAAAAGGGTTTGTAGAAGGTTTACTTCAAAAATTAACATGAATAAAAGTAAGTCTATTAATACCCCTATACTATTGGATTGAATTTGTCAATAGAACAATATCCTATAATACAAGAGAAAAAGGAGCAAATGGCCCATGTTCCTTATAGCAATGCAGTTGGGAGTCTTATGTATATAATGATTTGTATAAGACCTTACATCTCACATATAGTTAAAGTTATGAGAAGATTTATATCTAACCTGAGATTGAAGCATTTGAATGCGATAAAAAGGGTGCTCATGCATATTAATGGGACTGGTAATTATGTATTTTAGTTTGATGGAAAAATAATCTATAGATTTGTGAGGTCCACGAAGTTGTCGATGCTGATTGAGCTACAGAAATGGATGGTAGAAAATCCACAACTAGTGTGTCATCAAGTTGCATGATGGATAGGTGAGCATGAGCTGGATGAGTAAGATAAAATCAATAGTTTTCTTCTCATCCATAGAAGTCGAATATATGACTTTACACAAGTGATTATAGAGGTTACATGAATTAAAAGATTGGTTTAAGAGTTTGGCTTCGAGCAAAAGACATGCAATGTTATGATAATCAGAGTACTATTCACCTAGCTAAGAATCCAAACTTTCATGCATGGATGACGCACTTTAAGATTCAATGCCATTTTATTCAGGATCAAGTATTATAAAAGCTATTTAAGTCAGAAAGTTGACATGAATAAGAATTATGCCAATTATTGATGAAATCTATATATATTGAAACAATCCAATGGTGTATAGCTGACAAAGAATGTTGAAGCATTCACAAAGTGAGAGAATGTTATGAAAGGCTCATCCTCTTACAGAGCTCTCAAGGAATCCCCTATAGTAGTAGAAGCAATGTCTTGGTGTCGAGACATGACTCATGTTTCATGACAAGCTTATGGTGTCATGATATGTGTTTGATGTCATGACTAGATCATGGAGTCATAATTTCACTTATGATTTCGTGACTGGACCATGGTGTAATGACTTTGCTTATGATGTTGTGATTGGACCAAAGAGTTAAGACTTCACTTGGGGTGTCGCAACTCAGTTATGATGTTGTGACTTTGAACATAATGTTTCATGTTGCTTGTGTGTTGTGATATATTTCATGTTGTTGCGACACCCTTTATATTTGTATTTTAGTTTATTATAAATAGTGGACTGATGTAATAATAAAAGATAGAAGTAGGGTATACTATTAATGTATGTAGTTTATGTAAAAACCTTGTGGTGCTTATAAATCCATGCTGCCACCATTCTACTTTTCCTACTTCTCTCTCTCTCTCTCATGATCCCTCGATTTGTTAGCTTTATTCATTCACCACTCTTGTTCTGTATAATTGAAAAGGAACTTCAAAATGATCCTTATAAGAAGTGGCCTGATAGAAAATGAAGTGATATGTACAAGTGAGAGACTTGATATTGGTAAAGTTATACTTAGTATTGAGACACAAAGAATTACACAATGGACTAGTATGAAGATTCAAGTGTCCATGTTGTATTCTCAAAAGGGTTGGTAATAATTCATATCAACTTGATTTACCTCAAAAACTAAACGTATATCTAGTATTTTATGTAAGCATGTTGAAGCCATTCAATGAAGATAAAGGTTATCCAACATGGGATGAGTTGTACTGAGCACAAATATGAGTGAATTTTTCTTATGAAAAGATCATAAATACTATTTTGGGGAATGAGACATGAGGCAGAAGAATTACTTGCCAAGAGAAGACTACTTGGTGAAATGGAAGGACTACCCAACAATGAGGCTAGTTGGGAACTCATCGACGCTTTATATAAATTCTAGAAAAAATTACAAAGTTACCCAATGATCCTTCAATGACAGCATCAACAAGATAAGGAGAGAATGTCGCATCAAATAAAATTCTAGAAATTTGCAAATCATGGGTAGGGTATGAAGACACGCGGGATAGACTTTAAGCGGTTCCATAAAAATTTTAAAAGGCTCTAAAGGCTTCAATAGATCTTCTCATTCTAGAATATTCTAGTGGTTTCTTATGTAATGCAATTATGACATGTGGTATAATTTGGACCATTAATGAATGAGAGATATCACTATATAAGGGAGTCCTCACATTTGTTGTCCTCATTCAAGTTTTATTTGTAAAATATATTTTTTTATCTATAAGTACTTCTCTCTCTCTCGCAAAGCTTGTGTATGAGATCATGTGGATTTAACTCTTATGAGAGGCTAGAGCCGACTGATTAGGTAATTGAAGAAGAAAATGTCATGGTTTAAGACTATACATTTAGCACTAAAACTTGTGATTTGTAACAAAATACAAGGACCCCATTGAAATTTGTTGCCATTATTGACAACTACTATGTTTCCTATCAAAAATATGATACAAAATATAATTTTGTTTTAACTAATCAATAAGTCCTTGGATTTCTATCCTAAAAAATTACATTATTTTTATCTTAATTTTTTTTTATAAATAGTATGTTTATATTTATATATTTCTCACATTGAAATTATAATCTATTCTACTTTTCTCTCACTCTCTCTTTTTCTCTCAAAATATCACAAAATGAGCTCCAACTTAGAGTATTATTTTATTTATATTGTTATATTATATAAATAATAAATTATATTTATATGTACATGAATATTGGTAGATGAGAATTTTGGTTGATAGTTATGGATTTGATGCGCACATAAGTTGATGGTACACATGCTTACTTTTTTTTTTGAGTTATTTTTTTAGTATAATCATAACATACATAAAATACAATATATTATACTTATAACTCTTTAAACTCTATATCAAAAAAATAAAAAATAGTGAATATAATGAAAATAATGTACATTTATACATATATAACAAGTTGACAGAAAGGTGTGAGGTTGGGTTATCTCTCAATCATATGTTAGCATTAGCCCTTGTACCTAAAAACCAAAGAATATGCAAAAAAAAAATGTAGTATGGACTCACTTTAAAATTAATAAAAATAAAAATTTTAAGTATATCGAATAAGATTCTATAATTTATATATTATCAAAAAATATATATACTTGTAAGAGCATTAGTGTCAATACACATCTTAAAAGATATATCAAATAATACACCAAAAAAACATGATGGATTAGATCTTAGGAAAATCCAACCGAGTATGAGTGATGACATCTTTGAATATTGGTCAACTTCATGTTTAGACTTTATTTATCTATTACCTGAGTTTGTAAGAAAATACATAACTAAATTTATTACTAGCACATGTCTTTTGATTAAATTGTTAGTAGATCTTATACTACTTTATCTTATGTATTTGTATATCTTGCATGCTTATCATAAGATTCTTATGATGACCAACAAGAATGAGGTAATTAAAAATTATAAAATAGAAAAATAATTAGTAATTATTGACTTTAGAATACAAAGTGAAGTGCTCACCATGATGTCTAACAATTGGACTAGCCACGATGATAATGAATTTGCATGCATCACTACTCACTTTGCTAATTCTAAGTGGAAACTAAAAAAAAAATATTAGGATTTCATGATCCTCATGATGACTCTGTTATATATATGTATATGTCGAGAGTTTTTATAAAATATGAGATACAAAATAAAATATTTAGTATAATATTTGATATCATGTCAAATAATAATATTACTATAAGTATATTAGTTAGAACCATTATAGATTATCCTTTTGCTAATAATTTTTATATTAAATATATATGCCACATAATAAATCAAATAGTGGAAGCTAGCTTTAAAATATTTTCTCTCTCATTAGTGCATATATGAAATAATACTAAATTATATTAAGGTACCTAGTAAGCTGCAAGAGTTTTAAATTCTATGTAAGTAGCATGCCTAGAATAATCTAAATAAATGTCATACATCATTAGAATTATACATATCTTTATTGGATTCATATGTTAGCTATGAACATATGATATCTAACTATGTTAATAATAAGTTTAGTGAAATAATAATTGATGAATTATATTGAGACAAAAGAATTATATTTTTAAAATTCCTTAAAATATTTTATGATATAACAAATATGTATTCATCTGTATAAATTCTTAACACATATATTATACTTAGGTACATATGCAATATTAGTAGTATCTTTAAAAAATATAAAAAATATCTATATTTTTGTGTCATAGCTATTGATATGAAAAGAAAATATTTAAAATATTAATCATCCATTTAATCTCTTTATTACTTGACTACTTGTATGGATCTTAGAATTATGGTGGAAGAAGTGGAAAATACTATCAAATACATATCTACTTGATAGTATTTTCTATAAAAATATGATATTCGACAACATTAATAGTAAAATCGATGAAATAATAATTAATGAACCAATTGATATAATGAATACGTATTCATCTATATATACTTTCATGAAAATCATTATACTTATGTGCATATATAATATTAGTAGTCTATTTAACAAATATAGAAAATATCCTACTTTTTTGTGTCATGACTATTAAGAAGGAAATCAAGTCTTTAAAATATTGGTCCTTGATTTCAACTCTTTATTACTTGATTGCCAGTATAGATCTAAGGGTTCAAGTGGAAAGGGTAAAAAATACTATAAATATATATCTACTTGCATGAACCAATTACAAGAACTGGATGGTATATTTATGAATAATTAGATAATATATTTAAATGATATGAAAATAATATATTAATTTTAGCAAGCCTTTGAGTTTAGAGATTGACATCATATTTGGAGATGTTTTTTGATTCAGTTAGTTAGAAAAAATTGATGAGGAGGTTTGTCAAATAGGAATGAGCTATTGAGATTGTTAGATACTGATTACTATAATATTTTTTTATGAGCATGTGATATTTTATTATATTAAAATTGATGAAATAATGATTGTTGAATTAAATTGAGACATTATAATTTTATTTTTTAAAAAGATTTCTTATAATCTTTATGATATAATGAACATGTATTCATCTATATATACTCACATGACAAATATTAATACTTAGGTACATATATAATATTAGTAGTCTCTTTAACTAATTTAGAAAATATCCATTTTTTTTGTGTCATGACTATTGATAATGAAATGAAGTATTTAAATTACTAGTTTTTCATTTCACCTTTTTTTACTCGACTGCCTATATGAATTCTAGGATTTAGGTAGAATAGGTAGAAAATACTATCAAATATATATCCACTTGTATGAACTAACCACAATAAGTAGAGAGTACATTTATGAACAATTAAAATCCTCTTAAAATATTATGAAAATAAGTATAACAGTTTTAGCGAGCATTTGAGTTTAAAGATCGACACCATATTTGGAGATGATTTTTTATTCAGTTAGCTATGAGAAAATCATGGTAAGTCTATCAAATAGGAATAAGCTCTATAGATACTCAGATATAGATTATTATTCTATTTATCACATAGTAATATAAAAAATTTTGACTTTTTGAATTGGTGAAAATCATCCTAATTCACATTTCTTATACTATCTAAATTAGCACATGATCTTGTGACTACTTTGATATCTAGAATAGTATCGAAGTCTACTTTTTCAATAGTTATGAATGCAATTTCAGGTAAAAGGGTCATACTATAACTAGATATCATTGAAGCTCTATCTTGCTTAAAAAGATAGGATTTGTAGATGGTTCAAGTTAAAGTGAAGAGCTATAAATAAATTATGGCATATACAAGTATGAAAATATCAGACTAGAGGTGTGATGATATAAACTAGAAAGAAAGATTGGCAATCTTGGGCTGACTTACATTTCTTTGGAATTTTTTTGTTACTTTAGATTTACATTTTCAAATTGAGTATATTTTTCTCATGTTTTTTATTCATCTTAAAGACATTTCAATATAGTTTACTATATACATTTAAATAAAAATTTCTTTTTTTTTATATATACATAATATTAGCAATATATATATATATAATATACTAAATTTATTTGTAAAACCAAAATTAATTAATTGTATGGTATCCATAGCCAAATACCTACATCAAACTTGCTACCAGAGCTAGCCTATCTGCATGTGTGAATCACTAGTGCGCATGTGTTAGCCATGATGACTACCTAGTTCATAGCCAACTATCCATTATAGCCTATTGCCCCCAATAGCTAACCCATCCTACCTTAGGTTAGCTGTGGACTGGGCAGGCTAGGCACGAAAGTGTGCATGGTCGTGCAAGTCATTCCCACTGAAACCCAACTCGGCATGGCTTGACATGGTTGGATACTTCAAAATAGCCTATCTTTTCTGAAGTCTCATCGACATAGCATGGCCTAGAGATAGGAATGGTGGCCTAGATAGTCCTAAAAACTTCAGGCATGTCGACCAGGCACAACATGATGGACACCTCTAATATAGAGTTGATATTTTTAAATAATCTTACTTTTGAAAATCAAAGAAGTTGTGTTTGATGAGTCTCGAATGTAATATCTATCATTTTTTAATGAAAGTAATTTCCATCACATTAAGGCATAACTTCTAATACACACATGTAACATGAAAACCTCCCAATTGGTCACCCATCCTAGTTGATAATTTTCAACTATTTGCTAAAAATCATAGACATAAATTCATATTCTGAAAAGATAAAAAGCAAAATTGTAGAGTTCATCAAAGTTTTATTTTCAATATTTCAAGGCATCCCCTAAAAAGTCAAAACTATTGATGCAATTCATCATAATTTAAGCATATGTTGCTTCATATTTTCTACATATGCGATTAACACAATGTAAGAAATACCAGTGATTTAGTGCAGGAAAGAAAATTAATGTTGTGTTTTATGTCTTGACAAAGAAATCACATGTAAAACTTGAATCACAACTCCTTCCTTTCATTGCCTTTTATAAGTTATGTTATGCTTAGTTTTGAGAGTTATATTATGTTTTGTATTTTTAGTTTTAAGTTGCATTTCATTTTATTTTATTTTTTCTCCCATTTAGTTATAATTAAGTGGCTATTATATATATATATATAGTAGCCATTTTCATTTTTGGACTCCCAAGACATATTCATTTTATTTTATTTTTTCTCCCATTTATTTTATTTTATTTTATTTTATTTTATTTTATTTTTTCTCCCATTGCTCTCCCAAGACATTTTCATTTTTGGACTCCACTTGTGACACACACACACACACACAGATATTATATATATATATATATATATATATATATATATATATATAAATACTATTTGAAATCCTATTGACCATTTTTTTAGTTTATCACTTATTTAGCTATATTGGAGTGCATAGAAAAAAAATTATACCAAATTATTATTATTTTGGAACCCCACTTATTTTATATAAAGATATATTAACACACACACACACACACACATATTCTGGATGTATAGTTCTGAAACTTTAATGGAAAATATATGTATTTCCTTTTATATCCAATTCATATACGAGTAGCAGAGTTGAAAGTGAATGTTTGATGACTAAGCAGCAACAAAAATAAAATATGAGGACAGTAAAGTTGAGGATAATAATGACATATGGTAAGACTAAGAAAGATAAAACTAAAAATTAATTTATCAGAAAGAAGATTATGATACTGATAATAAGATGATAGAGAATCACTTGAAGTGATTTGGTCACGTTCAATGTTGAACTCTTAGTGCACCATTTTGGAAATGTGAGACTAATCGAGTGAAAAGAAAAAAGACTAGAAATAGATATATGAGGAATTAGATAAAAGTGACATAATTATTAGATTAGAATTAAAAATAAGGATTTAATAACTAAATGGTTGAGAGTTGACATAATTTTTATTAGATTAGAATGAAAAATAAGATCAATACAGTTTAACCTAAGTATATAAAATTTGGTTGATGATGCTAAAAGGGTACTCTCTATTATTGTCATTTTATGATATTCTAATTATTGAGAGTTATGCAACATTTTTGTATTTGTACTTTAAGTTTTAGTATATATTTTATTTTATTTTTTTCATTTTATCTTCTAGTAGTTGTGATAGAGTGTTTGTAATATAATGTGTGTGGACCTATGGGTGTGTGGTGTACACTGTTAGAAGCTTAATGAAACAAGCTTGATGTAGATTGTTTCATTTTATAGTATTTTTATTAACACTTAGTAATGACATTTGTTGATGGAAATAAAAAATGCATGATAGTTTGAAGTCGACACATAATCTAGAACTCGACTAACTTCACATTCCTAGAAATGCATCCCTTCACTTTTGTTGTTGGAAAACCTTTTACTTTGGATATAAGGGGAGTGTTTGATGATATTACCACATTCAAGAACTCGAAGATGTTTTTTTTCCCTTTTACTTTCACTTGACTTGGTTTTTTCATTATTTTTTAAGCAACACATTTTGATGAACATATTTCATGCCATTGGTGATGCTTTTTAAATCTTTTAAGGTGTTGAAGAAATTTTAAATCTTCATTCATTGACTAGACGAGAAGGTATTGATCATCAATTTATTACAACCTTCTCCCCATGCTTCCCCCCCCCCCCCCCCCCCCCCCCCCCCCCCCCTCTCTACTCTCACTCTCTCCCTCCCTCTTATTCAGGCTTAATTGATATTGGTGTGCTTGTTTTGAGTATATATAAATTCTCTATTGATCTTTTTTTTTTTCTTGCAGACAAGTGCATTTTAAAATTCATAGATTTGAATCCTAAGGGGCAAATCGGATGATGGTGGAGTTGCAAGTGTGATCCAAGCAGGCTTAATTGTCGTTATGTAGAGTGGAGTCCCAGATGAGGACAAAGTATTGCAGTATGCTAAAGTTGTAATTGATGTAGTAATTTTTAATGAAGATGAGATTTTGCAAAGATCATTGTGTTTTAAGTATAAAAGATTGTGCCTTGGTGTGATAACAAGTACTTCTTTGATTTGTGGAGGTAAGGATATTGAGATATTAATCATAATTGATTGGGATATGCAACCAAGCAATTAAGCGCATCATTGCAGTTGCATGAGCTATTTTGTTTACTTTTTTTTTTTTTTTTTGAAAAATGTGTGATTTAATTAAATTTGATTTAACATATTTCGATATTTGATTATTCTTTTATTGTTTATACTTGCGCATTCAAAATTTATTCAATGTTATTTGATGCTATCTAAGAACTTGGAAATTATTTTCATGTTTTGTTAATAAATATAATTTAATCTTTTTTTTGCATATGAATTCAATGATTTTTCAATGTGTTTGGTGATTATGATTTGAGGTACACGCGCGCGCACACACACACACACACACACAAACATGCACGCGCGCGCACACACACACACACACACACACAAACATGCACGCGCGCGCACACACACACACACACACACACACACACACATGTTTTTATGTATGTGAGCATATACAAAAGACAATACAAAACATCATTGCTATCAAACTTAATATATTTGGTTAAGTTATTGAGAGCTCAAACACGAAAACAACAATATCATCATCATCATCTTGAAGGCCAGCATAGTGATTCATATGAAATTTAAGACAAGTATAAGTGTTTTATCAAGGGAATCTTAATTCAAACACAAACTACAATACATAATAAAAAATCAATAGAATATTCCAATGGAAAATGGGGTTTGAATAAGATAAATCAAGAGCAATTAATTTCTTAGTTTTGGAACTATGCTCTCTTTCAAACAATCAACATTATCATCATCATCCCCTCCCCACCTCTTGATCCGATCTCCAGCAATGGAGGCCTACATTATGGATCCATAAGTCACATAGTTAGTTAATAATTATTCCCCACAAATGTTGGCAAATAAAGGCCGAATCAAGCACAAGCCCAAAACACACATAATTATTTATACTATATCACAACCAACAATATAGTATTTTGATCAACAAGATATGATGATACTCTAATCATATGGACACGAGACTTATCCTCAGGAATGCCAGATATGTTTCTCATGGGTGCTTACTAGATCACCTATCACATAGTTGGGATGGAAATTCATATATACTCTAACCCAGAAGCCTTGACGCTCATATATAAGCCAATAAATAACATGGGTTAGCAAGTTTATAATTGAATTAATCAATATTTTTACAAGTACCTTTAAGTTTTCAATTAGAATAGTTCTTCAAGAGTTCAAACATACTAATTTGAATGAGATTAGCATGTTTGTCGCAAGCCAATGACTAAACATTGGAGAATAATTTTGCCCATCACTACACAAATTGATGGAGATCTAAATATATTAGTTCTCCACTAATGCTTGCGATTAAAGCTGGATCAGGCCCATAACATACATAATGAATCATGGCTAAAACCCATTCAAGAGGCCACAAGGTATTGTTGAGTCCTAATTTAAGATACCTAGGTTGGATCAGCACAACCTAGTTATTGATAAAAATATATTATCATAGACTGTTAATTTATCATGTACGCTATTCATCACAGATATATTGTTAAAGATAAATATATTGATTGGTTGTTATAATAAGTGCTTATAAGTTCGATCAAAATGATTCTTCAAGCATTTCAAAAATATCAATCTAATTAAGTTTATGGAGGACTTAACAATGAAACTTTTTTTTTTACTAATCTTATATAAATTTATCGAGGTCTAGAGTCGTTATCATGATTAACTCGTACTATGACTAATGTTGATATGGAGCTAAAAATACACTCCAAATTAAATACTCACTCAAAGAGTATCGCATGAAATTTGCCGCAACATTCAAGTTTCCTCTATTTTTGTAACAATATAACTAAGCTAGGTCTTGCCCAGCTCAATTTCCATAGACTATTATGCCTAGTAGAGGTTAGGGATTGATACAATGATAGGTATATGCGTTCAAGGACATTATATCTCGAGTTTGATACATAATTTAACTAACTATCAAGATTTTAATCTCTTCTATACTATGTGCTAAGCATGAATTTTGTGCATTGAATACAACCTCGACTATGGCTAGAAGAAGTTAGCTAGACAAATCAATATTTCCTATAAAATGAATGGGAAAAAAAAAAAAAGAAGAAATAGAATAAAGAAAAAAAGAAAAACAACAAAAAAAAAAAATGAATAAGAATGCTATGTTACCTCTCTATTCCAATTTGTATGGAGAACCATCCAAAATAAAATAATTGTCTGCAAGGTCGTTCCGATTAACATGCCATACCAAATACCCTAAAAAAAAAAGAAAAAAAAAATTTTGTGCAACCAATTAGTGATTGATTAGCTAGAGAACATGATGGATAGTATTTAACTTGCCTTGACACCAAATCCAAGCTTATAGCCCAACATAAGTCCTAAAGGAATTCCAATTGCATAGTAGCAACCAATGTTTACATAAGCTACAGAAGCTTGCCAGCCAGCACCAATTGCCACTCCTTGAATGAGACAAATAAGAAACAAATTACATTGTTGACCAAAAAAAAAGGTAGGGAAAACAATTTAAAAATAAAAAAATAAAAAAAATAAAAAAAATAAAAAAAAAATAAAAAAATTAAAAAAAATTAAAAAATAAAAAAAAATAAAAAATAAAAAAATAAAAAAAAATAAAAAAAATAAAAAAAAATAAAAAAAATAAAAAAATAAAAAAAATAAAAAATAAAAAAATAAAAAAATAAAAAAAATAAAAAAAATAAAAAAAATAAAAAAATAAAAAAAATTAAAAAAAATAAAAAAATTTAAAAAATAAAAAAAAATAAAAAATAAAAAAAATAAAAAAAATAAAAAAATAAAAAAATAAAAAATAAAAAAATAAAAAATAAAAAAATAAAAAAATAAAAAAATAAAAAAATAAAAAATAAAAAAATAAAAAAAATAAAAAAATAAAAAAAATAAAAAAAATAAAAAATATGAAAAAAATAAAAATATGAAAAAAATAAAAAATATGAAAAATATAAAAAATATAAAAAATATAAAAAATATACAAAAATAAATAAATAAATAAATAAATAAATATATATATATATATATATATATATATATATATATATATATATATATATAGTATAGCTTACCTGAGAGAACGGGCTGAACATTATTGATGGTAATGGAGAGAGCAAGCAATGGCGTCATCTCGTCAATGAGCTTCCTCACATTTGGGTCGGCTGAAAATAGGGCAGGATAATTGTTCCTCGTTAGAAGGATGACAAGGGAAATAAAGAGGCCCATCAGAAAGGAGGAAACCACGGCCACCACCAGTGAGAACCTGACTGCTCTTGGATGCGCCGCACCCAATTCATTTGACACTCTTACACTGCACAAGCACCACATTACTTTCAGTTTTTCTGCTCTTGAAATTTATCAATCACCACCACTTGCTAGTTTTCAACGGTACCCAATTTTTAATACATACATATATATATATAACAAAACTTAAGAACTATCAAGAAAAAAATAAAAAATAAAATAAATAACTAAAAAAAGAAGGATCACAAGCCTTATAGCAGCATTCATTCCCAAAGCCATCATCATTGTCCACCCCAATATATTCATGCTGCAAATCCATCCCCCATTGCATTAAGTACGAATTTAAGAGCAACTTAATAAAAAAAAGTATACATCATTCACAAGGTTTCCAATTAACATGATAGTCTTACCCCCCAAAAAGTATAGATTTTGTCTAATAAATATGTACTTATGATACATACACACACACACACATATTTGTGTGTTGGGCTGGCCCAAGTGGGCTTAGCCATCTATTGGGAAAATGGTCCAAATGCAACAATAAAAAGAAAAAAAAAACAAGAGATGAGCGAGAAAAACACGAAAAGAAATGTAAAGAGAGATGAGAGAGAAAAACACGAAAAGAAATGTAAAGAGAGAAGAGAGAGAGAGAAATCAATTTTTTGGATTTCTACAGGGCAGTCACAAAAAAACTCAGTTTGCCTGAGTTTGCACCGTTGGATTGTTGTGATATTTTGACAGGCAAGTTCGTGACTCATTGGACTTCATTCTAAATAGTGGATATTGAATTTTGAGCTCTCTCGAATGATCGGGTTGTTGAAAACATTGGCAGCAACTTTATGAATATTATCTCTCTGTGTTTTATATACCAAGAGTGTGGTTTAATCTTGATGATATTTGATGTACCAAGATTATGTGTGTGTAATCTTGATGAATTTTGTGGTATGCCTCTAGTTTTGGTGATAAATGGAGGGCTTGGTGTTTTACCATTGTTGGCTATAGTGAATGTGTTTTTAAATGTCCTACGGATCCAGTTATTTTTCTCAAATAATTTGTCTCTTGCTGAAATTTGGTTGATCGCTTCATTTGTGAATGTTTTCTTGTGGTTGGAATATTTGATTTCTTGGTGAATTATTTATGCACAAGAGGAGTAAGGAAAAATTACATACTCCACCGAGAGGTGATTTCTTTCTTTTCCCAACAAAGTGGTATCAGAGCAAGTTGTGTATCCTAGTACATTTGTATGAGCTATGGATGTCAATACAAGTAGGATGATTACTCTAAATGGATCCAAATACCATGCGTGGAAAAGCAAAATGGAGAATTTATTGTATGTTAAAGATTATCATTTACCGGTGTTTGCTACTAAGAAGCCAGAGGAAAAACCCCATGAACTGTGGACTTTGTGTCATCGTCAGGTGTGTGTCTACATCAGACAATGGGTAGACGAAAATGTCCTCAACCACAATAGCGAAGAGAAGAACACGCAAAGCTTGTAGAAAAAACTTGATGAATTATATGCTCGAAAGACCGAGAACAACAAATTATTTATGATCAAGCTAATGATGGCGTTAAAGTATCAAGATGGAACAACCATGACGAATCACTTGAACACATTTTAAGGGATCATTAATCAGTTGGCTGAGATTAAAATCATGTTTGATGATGAAGTACAAAGGTTGTGGCTTATTGGTTCATTACTAGACTTGTGGAAGATGTTCAGAACATCTTTGTCCAACTTAGCCCCATATGGTGTCATGACTATATCATTGGTGAAGAGTAGTGTTCTGAATGAAGGGATGCGGCGAAAGTCACAAGGTTCTTCTTCGCGGTCAGATGTGCTAGTAACTAAAAAGAAGGGGATGAGTGAGAGTAGAAGTACGAAGAATGGTGACAGAGACAAAGGCCGAAGCAACAAATTTGCCAACATCGAATACTATCATTGTGGTTTGAATGGTCATATAAAGAAATATTGTTGTAAACTCAAGCATGAGAACAAGAATGCGAAGGGTAAAGAAAAGAAGACCGATGGTGGTGGTGATGTCGAAAAGGTTACCGTGACTACGGGTGTCTTTATGGTTGTGTTTGATGATGAAGTTGTGAATGTCATTTGTCAAGAGAGTAATTGAGTGATTGATAGTGGCGCCTAAATTCATACGACAACTCTAAGGGATTTCTTTACATCTTACACATCCGGTGATATTGGAAGTGTATGAATGAGTAATGATGGCGTGTCCAAAGCCATTGAGATGGGAGATGTGTGCCTACAGACTAATAATGGCGCTACTTTTGTTATAAAAATTTTAAATATATTCCTAATATTTGCATGAATTTGATTTCCACAAGAAAGTTGGATGACGAAGGGTTTTGTAACACTTTTAGTAACAGCCAATGGAAGCTTACTAAAGGGTCTTTAGTGGTGGTGAAAGGCAAAAAGTATTCCTCATTGTATGTCTTACAGGCAGATGTTGGGGATTCTAACTAAAATCAATGCCGTGAAAAATGAAGGCATGATTGAGCTATGACACAATCAACTCAGTCACATGAGCGAAAATGGCTTAATGATGTTGGCTAAGAGGAATCTTCTTTCAGGTTTAAAGAAGGGTTTTTTGAAGAAGTGTATTCATTGTCTAGGGGGAAAGCAGACCCGAGTTACCTTCAAGAGGTCTCAAAAATTACAAAAATCATGTATACTTGATCTGATGTACTCTAATGTGTGTGGTCCTATGAAAACTAGAACACTTGATGGTTATTTGCATTTTGTGACATTTATAGATGATCACTCGAGGAAGATATGGGTTTATACCTTGAAGATGAAATACCAAGTGATATAGGTTTTCAAAGAGTTGCATGTTCTTGTTGAGAGACAGACAGGAAAAAGGTTGAAGTGCATCCGAACAGATAATGGAGGTGAGTATTGTGGTCCATTTGATGAGTATTGCAGGCAACATGACATTCGACATCAAAAGACTCCTTCGATGACCTAGCTGAAAGAATGAACAGGACACTTGTTAAAAGAGTGAGATATCTGTTGTCACAAACACAGTTGGCAAGATCTTTCTGGTGTGAGGCTTTGTGTACCGTTGTTCATGTTTTAAATCTCACGCCATGTATTCCTTTGGGCTTTGAAGTTCCTAACAAGTTTTGGTCTAAGAAGGAGGTTTCCTATGATCACTTTCATGTTATTGGGTGTAAGACTTTTGTTCACATTCCGAAAGATGAGAGATCAAAGCTCATTGCGAAGATGAGGCCATGTGTGTTTATTGACTATGGTATTGATGAGTTTGGCTACGTGTTTTATGATCCGATTCAGAAAAATCTTGTTAGAAGTTGAGATGTGTTTATAGAAGACCAAAATATCCAAGACATCGAGAAAGCTGAATTGTCAGAGTCACACAATGATGATTTGATTGATGTGAATCTAGTTCCTACACCCACGATGCATCCCGATCATGTGGAAGAGATACATGGAGACATCGATGGTATTGCCAATGGTGAAGCCCCTAAACCGATGATGCAGAGCAAGCAGAACAGGTTGAAGAAGAATTTCCACAACTACGAGATCAACCTCCACTCAGAAGATCTACGAGAGATCGAAATTCATCCTCGAGGTACTCTTTGGGTGAGTATGTAATTCTTACAGATGTAGGTGAGCCTGAAACTTACCAAGAGGCGATTTCTATTGATGAGAATAATGAGTAGTTGATGGCTATGAAAGAAGAGATGAAGGCTCGATTAGTTGAATAGGTATACAGGTTGAAGACTAAAAGCAACAAATCACAACCGAGGTACAATGCTCGATTAGTTGTGAAGGGATTTGATCAAAAAAAGGTGTCGACTTTGAAGAGATATTTTCTAAGGTGGTGAAGTTTTTTTCAATTCGAGTTGCACTCGGTTTTGCAGCGCATCTAAACTTGGAGATTGAGCAACTTGATGTGAAAACTGCTTTTCTTCATAGCGATTTGGAAGAAGAATTTTATATGGAGCAACCAGAATGATTCAAAGGTCAAGGAAAAGAACAACTTGTGTGCAAGTTGAAGAAGAGTTTGTATAGGCTCAAACAAGCTCCAAGACAGTGGTACAAAAAGTTTGACTCCTTCATGGGGAGAAATGGGTTTATCAAAACCTTGTTAGACCATTGTGTGTTTGTTAAAAGGTACCCTGATGATTATTGTATTATTCTTCTCTTGTATGTTAATGACATGTTAATCATTGGTCATGATTTGAGAAAGATTGATAATTTGAAAAAAAAATTGATAAGTCTTTTGCTATGAAAGACTTAGGATCGGCGAAGAAGATAATCGGTATGCAAATTTCTTGTGATCGAAAGAATTAAAAGTTATGGTTATCACAGGAAGATTATATCGAGATGGTTCTTGAAAGGTTCAACATGAGCAAAGCCAAACCAATTTGTTCTCCACCTACAGGTCACTTTAAGCTCAATTTGAAACAGTGTTCTACAAGCGAGAATGAAGCATATATGAGTAAAGTTCCTAATGCGTCTGTGATTGGCAATTTGATGTATTCAATGGTTTGTACTAGGCCAGATATTGCTCATTCATTTAGAGTTGTTAGCCGATTTCTCACTAATCCCACCAAGGAGCACTAGGAAGCGGTAAAATAGATATTGAGATATATGAGAGATACTTCCAGGGTGTGCTTGTGATTTGGTAGTGATGAGCCGAAATATGTCGGATACATAGATTTAGACATGGGCAATGATTTTGATTCTAGGAAGTCTATTTCGGGATTCTTAATGACTTTTGCAGGGGGAGTGGTCTCCTGGCAGTCCAAATTGCAGAATTGCGTAGCATTATCTACCATGGAAGCAGAGTATATTACAATTAACGAAGGTTACAAAGAAGCTTTATGGATGAAAAAGTTTTTTGATAAGTTGGGCTTGAAACAAGAAAAGTACATTGTCTATAGTGACAATCAGAGTGTAATTCACTTCTCCAGGAATTCAACATTTTATTCGAGATCCAAGCATATTGATGTGAGATACTACTAAATTCGTGATGTGCTTGAAACAAAGCAATTGCACTTGAAAAAGGTACACACCAATGAAAATGGATCTAACATGATGACAAAGATTTTACCAAAAAAAGAAGCTTGTAGGCAGAGAGCGGGCTTGCTAGAGCCCACCACTTGAGCTAGAGGGGGAGTTTTGTTGGGCTGGCCCAAGTGGGCTTAGCCATCTCTTGGGAAAATGGCTCAAATGCAACAATAAAAAGAAAAAATAAGAGATGAGAGAGAAAATACAAAAAGAAGATGTAAAGAGAGAAGTGAGAAAGAAATTGATTTTGCGGATTTCTACAGGGCAGTCACAGAAAAACTCAGTTTGTCATAGTTTGCACCGTTGGATCGTTGTGATATTTTGACCGCAAGTTTATGACTCCTTGGACTTCATTCTAAATAGTAGAGATTGAATTCTGAACTATCTCAAATGATCGGGTTGTTAAATACATTGGTAGTAACTTTTTGAATATTATCTCTCTCTTTGTGTTTTGTATACCAAGATTGTGGTTAAATCTTGATGATATTTGATCTACCAAGAGTATGTATGTGTAATTTTGATGAATTTTTTGGTGTGCCTCTAGTTTTGGTGATCTAAGGAGGACATGGTGTTTATACCATTGTTGGTTATAGTGGATGTGTTTTTAAGCATCCTATGGATCCCGTGATTTTTCCCAAATTTGTTTCTTGCTTGTTCTTGGTTCATAATTTCATTTGTGAATGTCTTCTTGTGGTTGGAATACTTGATTTCTTGATGAATTATTTAGGCACAAGATGAGTAAGGAAAAATTACATGCTCCATCAAGATGTGGTTTCTTTTTTTTTTTTCCCAACAACATGAACTCAGAAATCATAATATTTATGATTGTTTTTATTATTTTTTTTAATAATAAAAACATATTTATAGTGTGGTTAACTAACCATATGGATAATGCATCAACTGAAATCTCTGCATCCTCTAGCCACCCGGCAAAAAGAATCAATGCCATAAAATACCACACTTCTAAACTGTTTAAAAAATAAAAATAAAAGAAGAGTTTGTAAGGATTCAATTAAGTGGCATCACCATGACATGCATTTTTTATTTGACTATGCATTATATTATAATTTCTTGATTATTAAAATTTTATGCATCTCATCTAAGAACAAAAATGAGTTGATCAAAATTATTAAGTATGAACATCTAATTTTGCAATTTGATATTTGTTTGATGTTGAAGTTTGTGATAAAAATTTTAAAAAAAAAACATAAATAATGAAATTTTACCCAAAAAAAAAAAAACAATAAATTCAACAAGTATTTTAATATAGGTACAAATTCATAGTTCTATAATAAACATCACGATATCATCAAAATTACTATTAGAAATTTGGGAGAATTATGTTTTGGGGTGCTCCCCCATAAAAATTTAAGAATTTGAAACTTATATCTTTAATTTAAAAAAAAAAGTCACCAAAATATTAAAATATTAAAATTTAGTACAATCTATTACGTTTATACTAAACTACCCTGACCCTCTCCCATTAGCTCGTGGTTGACCGAGAGCTCCGTGGATTTCTGTCGACCTCTTGGAGCTCGACCAAGAGCTCCAAGAGCTAGACGTAGAGCTTCTTCGAGCCCCTGGAGCTCTACAAAGAGCTCGATGAAGCTCCAAGAGCTCAACGACAACTCCATGAAAGAGCTCATGGAGACGGGTGGTGAGAGAGGGCGAGGGGCGAGGGGCGAGGGGCGAGGGGCGAGGGGCGAGGGGCGAGGGGCGAGGGGCGAGGGGCGAGGGGCGAGGGGCGAGGGGCGAGGGGCGAGGGGCGAGGGGCGAGGGGCGAGGGGCGAGGGGCGAGGGGCGAGGGGCGAGGGGCGAGGGGCGAGGGGCGAGGGGCGAGGGGCGAGGGGCGAGGGGCGAGGGGCGAGGGCGAGGGCGAGGGGCGAGGGGCGAGGGGCGAGGGGCGAGGGGCGAGGGGCGAGGGCAAGGGCGTGGGCGAGAGCGAGGGCGTGGGTAGTTTAGGACTTGCAAATTTGGGTGTACTTATTTTTAATTTATTTTTACTTTTGTGACTTTTTTTAAAATATCAAAATTTTAGTTTCTAAATCTTAAAATTGTCTTAGGAAACACCCCAAAACATAATTATCCCTAGAAATTTTGTGTGGGTACCAACAAACCAAACCTTGATTTTGCCTAATAATTTGCTCCATTAAAAATAATTTTTTATTAATGTTTACATTTTGAATTTTTTAAAAATGATAAAATCTTACTCAACCCAAACCTAACTTGGAGTAGAGTTTTAGAATTTATTATGTCATTAATATATATTTAAGTGAGAAGTTAAAACTTCACCTTGTTCACATTTACATTTTATTTGGGATTTCAAATCTTTATATTACATTATAATGTATTTTAATCTCAATTTATTTTGACTTGTATTTAATTTATTATATTGTTCATTCTATTATTTTAGTGCTAAATTTTTATTTTAAATTATTGATATGGTTCTATTTTTATAACAGTTAAGTTAAATAAAGAAAAAATAATAGAGAGAGAGAGAGAGAGGGAGGGGGAAAAGGAAAGAAGTGACCAGAGCATAACAGCAGAAACAATGGAGAGACGAACGAAGCCGCATAGATTGTGAAAAGACTTCCATGAGAAGCCACTCCAAGCTCTACCGCAGCTCCCGCAAGCAACATAAATGAACTGAGACACAACGATGAGCCACCACGAAGCGTTTAGCACAGTCGCAGCTCCCACAAGCCCAGATCTCAGCTTCAACATCAACAACCAGCTAAACGCTGTGTGCAACACCAGCACGGCAGCAGATATCACAGCCATAGCCACAACTTTTCCCTGAGCTTGCAGAAACTTGGCGATCGGAAAATTGAGTGCATAAGCGAACAACTGCGGGATCATCAAGATGGAGAAAATTCCGGCTGCGAGAGAAATAGATTCGGTCTCCCCTACCAGACGGAGAAATTGTGCGGCGAAGATGTACAGAAAAGAAAGAATTGACGCTGTAGAGAGGAGAATGATCCACGATCGTTGCATGTAGATCCCTAGCATGTCCAATTGACCCGCTCCATATGCCTGTCCGCATAGCGTCTCAAGCGCGCTTCCCATTCCAAGCATGACGCCGAAAGAGAATCCAGCAATGACAGAGTTCTCCACGGAAACCGCAGCGAGTTCGAGATTCCCGACGTGGCCGGCGAAGACTTGCGTG
Organism: Sapria himalayana; assembly: GCA_029783825.1. Taxonomy (NCBI): domain Eukaryota; kingdom Viridiplantae; phylum Streptophyta; class Magnoliopsida; order Malpighiales; family Rafflesiaceae; genus Sapria; species Sapria himalayana. The sequence goes on along the minus strand of JAREIK010001488.1, from coordinate 2,261,592 downwards.
ACGGCGCCGAGAGAATATTGGCATATTGTAGTGAAGATGGCCGGACCAGCCAGGCTCCATAACCTGTAGTTCTCTGCGTAGAATTCTCTAAAGAAATCAGCGACGGAGATGATTGGTGGAATGTCATCAACGGTGACGGGAAAATAGGAGGTCAATGAAGGGGTCGTGGCTATCGGTGTGAGAAGTCGTCCACCGGAATCTTCCATCTTCTACCTGCCGATTCGCGACAAGTTGTCAAAAAATTAGATGTCATTGCCATCGGGTTTATCATCTTATTTTCATAAAAAATCCAAAAGTCCTCCAAATTTGTTAATTATATTAATGTTACAAAAAAAATTCTTTACCCCAAAGAACTACCGATTACAATATGTTACGATACGTCCTCACAGGGTGAGCTACTACGAGCTGCCAGGAGCTCATGGCGAGCTCCACCTAACGAACTTACAGCAGCTTGTCATGAGCTCTACGTCACGAACTCCAACGAGCTTGTGGAGCTTGGTAGCTCGCATAAAATTGTTGCGAGCTTGCTGGAGCTCGCCGCGAGGAGCTCGTCGCGAGACTGCTGGAGCTCGTCGCTGATGAGTTAATATTGTACTTAATGTCAACTAATGGTAGTTGCCAAATATGGGATGACAAATATATTAAATAGTGTTTTGATATATCATTTTGGTATATTAACTTATACAACATAATATCATTTTGGTATATTAAATAGTGTTTTGATACCTCAAAATTTTTTTTTTCGTTACAATGATAGTATCTTAATGAGATGCTAATTTAATACTTTAATAATTTTTATTTTAAATTAATCTTTTAAATTTCAATTTAAATATATTAAATAACGAATAAAAAATAAAATTCCACTTTTTCATAACTTTCATGTTCAAGTTATTCCAATATGTTGTATAAATTTGGGACATGCTAATAGTATTGATTTTCATAATTTTCATCTCATTCTGTATTTGAATTTCGTGCACGTGTTTTCTTCAATTTATAACTGTTTGTGATGTTGCTCCAATACTATCTCTTGTTGCGCATAAATCTTTTCATGTCGCTCAATTTTTTTGTCATTCTATTTTATTCTTTTATTCTCATGATGATAATCTAGTGACTTTTCATCATCAATTTGTTTATCTTTGTTTTTAAGTTTTTTCTTCGAAGTTTTTTTGTTCAATGGCCTATTAAGGTTAGGAGATAACGATGGTTCAGTACTGTCCCCTAAATATAGAGTTGAATAGTTGGATTCAACATGAGTTGATTCAGCAGGACTACTAGTTGAATGAGTTTTTACTCTCTTATTGCTGGTCAAATTATCATGTCATTTCCGCTCCATTTTCAATATATTCTAACAATGCTTATATTGAAATGGTTTTCCAATTATCTTAGCAAATATTTCTTTCGCTTCATCAACCTAAAATCATTTGAAATAATTCAATAAATTATTAAGATATTAAATTTTGTTAGTGTCTAAATTAAAAATATAAATCTTACATTATTTTGCTCGGTATGTCCACTTTGTCGTAGTTATTACCTCTATTAAGTTCTAAGTATTGTGATATTTTTTGCCAGAATGTACCACTTTGTTGTTGATTCCAAGTAATTGAATCTTTGCTCGTATTAAGCCACGTAGACACAATTAATTTATCTTATTCTACAGAGAAATTCTGTCCTTTGCGAATTTCTTACATTTGGGACGACTTCATTTTGTATTGCTACCAAATCTGCTGGATTGCTCTGAATATTATCATCATATAAATCGGTCTCGTTCATTAGCAAATTCAATTAACGAATCATGATATTGCAAATTCATCTACAAAAAAATATTATAATCAATTTACATAATGAGCAATTTAAAAAACATTCAAATGAATGTATTAAAAATTAAAATTATTAACAATTTAAAAACTTAGAAAATTATCTACAGTAATTATAAAATCAAAATATAAAATAAAAGAGAAGGCAAACCCTTTTTTTTTGGAACTATTTCTCTTCCGGGAGATTAATGGGAGGAATGCATGGTTTGAATGCAAATATTAAAGGCAAGAAACTAGTTTTTTTAGAATTTTTTTGATTCTTGGAAGGAAGATGGGCAATAGAGCATTCAAAAAAAAAAAAAAAACAAAGCGGATGGAATTGAAGTGTCCAGTAGCATTCCATTCAATTTTATAAAATAAATTAAAATATATCTGTTGGATAGATACGTTGATATGTACAGTAAACTAACCGCTATTTTGCATATTTTATTTTCTCTCTCCAAGGTTGCCATTTATGGTATCCCAATTCACGGATGCTATTTTGGCAACCCCAATGCCATCCCCGTTAGAGCTAATAAAAATAATATTTAGGTGTTATTTTAGTAATTACGGGGATGACACCCCGTATAGTAACTCCGGTTGGAGTTGCTCTTAGAGTAGCAGTTATCAGCATGCTAATAACTGATCCGTAAATTAGACTATTGGTTTTAGTTCAGTGTGGCTAAAATTAAAGTCGCAGTTACTTTTTGAAAACATGGGCTTGTAATAGTAGAGCAGTTATGAATTTTGTATTTGCTTATATAACCAGAAAATGATGCAACGAGAAAAAGCATCGCCAAAAATCCTCTGTTTGTGTTTCAAATTTTGTTACTGTTTTAAAGATAACCAACAATAGTGAGCCTATAAAAAAATATGCTGGCTACAAACTATAACTGAGGAGAAATATTTCATGAAAAGAAGTTTTTTCTTTTAATTCTATTGTTTATTACAATCAATATAATGATTTATTTATATGATATAGTTTGCCATAATAAAACCAAAAATTAAAAATCATTCACCCATAACAGTAACTGCTAACTCTTGACATTTCCTCTTCTGCATTAAAAATGAATATTAAATGTTTATTTAACAGAGCATGCTGGAGCCCATCGCGAGCCTGCTGGAGCTCATCACGAGCTCATAAAGTGGAATTCATAATGATCTTATAATATGGAGCTTATGATAGCTCTCCTGCTCAGTAACGAGCTTCTTCTCATTATGAGAAATTAGCTCATTTGGCGGTAACTATCTCATTTTATAATTTTAGGGGGAAGACTTGAAAGTTTAATTTTGGAAAAGTATTTTTTAAAATCACATATTTGGCAAAAACAGCTTTCAATTTAAGTCTTCTATTCTTATTAGTTACTTTAAGTCTGTTTTGGCAAAAAAGATTATGAAGCTAAGTTGATCCAATTTAGTGGCATTACACCTGTTTGTACTTTTAAAATTATAAAGTTCAATTAATATTATTTGTGCTGGGTCTGTTCGATTTGGCCAGAGCTATTTAGTTTTTAAACTTTAGGGGCGTTAATTTTTTTTTTCTAACGTTGAAATCAAATTAATTAAGCCGAAATGTGTTTTATTTTTTTACAATTTTTCACTTAAAATTTTTAAAAAAAATGCTTAAAACGTTTAGGTAATTTTTTTTGGATTTTTCTATTCAAAAAAAAGTCATTCTAAAAATTATAATCTAAAAATGCTCAATCTAGCATTTTTTGACTTCCCGTTAAAAAACAAAAAATCCTGCCTCCCTTCCCATTTGAAAACATTATTTCTCATATCCAACTCATTTTATTGACTTTAAATATCAAAAATAAGTATCAAATATTTGTCAGTTTTAGTTTTTTTCATGGTGTTAAATGTGATGTTAAATATAAATATCAAATATTATGAATTTAGATATTTTAAAATTTGTACTTAAATTTTAATGTTTTTTTTAATATATATGAATATGCATTTGAATTAAAATATTTTAAATTTAATTAATATTTGTGTTTTTAAACTTTATAATACTTTTGTAATGAGATTAAATATTGATATCAAATATCTTTAGATATTTAAATATATGTAGTTAAATTTTCTTAATATATTAAGCTGTTAAGATGTTGTTTTTTAGTATGTAAAAAACAAACAACTTAATCCTTAATATAAATAAAATATTAAAAAAAACAAACAACTTAATACATGGGTGGTTGTTTGAAATAACTTAATATTAAAACAAACAACTTAATATATGATATTAAGTACCATTCAACATTTGTCTCAAAAAAAATTCGATTAAGCATTAAATAAAAAAATCAAATGCCCCCTTAGTTTGAATTTAATTTATATATTGTTTATGTTAATTTAATTTAATGAGAATATGAATGTTCTAATTAATTATGTTTGAAAAATTAACATTAAAAATTTAATGTTACCATTTTTAAAAATAGTTAGTATATTATTTTGAAAAAAAAAGGATACACATGGGTGGTTGTTTTTTGGAAAAGATCACATGTGTAGCTTTGAGTTATTTTTGTTTGGTTAGTCATCAGTGTTATTGCCTCATGATACACGAACACAAGAAAAAACAAAATGAGAATTGCTTTTGTTTTATTTTTGGTTGTCTTCTGTAATATTTTCACCAGGTTTATAAAAAATTGTGTAACTAATTGTGTAAGAGAGATAGTTTAATTTACTAGTTTTATTTTGTAAATAAGGAGTTTTTGGAGGATGTATGGGTGTCCGTGTGGAGGATGTGATATGTTCATGTAGTTGTTCGTCTGATTGTTTGTGTGCTTGTTCGTGCGGTTCGTGTGGTATTGGGTAGTTGTCCGTGTGATTATTCGCATGATATTTGGTCAATTGTTCTTGTTGTATTCATATTGTGAATGTGTTATGATCTTGCGGTAATCAGGTACTCAGAATTATACCACAAATATAAACGGGATACTAGGTTTTTTTTTATTCTAATTTATTTGTTAAGTATTAACTTGTAATTTGTCATAATTTTAACTGTTAATTGAGTGTGAATTATGATTTCTATTTGAGTATATATATTTTGTCATTTTGGGCTATAAATATATAGACATATGTGTTGTATTCTAATTACTAATTCTCGAGTCAACAATGATTTTTTAGAGTTCCACTAAGTTAAAGAAGAGCAGAATGCATGAAGAAGAAGAGATTCAGAGGAAAAGAGACCAAACACAATAAAAAAACAAATATCAATAAACAATATTCGAACCCTCAAAAAAAAGAAATCAGAGTTTATATATCATGGCTAGATAAACAATAAAAATAAAAGATATTTTTATATTTACCGCGCATCAAACATGTTTATTTAATGAAAATAGCAAAGGGTAAAATAGTAATTTAACCAAGTATTGGAACCCAAGTACAACAAACATATAGCCGAAGCCTGATATAGTGATATTAACATTCTTCCCTATTTGTATAATTGGTTCAAGTCCTAGCTTTTTTCTTAGGTAGACTAATTTTTCTTTAAGCAGTAACTTAATGAAGATATCAGCTAGCTGCTTTTCAGTTCTAGAAAAAATCATATTTATTTCATTAGTCTCAATCGCATCTTTGATAAAGTGATATTTAAGCACTATGTGTTTTGTTCTACTATGCATTACAACATCACTAACTATGAATATAGTGGACAGATTGTCACATAATATATCAGTCGGGTATTTTAATGGTTCATCCAGATCAGTCAATAATTTTCTTATCCATGAGGCATGTGATGTGGCTACTGAAGCAAAAACATATTCAGCTTCAGTAGTGGATAGAGCAATTATGGATTGTTTCTTGGATGACCAAGAAACAGCCGTAGTTCCTAGTGTAAAGATGTATCCAGAAGTATTTCGATAGTCTTCTGGACATACCCCCTAGTCACTATCATAATAACTAAATAATTTCGTGTGTATAGTTCTTAATTTCTTTAGTCCTTAGTCTAAAGTCTATTTAAGATATCTTAGAACTTGTTTAGCAACACTAAGATGTATATGGTTAGGTGCATGCATAAATCTAGATAAAAGGTGTATAGTAAATACTATATCAAGGTCGTGTGGCAGATGCATATAGTATACTACCAATTAGGCTTTTGTATGATTTACCATCAGTAATTTTTGGTTTAAAACTAGTGGTGTAGAAATTAGGTTACAGTTACTCATGTCATAGTTTTTCAGAATATAGTGAATATATCTTGTTTGGCATACTGATACACCATTTGAGTCTTGAAGGATTTCAAGTCACAAGATGTGATTCAAAGAGCACAGGTCTGACATTTCATATTTGTTTTGCATGTCGTGTCTAAAGGCTTCTATTAATTCTGATTTATTATTCATAAAGATTATGTCATCTACATAGATTAATATAATCAATATTCTAGAATTTTTAGCATTTTTAATATATTGTTGGCTCACTCATACTTCATTTGAATCCTTGGTTCAATAAGAGTTTATTTATTGATACCAAGCACGAGGAGCTTGTTTCAACCCATAAAGGGCCTTGTTTAATCTATAAACATAGTGCACATCCCCTTATTTTAAAAACCCAAGGAATTGTTCTACATAAATATCTTCCTTGAGATTACAATTCAAGAAAGCTAATTTAATTTCTAGTTGGAATAAAGTCCAACCTTTCTGTCCAGCTAAGGCTATTAAGAATCTCATAGTTTCTAACCTTGCTATAGGAACAAAGTTTTTGAAATAATATATGCTAAGCTTTTGGGAATAACCCTTGGCTACTAATCTGGCCTTATATAAAGGTTGATTAGTGTTTGGTTGATTCTTAATCTTAAATAATCACTTAACTCCAATACTGTGTTTATTTTGGGGTAAGTCTACTAGTGTCTAAGTATAGTTTTTTTTTCTATGATGGACATTTCTGTCTTCATAGCATCAACTCATACTTGATGTTTTACTGTCTCTTCATAGTTGAGTGGTTAAATTGAGGAGTAGTTATATTGTTGGTATATTTTATTTATGAACTGATATTTGACTAGTGTAACAATGTTATCATTTTCTTCTATGTATGATTGTGACTCAGAATGAGAACTAGAAACGTACTTTGGCTTTCTTTATGTGCTATCACTTACTGATAATTCTAAATTCCAGCCTTGTATGCCAATAGTTTGCACATCAAAATTTTGCAAATTTTCATTCCATTTAGCATTTTCATTAATAATTAAATCTCTACCGACTGCTCACCAAAAATATTTTTTTTTCTGATGAATACAGTCTGTAATCATTGGATTATTGACTATATCCAACTAGAATACTATTTTAGACTATTGGAGTCTAATTTTGTTCTAGTAGGCTTCCATATGAGGGAGTAACAGACATTCCCAAATACTTTCAGATATTTTACATTGGGTTTCCTCCCACTTCAAGCCTGTAATGGAGTGAGGTTGTTTAATGTCCTAGTGGGGCATCTATTGAGCAGATAAACTGCTATATTTACAGCTTCTGCCCAATAGTGTTTAGGAATTTGTTTTTCATTTAAAAGAGTTCCGACCATTTCCACCACACTCCTATTTCTCCTCTCTACAATGTCATTCTATTGTGGCAAGTAAGAGGTGGTTAGGTGTGTATGAATTTCTCTCTATTCACAGAAATTATTGAATTTCTATGAGAGAAACTCACCTCCTCTATCTATTCTATAATTTTTCATACTTAGGCCAAATTGCCTTTTTATCAAGGATAGAAATTTCTTGAATTAATCAACGACTTCAGCCTTGTGTTTCAAGAAATACACCCACATATGCATAGTGCAATCTTCAACAAATAATAAAAAATAGTTCTTGTTTGCCAAGGATTTAACTGACATAGGTCTAAAAATATCTACATGAACTAACTATAGAGGCTGTGATGCTCTATATGCAGTGCTATTGGGAAAGCTCTGTCTAGATTGCTTGCTCAAGGCACATTCATCACAAACTAAAGTGGGGGTGTTTAAGGTAGAAGGCACCCCTCTCACAAGTTGGTTCTGAAAAAGTATTTTTAAATTTGTGTAGTTAAGGTGCCCAAACCTTCTATGCCACAAGGATGCCTCTAGTTCAGTAATCATGGTTAATGCCCTGTCTATTATCTGATCAAGGGTCAGTAGAAAACTCCTTCCACTGGACATTTTTACTAACCACAGAAGATCCTCTGACTCTTGATCAATATGTGACATATGTTATTTTTTAATACCAGACTAAATCCTTTCTCTATTAACTATCCAACACTGAGGAGATTTTGGTCCAATGCTAGAACCAGCAAGACATCACTTATGATTTTATATTTTGGGGGTATGAAAATAGTGATTCTGCCCTTTGCTTTTGATTGGACAAGGTTACCATTTCCTAGTTTAACTTATGAATTTACTAATGGTTGTAAATTCATAAATCTATTGTGATTTCAAAACATGTGGTTTGAACAATCACTATCTAGAAACCATACATTTGGAGAAGAAGTTTTTATGGTTTCAAACATATAGAATAAGTATTCTGCAGGGGTTATTTCCTCTACACAACTAGCACACATGATGTGCTTCAACCTATAGTCTTTAGAAATGTGCCCAAACTTTTTATAGTTTAGGCATTGGTTTTGTTTTCTAAACCAATACTATTTCTTAGTATGGTTAATTCTCTTGCATATATTGCAAAAGATATGTGAACCTTTCAGAGGGATATTTGAGGTTATAGTAGAGGTATGGTTTTTATTTTTATTTCTATTCTTATTTTTAGAAACATACCTAAATAGCCTTTTTTTTACATTTTACTCCTGTTGCTTGATTGTCTTCTTTCATAGTTTGAGTCTCTCATCTTGATTGTATGACTGATTCAACAGTTGATTCTGCTCTCTTGAGTAATCTGCTCTCATAGGATTTTAGAGAACTAATGACTTGTTGAGTAGTCAAGTTAGATAGGTCTTTTGTTCCTCTATTACTACCACAATATGATCAAATTTATCAGGCATACATATGAGTAATTTCTCAACTAATCGAGTTTCTGTAATAATTTCTCCATGCAATTTTAATTAATTTACCACATCCAGAAACTGAGTAGAGAACTCAGTAAGAGAATCTGAGTTATTCATTCTCAAATTCTCAAAGTCTTTTCTTAATGAATAAAGAAGAGCTCCTCAGAATTTTTCATTTCCCTGGAACTCTTCTTTCAGAAGATCCCAAGCCTCTTTAACTTGAGTACAACCCAATTATCGAGGAAAATTAACATTATTGACTCTTTGTTGGATGAACAGTAGTGCCTTGGTATTAGATTTTCTTAACTCTCATTTTTTTAAAACCTCATTTTCTTCTAGAGATGAAGGGCTTATTGGTTTTGTGTAACCAGAATCTACAATCTCTCATATATATTATGATATGAATAAAGTTTTTATTTTAAAAAACCAATAATCTAAGTTTTCTCCATCAAACAGGAGTATAGGGATAAATCTCAAGCCTGATGAACTCAGATATTTGATGATCATTCTGTTCAAAATTTTCTTAAGAAATTTGAGTAGAAGATAATTGGGGATCTTATAGATATCAGTATTTATTTAACACAAAAACTTTGGATCTAAATAGATCTATACTAGATCTAATGGATCCATGAAAATCTATTTAGGTTAGAACAAGAATTTTTAGAATCATTTAATCTTGAGAAGATTTTGAACAATCGATTCAAAATACTTCGATCTCAGATAAACACAATTCTCTAATACCAAGTGTTGTATTCTAATTACTAATCCTTGATTCAACAAGGATTTTTCAGAGTTCCAATAATTAGAAGAAGAGCAGAATGCATGAAGAAGAAGAGATTCAAAGAAAAAGAGAGCAAGCACAATAAAAAAACATATATCAAAAAATAACATTTAATCCTTCAAAAAAAAGAAATCAGAGTTTATATATCATAGCTTGATAAACGATAAAAAAAAGATACTTTTATTTTTATAATGCATTAGATGCGTTTATTAATGTATAGTAGAGGATAAGATAATAATTTTAACCAAGTACCTAGAACCCAAGTACATCAAACATAAGGCTGAGACCCATTATCAACAATATTTTGGATATAACATTTGTGAAACCCAAAATTAGTTTGGAATTACATGTATTTTTGATGAGGTTTTAAATAGACAAAATTAAGATTTGATCGTGAGATAAATCAAATAACTTAATTGTTGGATCAATAAATAGTTTCAAGATCAATTTTTATTTTTGGGCTTTATCTCAGTCAATCTCAACAGTTCATTCCTAAAGATGACAAATATAATATATATATAAAAGAAAGACTATATATCAAGTGAATATTATTCAATACAATCCCAACATACATATATATAATAATATAGTATATATACATATCAATGTGTCCAACAATCTCAATCACGACCTCTACCTCTAGCTCTCCCTCGATCCCATGTGGGTGTGATCCAAAATGTTGACGATGTCATCGAAGTTTTAGTGCCTGCATATGATGCTAATGGCTCTAGTATGGTGGTGATTTAATAAATGTGATGCTCTTGTCCAATTTGGCGAAACCCAACAAAGCTAGACCATGAATGTTACAAGTCAACCTTGAATTTGCACTCTATCACACTGATATGCTATCTTTTTCATCATAGTGATTTTTTTACATTAAATAGAATCAATAACTTAGTATTATTACAAATTCGTGAAATATGTTGAAGTTAAAGAGGCCCAAATATATCATACTAATAACTTGGATGTCATATGTGTATCATGGTACCTCATCTAAATCCTATGGAGTGACGATGTAATCAAGCATCATATAATATGTCAATACCAATCCATATAGGGATCATGATATGACATAACACCTACCATCAATGCCACAACGGTGAGATGGTTTGTATAGGAATATGATAATCTAATAAAGTCAACATGGAATGTAGTCCAATCTTATTGTGAGAGGTCCTGGTGATCGCTATTATGTAGATCCCCATTGGCCATGCATGGGGGAGGATTCTCTTATTTAAGGACCAAACTAACAGAGAACGTGCTTAGGTTAATGCTAATCTACTATATTGAAGCAGATGAGTGGTAACATAGTATGCCAAATATTCTCATCTGCTAAGCATATAGGTGGAAACTATGCAATAAGATCTCCAAGATATGGCTTACATAGTACCTATATAAGTAAAAAACACAAGTTAGTAATGTAATGTTGTGCAATGTGCATAAATTGTATTAACAAAATAACCATTACTTGATCTAATAACTATGCATCTAGTTGATAACTATAAAAGATAATACTCTATATGAGGTATGTATTCGGTACTTTAGGCATTGACTTTTTTTTTGTGATTTAGAATGTATTTACTATTAAGTTTATACATATTTGAATATTTATGATGGAAGTTTTACTAAATATCTAGTTTGAAGAAATTTAAAGAATGTTAATAAAATCATGGCCATTTTGGATAAAATTGGCAAATTTGGTGGAATGAAGACTTGGATGGAAGAAAAGAGATAAAAAGTTATGACATTTCCATGTTATAACTTTGGCATACCTTTTACAATCTTATTGAGTAGTTATGACATTCTTTTTTAGATATAACTCTACAAAATCGGGTCAAGATAATCTTTGTACGTCATAACTCAACCAATGAGTTGTCATTACCTATTCATTTGGTAACAAAGTCTTCATTGTCATGACATTTTATTGGATTTGTGGTCATATAATCTTTAAACCACATAATGACCATAATATTATTATCTTTATGTCATGGTAACCAAATACCCTACTTATATAATTAGTCACAACAATTTTTAGCAACGTGACTTATTCAATATAGAGCCAAAACAACAAATATTTTGAGTCATCATTATATTTCCTATCATTACTTCTTGTTCCATAGAGTATTTACTCTATTCATGGAAATTCAAACATTACGACTTTATGCTCTAGTGAAAAAATATCAAAGTGAACTATTTTTAGTATCATAACTTTGTGTTGCAAAGAATACATATATCAGTCATAATTATTTTCAGTGTCATAATATTTTGCTCTTGAGAGAAAGATCAAGTTATATTTTATAATCATTCTCACACTATGATATTGCATTCTAGAGAGAATTTGTGTTAGTTATAGTATCCTACCTCTATGACATCATACTCTAAAGAATAGTTACTTTGAGTTTTTACATTCATTTTTGTCTTGACTTCTAGCTTAAAGCATTGCACATATTTCTAAAGTATAAAAGTAATACTTAGAGAAATTCATAAAAAGATGAAGATAAAAATTGGATTTCAAGCCAAGAGTACCCAAGAAATCTACAAGGCATGGTTCCAACCCTTAATTAAAAGAAATCCAAGGTGAATGTGAACAAAAATTATTGGGATTAGAACCTCACTTGAACTTTCATTAGGAACCTTCAATTCCAAGAGATGTCTCTCAAAATATCACACATGAATTATTCCCTAATGTCAAGCTAATTAGAACTAAAACTTAGAGTTCTTGTTGTAAGGTAGGTTTATGTATGTCGGTCATGATGAACCATGACATATGTGTTATGGGACATACTCACGTAGTGTAGTAAAAAGGAGGTGACAATCTTCTAATCATAATGCATAAGATAAACCAATAAATGGAAATATAATATTGAGGTCAGTTTAATCATTACAAATATGATGCTTATGGTGCTGAAAACATGAACATACTTATGACCAAATTTAATGTATATATTCTAAAAGAACTAACCTTAAGTGATATGTGTGTATGAGAATTTCACTAGTGTAAAAGTCTTGTGTCAGTTATGGTAGGTGATTACAAGTCATGGAGTACATGCAAGATGATATGCTTCATATGGTAGTGACAGCCCTGCAAGTTAATTTATTTTTATAATTTTCATAGGTGAGATTCATGGGAATGTATATATTTATTATTATGAATATGAAACACAACAAAAAACATTAATATATTTATTATCATATTATCTAAAGTTTTTAAGATATTAGAGATTGGAGAATATAAATATATATTCGAAGCAATCATCATGGACAATTGATGTATTACATAAAATGAATAAATTTGTGAATAATCCAAGAACATAATAATGTATGGCTTCAATGGTGAATTACCGATGGAATAACTATGCGTGAATCATTTTTGGTAGTGATAATCTAATAATGATAGTTACCTTGTATGCTAAGAAAGCACTAAATCATTTTCATATTTATCTACCTTTTATCCAATAATCAAACAAATTATTAACTAAATAATAAAGAAATATCATTATGTACAAGTAAGTGAGCCAATTCTGGAATCTAAATATCCTTTAGAAAATTTTAGTCAAACTACTCAACTTGAGTAGCAATTAGTTCATTGTTAGTTGATTGAACTATCTACACAATCCGTGTTAGATCTATATTTAGATTACATCCATTTTACTACTTATATGACTTATATATTTATGAAATTATATTGGACTAGAGATAATTTCTCAATGACCTTTTAGGACTATGTCATTTAACAATAAGTTTTGACAAACTCACAAAATCATAATAATATGCACTCATGATACTTGTGGAATTATAATGGCTAAGGCTCAAGTGGTACATCATCATCTGAAGAAGGTTGTACTCACCCAAAATCAAGGTCACCTACATGTATGCTCTCTTATGAACACGAGTTCATAAAAAATGCATAACATCATTATGAAATGATGGGCATTTAGATTTTTGATATTTAAAAAAAAAAAAGAAATTTTGATTTTAACTAGCCTAATGTGAGACAACTTGAAATCTTATGCGTATCATCTAAGGAAGATAGACACAACTCTCTATAAAGTTGTGCAACCACTGCATTACCCTAGCTATTGTGGGATGCCTATGTGAACTCTTGAAGAAGAGATAGAAATAAAAGTGGCACGGGCACATGTGTCTCCTTCTTTTCTATAAATAGAACGAATACTGACAATGTTAGGATAAACACATATGCGCATTGCTCTAAGGTCTATTCATTTGTATTGTCTATTGATCTAGAGAACTGAGCCTCCAACCATCCCCAATTAACAGAGGCTCCCTAAAACTTTGTTGATAGTGGAACTGCACCTAACACCTCAATGCACATCAGAGACCACTCAAGATCATATGTGCCAGTGATGGCGGGTCTGTGAATACGAAGACCCATGAGGACAACATCTTGAAGAGTAGTTGTTTTTTCTCCAGTAAGAATGTGGAATGTATGTGTCTTTAGCCGACACCTCTCCTCTAGGGATGTGATCATGTGCCAATCCAACATGACATGGACAATGCACTAGATACTAGAGAACTTGGTCTGGATCAAGTATGGCTCAATACACAAATCCATATGCTAATGAATAATGAACCAATACCAACTCATGTGATGAGACAATACAAGGCATATCAATCTACACAATTCATAAAAACTAATAAATTAGTATGTCTGATATAAAATAATAAAGAAATCATTACTTACATAATTTGTACAACTTACTTACATAATTTGTACAACTTACTTACATAATTTGTACAACTTACTTACATAATTTGTACAACTTACTTATGTAGTATTGACAACGTGTGATCATTAGTGCCAATGACGAGGTTGTGGACACAAATACCCATGAGAACAACATAATGAAGAATGATCCTCATATCTCCAATAGTAATGTGGAATATAAGCATTTTTGGCTGCCATCTCTCCGTTAGGGTTATGATCAGGTGCCATTCCAACATGACATGGTCAATGGAGTAGACTCCGAAGAACTTGGTTTGGATCACATATAGCTCAATACATAGATACAAATCTATATGTCATTGGGTAATGAACTAGTTCATCTACTAATCACAATACAAAGTCTTATCAATCAACACAATTAATAAAAAAAATTAATAAATCAATATATCCAACATAAAATAATAAATAAGTAATTACTTACATAATTTGTACAACTTACATGTGTAGCATCGATAAAGTGTGATCTATGTATGTCTTGTAAAATCTGGATGAATAGATACGATGAGTCTCCTTAAGCCATACCTATAATAAATTAATATCTTAGCATTTTCATATGATAATAACCAAGTGAAAAAAATAATATCAATGTTGAAGTATTTAAAAGAATTAAAAAAAAAAAAACTCACACTGATTAGTTAAATGTCTGACCTAATTTTTCAAGAGCATCAATTGTGACTCAGTTGTTTGCACAACCCACATGTTATATACATCTTACCCACTTTGATGTCCTTGGGTGTATGTCTGAGGTAACACCAAGTATTATCTTCTAAGTTAATTTATTTATAATGCATCCCAAGGATCATCCCCAGCTATTAATATTATCTCATTCTGTTATAGCAAAAACCAAAGGAAACAAATGATTATTTTCATCACACCCCATAACAATCATATTTTTATACTTCTCATACAAATGTGTTTCATCGATACTTAAAACAGTTGTATTCTAATTTTAACACATGTAGGATATAACTGAGCTATGAGAGCTATGCATATGACCCTTAGAAATCATAAAATAATTGAGTAAGCGCTTTATGCATTCCAACTAGTGCCTACTTATATGAGATTTCATAATTAAATTTCTCAGCAATAATTGCTTGAACAACTCCAATTAACAATGTGAATTGTCTTTCACAAGGCATAATTTCATCTTCGTTGTCAACATCTCCTTCCTCATCTTCAGTCTTCGACAACAACATTTTCATATACATCATTACAATAAAATGGGGCACTACAAGGACCACACCTACTATAATCTATCTTATCGACGGTAACATTTCTACTATCTGGCACATCTTATGTTAGATGCTTCAGTCGCTCTTGCTCAACATACAACTCAACCTATTGGACTGCATAAGTGGTTATCAATCTCTGAATTCAAGCCACGCAACAATTGTCATTCCTAATTGGACAAGATAGGAAATTCGCATCCCTTCCCAAAGGATATCAACAACTCATGACTAGTTAAAACTTTTCATTATCAATGCATGTGCATGAGTATACCATGACTAAAAATTCATCAAAGATCACATCGGTTGATACATCCAAAGGAAAAACAAGAGATTAAACCCTATCATATTTCACGTTTGTTTCTATCCTCATAATATTTCCATTAAAAAAACACACAAGACAAGCCAAAGATTGCATCCTGACGTGATTTACCTGCAGAGATTAGAATCGAAGTCAACTTCAAAATTTGTCTCTGCCTTCTATAGGTAAAACAAATTATCGTTGGCAGAGAAGCTGGAGCAACTTGAAATTATCGAGGGAGAGGAAACCCATATTTTCCAATAATGAGGAGAGAGAATAATAAGAAATCAAGCAGCTTTAAACAATTTCTTGCTTTACCACTTTGCGTTCATCATTTTAATCAAGATGTGTGATGAATCAATGTGCTTGTGTTTAAATTTTTCTCATATTTTGAGAATTGACGATGAATCACTGTTTGTCTGTGACAAATTTGGCATGAATTTTTTGAAATGCTGGCCATGAACACGTTGACCATTCGTGGTACAACAGGGATGAACAAGAAACAGGGAGGCATGCAGACACTTGAAATGAACAAATGAACGTTTTTAAACAGACATCACCGAGGGCCAGAGAGCTCAATTGCATCTTCAACAGAAAAGGAAGAAACATCCAAATAATTAACACTTCTTTCAGGTTTTTCACATGAAATAGAAGAGATCTTCAGTGTTGTTGCGTTAGGGGCGGGCTCCCATTTGTCTGGAAAATCATCTTCCTCTAACATCTTCAAGATCTGGGACATCTTTGGGCGCTGGCAAGGATTGAAGCGGGTACACAAAAGAGCAACCTCCACCATTTCTTTCACCTCCACAATGTTCAACTCCAGATCCAGATTCTTATCCACCAGTAGATGCAGCATTCCTTCCCTGTGAAGATTCTTCACCTACACAATAACAATAATCCTAAGATTCTTCTTTTTCATGCTCACAAGGCAGAGAGAGAGATATATATATATATATATATAGATAGAGAGGGAGAGAGAGAGAGACACAGAGAGGGAGAGAAGGAGAGGGAGGGAGAGGGAGAGAGAGAGAGAGAGAGAGAGAGAGAGGGGGGGGGGGGAGGGAGGATAGAGATAGAGAGGAGTTACCGAATCCAGCATGGCTGTGTCTTTCTGGGTCTCTGTTCTTGCAAAATCCAAAGCCTTGTGGCCGGTGATTAGCTCGAGGAGCAAAATCCCAAAACCAAAAACATCGGTTTTTTCTGATGATTGCCCAGTCGATAGGTACTCCGGGGCAATGTGTCCTACTGTGCCACGCACGAGCGTGGTCACATGCGTGTCTTTGTGATCCAAAAGCTTCGCCAGACCAAAGTCTCCCACAACTGCTTCAAAGTCATCATCCAACAAAATGTTGGCTGCTTTGACATCCCGATGGATGATCTTTGGCTCGCACTGCTCATGCAAATAAACCAAACCCCTGGCCGTACCCAAAGCAATCCTCTTCCTCTTGGCCCAATCCAAAACCGTGTGACCCTCGATTTTCTCTGTTAGGGGCAAGCAAAGCAAAGGCATGTCGTAAGGCTATTACGTAATGATCAAGGCTGGAACCCGGATTTAAAAATATCAACCTATGGTATAACCCAGCCCGAGTTCCAACTCGAATCCAACTCAGATTGAAATTATGAAACACGGATTGTACACAGGTCGGGTTCGGATTAGAACAATTATAACATTGCAACATTATAAAAAAACTCAATATTTAGAATCTTTAGATAATATAAACTTAAGAATTTATTAATTTATGAATATAAGCATACAAGTAGTCATCCTCAATTTCTTTGAGGGATGTGGCCCAGCATGCGCACAACCCAAATTTGAATAGAAGGAAGTATCTTCCAAAATGTTCCCATCAAATTCAATTTGGGCACATGCTCGTCCACCACACAGCAAAATAAGAATGAGTTATTGTGCTTCTACAAATCAGGACTAGATGCTTCAAGGGGGGGCGGACTGCCCGGGCACATACCAAATTAGCAGCGTCTGGCCCAACACGGCAGAGTCCAAAACCATGTCTGGATCGGGGAAGTGCCGGCCCAAGGCATGGCTCATGCCGTCCTGGGCCAGGCACGTGTTACGCATGGTCCAGAGGCATGTGACCCATGACTTGCGACAGGGCACGAGACCAGCATCATGGTTTAAAAAAATAATAATAATTGCGGCTCATGACTGTGCCCATTACGTTTTTCACGTAATTGATCCCAGCATGGCAGATATTCAACGACTGTAAGATTTTTTTTCCCTTTTAAAATTTAAAAAATAAAAAAATAAATAACTACTATTTTAATATAAAAAGATTATATAATCATAGAATATAAATTTATTGAATTTTATTTTCTCATCTCATCTTCTATTTTATATTTCTTCCTCTACTCTCCCTGCTCACTTATTGTGATATCTAAGATTGTATAAAATGATGAAAAGTGAAGGTATGGTAAAAAAATTGAATGTAACTATGGGGCAGGAATTCTAAATTAAGAAAAAAAATAAATAGTAAATTTTGTATTTGTACATATTTTTTTTATTAATTCTTTTAATTTTGTCATTACATAATTTAAAATTGTAAATATAAATTTTTAAAAATAAATAATATATTTAATAATAATAAATTAACGTAAATTTAAAAAATAATGAAAACATAACTTAAAAATTCAAGGTCAGAATTGAGTTCTCTCTAATGACCGAGTCAAACTCATTTACCTAATAAAATCTAAAACTATGTGAACTTTAGTAGTATGAACCCACAATATATATATTATAAAAATATATATATATGTCAAATAAGAATTAACATAATATATATATTATAAAAATATATATACATATAAGAGTATATGTTTCATTGATAATTTTTAAAAAAAAAATCAAATAATATACTAAAAAATATGATATTTTAGATCTAAAGTAAACCCAACTGAACGGCATCATCTTTGAAATTAGATTAAGTTTAGCTTTAGACACTTTTTATATACCATAATGATTTTGGAAAGAAAATCATAGTCAAACTAATTACGATCATATGTCTTTGAATTAGATTTTCAAAAAATTATAAGATAGTTAATATTATGCAGATATAGTTCCAATATGCATATCATAGAATTCATAAGTCAAATAATAGAAATAACATAATAAAACATTATAAATTAAAAAAATAATTAATAATTAATAAATTTAAGAATAATAATAATAATAAAATTATTATATTCAATATCTAGACTAGTCGTGATGATATATCATTTGCATCTTTTATCTCTTACTATATAGATTCAGAATAAAAACTTAAAAATAAAATTTTAAAAATTTTTGAGATTCTTTTACCTCATGATGACTCAGCCATATATGAGTATATGATGAGAATTTTTAGGAAATATGATATTCAGAAAAAATAATTTAATATAACTTTTAATAATACTTCTAATAAATGGATAGCCATTAATAAGTTTGTTAAAATCATTAGAGATTAGCAGTTAGATGAAAATTTTGATGTTAAGTACATATGTCATATTATTAACCTAATAGTACAGACGAGAATTAAAATCATTCTTCCACTTTATTAAAAATTAAAAAGTCAAAAAAATATCTTAAAATATCTAACACACTACAAAAGTTTAGCGATATATAATTATCAATGGGACTTATAAAATTCCAAACAAAAGTGATATAATTTTAAAATTATATTTATCTTATGTTAGAATTATTTATTAACTACAAACACATAATATTTGACTATATCAATAATAAGAATGATGAACTTATTATTGATAATTCAAACATAAATACAAAATTTTTTTTTTGAAATTTCTAAAAAATTTTTATGATACTATAAACATATGTTCATTTATGCACACTCCCATGTGCACACGCAATATCACAAATATGTTTAACAAGTAGAGAGGATATCCTGCATTTAGTATTATGATTGTTGAGATAAAAACTAAATATTTAAATATTGGTCCTCGGTTCCAACTATATATTTCTTGACTGTCTGTATAGATCCTATGATTAAGGTAAGAATGGTAGAAAACATATTGAAATACATATTCATTTACATAAACGAAGCAAACAAACATAAAAATGTTATGCATGAAATATTAAGTGATACATTTATATATTATAATATTAGGTATAATAGATATATTGAGATTCTAAATATAGATATGAATATTATATTCAGAAATAATGATTTTTTCTTTCAGTTACCTAGGAAAAAATAATGAGATAAGCTATCGAATAAAAATAATCTATCTTATTACTTAAATATCAATTATTATTTTCATCCTTTCACATGATAATAATAATTTAAATGTTTTAAGTTAATAAAATTCACATAAATTCACTTATTTCATGTCATCTAAGATAATACATTATCTATTGACCTCTCTAATGTTAACATAATATTAAAATCTATTTTTTTATGGAAGTCAATATTATTTTAGATATGAAATCAAAAGTATGACTAAATATTATAGAAATACTTACATGCATGAATAAAAATAAGGCAACCACTAATAATACCTTCAGATGCATATATAATGATGATATGTATATATATCCATACTACCATACTATAGGCACCAATTGATATATCTCATAAGACATCAAGATCAAGAATATTAAAACTACCACTAATGATACATTTAAATGCATACATGATAAAGATCTGCATCAAATCAATACTATCATGCTACAAATACCAAATCAATAATGATGACTCATACTATTTTATATTATTTCATATGATTGTATATTTTGTTTGTTTTAAAAATTTTTATCATTTATGCTTTATGTTATTATATTTATGATATTGATATTATACTTATAAATTATTTTTTTTAATAGGATAATATTTATTTTTATTTTACATAAATATAAACTTAATTTGATAATATTTTAATTGTGCACATTCAATTCAAGCTACATGCTATCTATCCCAAAACCAACACGAACCAACACAACCCAACACAAATCTACCCAACTACAGGCCAATGGAGTTGTGTCAAGCCTAGTAAAATAAATATCGTATTATGTCAGGCAAGACACGGTTGCACAACCTAGCCATACAAAAAATGAGTCGTGCCGATACGACACAGATAGTTCAACATTTCTAATCAAGACCCGAGTTATTTTGGTGATTTTTTTCCTTGGAGGTTCGTTACCTTCAGGTTGCCTATACTTTAGACACAATCCCAACCCAAATTTAGTCTGGGTTAAAAATTTTCAACTCAAGACTTCAACTCAAACCTAATTCTACCTTGGGTTGGGTTCATGTTACTCAAGGTCAAGCTGACCAGACCCAAGTTGCAACCCTAATGATAAATAAAAAGTTTTAATTTCTAATTTTGTTTTTTTACCTTTTATTTATTTAACTTTGAGAATTTATCTAGATTAATTATATACAATGTCACATAAAACGATTGTAATTAAAATACTCATATTAGTACCGAATTATTCCTTATATTATATATTATTTTAATATGACATTAGATATTATTGAAAAGAAATTAACATTTGGTCATCACAAAAATATTGGAAAAAATCATTTTCCTTAAAGAGAGATTAGAGTTGGTGTTTTCATAAAAGTAAAATGGATTTGGTCATCAAAGTTGATGAAACTTCCATCATCTACAACTTATTTTAACTCCAACATTGAGTTCTCCTTAGATATGATTTAATAGTTTCTCTCCAGTATCCACCATTTTTTATGTCAAGAAATATATTAAATTATTCTTATTTCTACAAACATAAATCATAATGATAATATATAACATTATTGATATATGATAATAATCTACAAGATATATGAGTATTTTAAAAAACAAATTATCTAATAAAAACTAAATCAAATTCAGATATTACTTAGGTTGATAGTATTTAGCATAGTTAATTAATTCCTAGACTAAGACAAAGTCATTTGAATGTAATTCTCAAAATTCTAAATATATGAAAAATACTTCTAAGTCATGAGATTTCATTTAGCGATTAGTAACATAACTCAATGGAATCATACACATATTATAGTTGAGCTCCAATAATTATAAAAAATAGATATGACACAAAATTTTCTAATTTTTTTAGAAATAAACTTGTCTCTTAAAAGAATAAATAATAAACTATTATTTCTAAATCCAATTTAGAGATAGAGTACAAAGCTATAATATTAATTATTTATAAGCTATAATAGTTCAATCACTTTTTAGAGGAGCTAAACTTAGCAATTCAAGTCAGATAACATTTTAGTTTGACGACCAAATAACTCGACATATTATTGATAATTCAATGCTCCAACAGCAAATTAATTATATTAAAATTGATTGTTCAAATAAAAAAAATCATAATAATTTAACAATCATTACATATGTATCTACCAACAAGTAAATTATAAATATTTTTACAAAAATACTCAAATGTTCACAAGCATTTTTTTCTCTTCCAAACTTGAAAAGAAGTATTGAGAATTTAATATAATTTATGATTTTTTATGTTGACATTATATGTAAGCATCCAACATGTAAATTGTCCTAATTATTTTACTCTCTTCTCTTGTTCTTCAACCCTTAGTTGAACCCTAAGTTTGACATTCAACAATTACAATGTATAGTAAATAAAAAAAATACAAGAAAAATAAAATTTTTAAACTATAATATATTCATGTTGATTCTAAATCATAATTACACTGTCTTGTGTTGATTTTGATTATTTAAATTTTTGAATTCTTCGTATAATTCACCTATTAAAGTAGAAGAGTTGGTCATGCATCTTTTTAATCCTTCAAACATATTTATGTTTCAAAGTATATCAAGTGAAAATTTTGTTCCATTGTTTACTACATTCATATATCATTTTAAATAATACATAATAGGTGAATATGTAAGATTTCTACCACTTCAATATATCAAAATTTTTTAAATTAGTCAAGACCCCACTACAAATAATAATTGATATCTAAATATTTTTAAAATTTATACATATTAAGTGAACCACCTCATTATTTCCTGATAGCTAATTAAATCAAAAAATCATCATCAATGAATATGATTTCAATCACAATACTTAGAGTTGAACTACCACTATAATATTTATTTTTATAAAATTTATCCAAGTTATGTAATTATTTATAAATTGTACACTTAAGAATATATGGTTGTTTCATGCAATTATATATGAATTTTAAAATATCTTTTATAGATTTTGCATTAATATATCATTCATATTGATAACCAAAAATAAAATGATAGAATGATCAATAAGTATCTTAAATATTTTCTTTTTACTTATATAACTATTTTACTAAAATATTAGTATTCTTTATATTATTTAAACATATTATTAATATTAAATATACACTCAAATACAAAACAAAATGTGAGAATATATATAAATAAATACATGGTTGATGTACCATTAAAAATCTTTAAAATTGTTAAAAATACAAATTCTAGCTCCTACTCATATTTATATATTTAATATTTTAATAATTTATCATTCATAAAATCAGATATAAAATATATTGGTAACCAACACATAATTTTAATATTTAATATATTGAATTTTAATGATATTAAACATTAAGTTAAACTTTCACAAATTATAAAATTCTTATAGTTTATTGTTTGCTAGATGTATTAATAAATCTTATATAAATTCTAATAAATTCTAACGAGCAATAAACTATTTTTAAGTTGATTTGTATTATTAATCTTATAATATAATACATACATCTAATACAAACATTCTTGGCCAAGGGAACCTCTAATAATTTTTATGAATAAAATTATTATTACATAATTATTTAAAAGATTATCAAAAATGATTCTATATATTTAATTTAAATTTAATATTTACTAAAAATTTTTTAATTATTTTAGATAGTCTATATTTTGTCAATAACACGATTCTACTATTTTTTCTAAGATTCTAAATTATTAAGTCTTTATATTTTTTTTAATATTTTTTAATATCATTTTGATAAGTAGACCTAGAGATTTCACAATATGTAGGCCAGTTATTTTACTTTCTTTGAATAAAATATACCAGTTTAAGATATCTAATAAATGTATAGCAATTAATTTAGTCATTCATTTTCTTTTACATTCATGATTGTAAATAAAATAAATCGGTAAACCTAAAATGAATCTAATTTCAATGATGTGACAATTAATCTAAGTTTGCCTAGAATAATACATAATATTTTTTTTGTGTATTATTTAACAAATTTCATTAGATATCGAGTATCTGCTAATTTTTAGAAAGATATATTATTAGCTACTGGTGAATATTTTAAATATATTTACTTAAATGATTGGAGTGGACTATCCAAACACTTTTCTTCTAGTAGCAAAAATAGTTTTGATGAACAATTTCTAATGGATGAAAAATACACCAATTAAAAATAAAAAAATATTTTTCTTTACGATAATCTTAAAAAATAAATGCATATTAAACAATCCCTCAGGCCCCGTGCAGTATAATTATACTCATTTTATAGAATGCATAAAATATGATGAGGCCCGAAATAGTTAACGAGAGATTAACTTGATATATTTTCATTGATAATCATCTCTTTTAATTTAGGCATATGTATTACATAATATTATTTGTTTTTTTTTTTTGCAATTCTAAGAACAAATCTATTTTACTAATTATGTAAGTAAATGTCATCATTATTACAAAAAACAATGAGTTATAACTTATTCAACTCAAATAATACATTCAATTATAGTTCAAGATAAATAATCTAATGAGACTAAAATACTTTCTTGGCATAGCTTCCTATATAAAAAAAATATTGTATTATCATAGAAAAGATCATAATTATTAAAAGCATGCATGGAGCATGCCTAAAGCACAAACACCATGAAGCATCGGCAAGTGCATCGCCTGTGACAAGGCACGGTCATTTCCAAAAGGCATTGGAGGCACCAAAAAAAGATGTGCCTCGCACCCAAGTGCACCTCACATTGTTAAACGAGCTGTCATAACTCATTCCTTCAAACAAGCTAATGTAACTCATTCTTAGAATGAGTTTGAACAACTAATTTGTGTGTGTGTGTGTACGTACATTCATATATTTATATGTAGAAACATATACACACACTTATTTATATATATATATATATGCATGCGTATAAACATATATATGTATATGTGTCTACATACAAAAAATATATATATATATTATAAATAATATTTGTTAAATATATAATTTTTATATATAAAATTATGTTGAGTATGCCTCAAATAACAATGAAATTGATATGTAATTAATACTCACACAAATTAATCTTTTAGGTTATGTTCTAGTTGATATAATTTATTCAGTCAACATAATTAATAATTTTTTTTTAATTATTCATTACATATTCAACTAGACACAATTCTTCAAATACTAAAACATATGAATAAGTTTTTAAGCCTTGAGATGTTTTTCAACAATCATGGAAACCACCTGCCAATTAGTTTTTCAAATCAAGTTGGGCACTAGCTTGCATAAATATGAGATTTACTATAAATTTTTAGATTTATCTTAGAAATAATCCTATCTACTAGAAAAATAATATATAAATGATTAACTTGAGATTCAAAGCATAGATAATGCTTAAAACAATAGTTATGATTAATTGAGACATACTTAAAATCAAATACTTTATCAAAGAGATAAGATACTCACACGTCATACTACTATATATTGTCATACTAAGGTAATGAGAATATAATTGCTAATAAAGCATTTCATTAGCAATTGAAATATATTGAGATAACTATTTTTTTAGGGAGGAGATCTAAAATGATATTATTTTTACCGTGTTTGTCTACAACATATCAACCAACAAATAACTTCATGAAGATCATGAAGAAACCCTAGCTCACATTTTATTTTTACAAGCTTAATATTCTAAATATTTATATATTAGCTAGAGAGGATGTTACACTTGTTATAATTTAATTTATTATTTATTTTTTTTCTCTTTGACTTTTTACTTTATGTATGTGATTGCCTAACATGTAAATTGTTTGAATCTAAGAGATTATTTATATAGATCCTCTTGTAGACTTTTTTCACGTGAATTAAATGATTTTTTCTTTGAGATATGAGTTTATGCTTTAACAATAAATTATAAGAATTTTTTTCCTCTAGCATTTGGAAAAGATAGAGTGGGTGAGGAACCTATCACCCCATCGTGTGAGTTGCCCGAACTATAAATAGGTATGTTCGTTTTTCATATTTTGAAGGTTAAAGAAAAAAAATGAAAAAAGATAGATTTTTTTTTTCATTTTCTTCCTCCCTTGGCAGGATTCTAAATTCGAGATTCAACAATTACCATTAATATTAAATAAATCAATTCAAAAAAATATTAAATTTCTCAATTATACTATTGATTCTGACCCTACATCACAATTACATTTTGTTTGATCGTTGTTCTAACTAATTAAAGTTATGAATTCTTAAAATAATTCATCTACAAGAACTAAAAGAGTCGTTCAAACATATTCTCAATCATTCAAACAAATTTATACTTCTAGTATATTCAATGAAATATTTTTATTCTTATGTATAATCATATTTACAATAATAAAAAAGTAGCCATCAATACTACAATAGATACTAGAAAATTAGTTAGAGGTGTGAAATGGGTTGGGCAGCTCGGGCACGTCTCATGGCCCAAAACCATGCCTCGGGCTAGGCCGAGCCAAGCTGCCTCATGGCATGGTTCGTGTCATGCTAACAGGCATGAACCGCTCCTCGTACCAGGCCAAGCATGACCCGTGTGCCTAGTGCATCAAGTTGTCATCTAAAAAATTAATTTTTTTATAATAATCAGCCACGTGACCAATTATAATTGACCAACACGTAAGCAGACTACTCATTGGCCATCACGATCATGCCATCATCAAGTAATGGCGGATATGTACGACCCATGCTTCTTTGGATTTCGGCATAGACGAGCATGGCAGTGCACTAGGCCATGACCACCATACCATGCTAGACTAATGGACTGCACCACCATGTCACGCATGACATAGCATGAGAATTACACGACATGGTGTCATGGCCTTGAAAAAATAGGTCGTGCAAGCACAACACTTCCCATTTGACACCTAGGATTATAAAATTACATACTACCTCCATTCTCAAATGATAGTCCAATTCACGCACTTCTTTAAAAATAAATAACTAAATAGCATGAAATTCCCATGACTGTGTTTTTTGCGAAGATCTTTTCGAGAGCTTTCGATTGGTGTATAATTTAACCATGTTATGTGTCATACAGGACCCGCTAACTGAATCTCAAAACCAATTAAATTAAATATAAACAGTAAACTTCAATAAATAAATAACTGGATCTTGGCTTCTTCAATGTCATCCAGTCCCTTCAACGTCAAGAAGCAACTAAGGACATCGATGAGCTCATTGCTGTAGTGAAACTTTTTTTCCGGCAATACCCTTTGGAAAAACTTAATTATGTCATTTTCACATTTTAGAAGTACATGAAAGCATCTTGTGATATTAGACTATTATTTTAGAACGGGGGTAGTATCATTTTATATAACACATTAACACATAATAAGAAAATTCAAAAAAAAAAAATAGCAACTCAATATGACAATTTTTTAAAATTAATTACGCGTAAGTATAAATAATAAATGACATCCAAATATTTTAACATCGTACGTCTATTAAACGGACTATATCATTATTTATTCATAACTAATTAGATAAAAATTTTTTCATCTACAGATACAGTTTCAATCAGAGTACTCGAATGTGAACTAGCATTATCATATTTGTTTCATAATATTTATATAAATTATGTATTTGTTCGTAAATTTTATGTTCAAGAACTTATGGTCGCTTCAGACAATTATATGAGAATTTTAAAATATTCTGAACTCATTTCATCCTAACTCTAACATCCATATAAATAGCTAAACAATAAAATAATAGAATAATTAAACTAATATTTTAAATATATATTTTTTATTTTTATATTTATTTCACCAAAATATTAATATTCCCAATATTATTTAAACACATTAATAATATTACATATATACATGAGCACAATACAAAATATGAATAAATATAAACAAACATATATTTGTCATATTATAAAAAAATAAGAATTTTAAAGATACAAATTCTAGTTTTTAATCATAATTATTTATTAATACTCCAATAATTTTGATATTCATAAAATCAGATAGAATATATTAATAGTCATCACATGATTCTAATATTGGATATATTGAATTCCAATAATATTGAACATTAAGTTTGTTTTTTTATTTTATTTGTTTGCCTCTTGATTTGCAAAAATTATAAAATTTTTATAGTTTGTTAAACATATTAATAAATTCTATAAAATCTCAAATAAATTCTAATGAGTTAAAAACTTATTTTAAGTTGAATTGTATTATTAATCTTATAATATAATAAATATATCTAATATCAAAAATCTCAATTAAGATAATAACTCTAATAATTCTTAGGAATAAGTTTATTATTAAATAATTATTTGAAATTTTATCAAATATGATATATATATATATATATATATATATAATTTTATATTTACTAAAGACAATCATCATACACTCATATATAATAGAATAATCATAAAAAATATAATAATAATATTTTAATAATTTCTTATTTAAAGTCCATTTAAATGGTAAAATATATGTTATTTTGAATAATCCACATATCATATGTCAACAACATAATTTCATTATGTTTTCTAAAATTCTATATTATTAAGTCTTTATGTTTTCTAATATCTTATAATACCATTTTGACAAATCAACTTAGTAATTCTACAATATACAAGTCAGATAAATTTTTTTGCATAAAAAATATTAGTTTAGGATCTTCAACAAATTTTAAAGTAAATAATCCATATTAGCAATCAATTTAATCATTCATCTTCTTATAAAACTCATGATTATAAAAAAAGATTAATAGACCTAAAATAAATCTAATTTTAGTGCCACCACAATTAATCTAGATTTGCTTAGGGTGTAATATATTATATTTTTTGTAGTATTTAATAAATCACTTTAAGTGTTCAATCTCCACTTATTTTCAAGGTCTATTATTGGACACAAGTGAATGTTTCGTGTTCACTATAAAATTAATCTAGATAAAAAAGTAAATTATATAAAATAATATTTATTTATTACAAAGAAGTTTACTTAGATATTTTGAGTGAATTATTATAACATTTTATTTTCTATTGATAAAAATAGTCTAAATATAATTACTTATATGAAAGAAAGATCTAGTTAAAAGTGAATAATATCTTTTTTTATAATAACCTTGAAAAAGAATTATAACTTAAGTAGCCACTAAGCTTTTGTGGAGTACAATCATATTTATTTTGTAAAATACAAAAGATATCATAAAGCTCGGTTAATAAGATCTTGACTTAGTAGGTTTTTATTTATTGTTACTTTTTTTGCTTTACACAAAAGTGTAATGTACTACTATTTATTTTTTCTAAGTTTTAATATCTAGTCTATTTTACTAATTAAATATGTGGGTGATATCCTTATTATACAAAATAATAAATTAAAAATTATTTAACTCAAAAAATACATTCAATTACAATTTTAAAAGAATGATCTAACGAGGCTCAAATACTTTCTAAAATATCATGATACATGAGAAGTAGTGTATTATCACATAGAAAGTATGCAATTGATACTTTCACATAGATTGAGTTTTTTAATTATTCTTCCATAGATATAATTTAATCAATCAATATAATAAATTATTTCTTATAAGTTTCACGGTATGTTCAACTAAACACAACTCGTCAAATACAAAGGCATGAATAAGTCTTTTGGTCCTAGGATCTCTTTTATTGATCAATGACATCTCTAGTGAATTGCTTTTTTAGATCGAGTTAGGCATTAGTTTGCTGTAAGATGAGAACTATTAAAAATTTTTATATTATTTTTATATAATCTTATCTATAAAAAAAATAAGGAATAAATAAGTCTCAGAATCTAGTATAAAGATAGGTATGATGATGACTACAATCACTTACAAAATATTTTGAATCAAACACATTTTTAATAAGATATTATATCCAGCCACTTACTCCACGTACTATTCTTTAATGTGACATTAAGGTAATGAGACATACAACCAATAAAAATGATATTTCACGAACAAATGAAATCACATAGTAACATAGAGAATGATTCTTTTATTTAAGAAAAAAATTCAAGATGAAACTATTTCTACTAACAATGTATTTATAGCATATCGACCAACTAATATTTTGATGAAAACCTTATAGAAGTTCATGTTTTATTTCTATAAACTTGATATTCTAAATATTTACATATTAACTCATGAGATATTAGAATTTGTTATAGTTTATATTATTGTTTATTTTTTTTTCCTTTGACTTTTTACTTTATGGATGGGATCATCAAATATATGAGTTATCCCATTGTAACTTAAACGTTGTTTATAGGGATCCTCTTGCATACATCATTTTTATGTTAAGTTATACAATTTTTTCTTTGAGATGTGGTGTGGCTTTGTGATTTAACAATAATTTATAGGGATTCTCTTTCATTTAGAACACATGGAGTGGGTGAGATATGCATCACCCCAAATATGCATACACGTTCAAATCACTTCCTCAATTGGTCATTAAAATGATCCTCAAAATAGGAGTAACTTATAAAATGTATGAGAAGATATTCGATTACTAGGAGCCAAACATAACTCATGGAAAATTGTACTTACTAGGAAGTATGATTTCTCACCACCAACCAAACAAAATCTAATATTAAAAAGAAAATCTTCTTGATGAAGGCGTATAACATAAATACTTCTTCAATTGAGACTATAATTAAATGCCAATCCATCTGACCTCTCAATCGAGATGCTACGCTCCCATTTGGCATGTAAGGGTAGACAAGAAGCCTTTCATTATCAGTCATGCAAAACCCACAGAGCCGAAGCAGATTTCTATGCACAGCCAAACTTATGGTCTTCACTTCTGTCTGGAACTGAATGTCCCCACCATCTGCAATATACTCCTTGAGCCTTTTGATAGCCACCACAGTCCCATCATTCAAGCAGCCTTTGTAAACAATCCCATATCCACCCTTGCCTAAAATATTCTTCGAGCTGAAATAATCTGTTGCAGATCGGAGCTCTTTAAATTTGTATCTTCTCAAATTATCAAGACACATACATGAACTTTTGTGTTCTGCCAAAAAAAAAAAAAAAAGAATCAAGCTGGCTTTTGTGGAGGATGCACAAGAACATAACCCACGCCCAAAAAAAGTTAAAAAAAAAAAATTACAAGTGCATACAAATTCAATTAAAAAGAAATAATGCTGTATTCTGTAAAACTAACCATTTATGTCAAAGAATATATGCTGGTTGTTTCCAGAACGGCGACAAAAAAGTAAGCCAATAATTGCCAAAATGGACAAAGCGGCGGCTCCAAAAGTCACACCCAAAGCAATCACGATATGGTGATGATGTGTTCTTCCAACAACTGAGCACACCAATTGAAAACCACCAAAACCAATACAAACGCCACAATCATTTTGAAAATACAAATAACAAAAGGCCCATGGATGAATTACTTGATCATTACCCTTTATGTTGTCCGTAGGCAATAAAGTAGAACATCCAGTAATAGAACAACTATTGTTTCCTCTATTTGCATGTAACAAAGGGTTACCAATAACCCTGAAAATTTATTAAAAGAGGCCAAGGAATCTAATCATTAAGGCATTGACAAAGGCAATGGAATGGATAGGAAAGCATCTCAGAAGAAAAAGAAATTTTCTTACATCAAATCTTTTGATTTAATGTTTGGCAAAGACCCACTGAAATTGTTAAAAGAAAGATCTCTAAAAAATAAAACCAGGGGCTAGGATTAGAATCAAAAATAGGATATAAAAAAACAAAATGGAAAAAATAACTAGAACCATACACAATAATTAAACCATCAATGGTTGAGAGAGATTCAGGGCACGTGCCACCAAGGCTGTTGTTATTTAACCGCCTGAACATGCACGTGCAACAATCACAGTCAATACTAAAAGAGAAGCTTAAGAAAAGCTGAGTCTGTGCATCATGGATTCTAACTCACAGGTAATTGAGGTCCTTTAGATCCCCAAGAGAAGAGGGTATTTCTCCACTGAACATGTTGTTGGAGAGATCAAGAGTTTGAAGTTTTTTCAGCATGCCAATTGAAGCTGGTATAGGACCCAAAATTGCATTGTTCTGCAGCAATCTGCATATCCACTTGATCATTCATTGCATTTCGTTATTATCTGTTTTGAGACTTAGTTTCATTCAAGGTCGTATCTAGTGCACAGAGTTCTGACTTAGCATGAGATTTGGGAGAGGTTAATATCTCGACAGCTTTATTCCCGAAAATTAGAAAGGATGTATCTTACGAGTCTCAAATATGAGACCTATCACTTTCAGATAAAGACACTTACCATCGCACCAAGACTTAGTTTCATTAAGTTGAGCAAGATTGGAACTGAAACTGTGAGCTGGTGTTCTTTACGAACTGTTTGGTCAAGCAGTAGCAGTATACTAAACGTATAAACTCAAATGAACCAATCGAACAAGCCAACAGTTAAATTAAGATACAAAACAAAGCAAGATGTCTAAAGAAGATAAAAATTACTAGTAACATTTTATCTAAACAGGCAATAACAATAATTTCTTCAACATGGTGCTAGAGCCAATTTAGTACAGCAGTGTCGTCACCATTGCCTTACTTTACTATCCATTATCACCCCCATCCACGCTCACCAGTGCCAGCTGACACAACATAGAGCGCTTTCAATTCTTTGAGAAAGTTTTTGGCCAATTAAAATTTTAGAGCCAAGCACTTTTGGTGAAGTTTTCTGCTAGATTTTGTTAATGATTTTTGATACAATTGTTACATATGTATTCACCCAAATGTATACATGAACTAAGAACCATTTATTATAAAATCAAAATCTAGTATATTAGTATGTCTTTTAGGATTGTTTTGATGAGGACTTGTTATTATATGTGATTACACAAAAACTACCACACCATATTTTATTAAAATTTAAATTATTTTAGTAAAAATAATATTAGAATAATTGATCACGTCAGAAATTTACATGTTGCATGTATATATTAGAGATTTTGTCTTAGTGCGATAACAAGTATATTCATCTAAGAATTATGAGTATCAGATTCAAAGCTCATCAAATATAGTCTCACTGATTTATAAAAATTATGATATCAAAATATTAATCTCTCAGATCTCACATTATGAGAAAACCTTGAGCACTACATATGATAATCATTGATGAGCACGGCATATGACCAATAAATGAGAGAATAAAAAAAACAAAACTATTAAATTGATAACAATTAATCTAGAGTGTTTCCCAACATAGACATGACAAATCATGTTGAAAAACTAATCTGGATTGGCCCATATAACTGCAAAGTAGAGGTGTTAAAGATGCAAGCCAAGCTCGAGTTTAGCTAAGCTCGACTTAAACTCAAAAACTCAAATCCAAACTCGACTCGAGCTCGAAAGCTCGCAAGCTTGAAAAGTGAAGCTCGAATCAAACTTGAAAATGCAAAACTCGAACTCGGTTCGAGCTTGAGTTGATGATTTTTTAAGAAAATAAATTATTTTTAAAATAAATATATTTATATTTAAATAAATAATAAAATTTTA
Organism: Sapria himalayana; assembly: GCA_029783825.1. Classification (NCBI taxonomy): domain Eukaryota; kingdom Viridiplantae; phylum Streptophyta; class Magnoliopsida; order Malpighiales; family Rafflesiaceae; genus Sapria; species Sapria himalayana. The sequence goes on along the minus strand of JAREIK010001488.1, from coordinate 2,228,082 downwards.
TGATTTTTTAGGAATACAAAATAGAGATATATTATTTATGACATTTCTTAAAGTAAATATATCAAATTAAAAAACTTTTAAATTTTATATACAAAATATCTTCGAGTTTCTCGCGAACTTTTCAAGTCAACGAGTTACTCGACTTGACTCGTTAACATTTCTAATCGAGCTCAAGCTCGAGTCGAGGTTTGACCAAGTCAAATTCAAGTAGCTTGCAAGTTATCTCATCTCATTAGCACCCCTAATGCAGGGGAGCAACATAATCCAAACCCACCCAACGGCCCGACACATACACGCAAGGTGAAGGCCCATCCCATTTTTTTTCTTTATTTTTTAACATTTATAAAAATTTTAGATTTATTACCAAAAAAAGTAATTTAAATTTATTAAAATTTTTGTTAATTTATTTTAAAATTTAGTTACACTTTAGTTAGTAAGAAATGAATGATTGTTTATATATTATAAACATTATTAAAAAATAATATCATTACCTATATATATAAATGAAATAAAAAATAAAATTAAGAACAAAATTTTATTAATAATTATATAATTAAAAACCTTGTTAAAAATCCATCGGAATATAACCTCGTAAAGAGATACAATTTTAATATATTTATAAATTATAAATAACACTCAAAAAAATATATCATCATTCTCATTTTTTGTTAGTCGTCATCTTCTTAAAGTGTTGGATTTACTCATTATTTTATACTACATGTCATTGAACTTGTCTAAAATAATATTGTCTAATTCAATAAACTCTACAATTCAATAGTCCCCTTTTGATCTCAACATTGAGCTCATACTTAATTTAATAAACCTCTCTAATTCAATATTCAATAAATTTTTTTGGCCCCAAAAATTATGTTACCCAATACGCCCAACTATAAACTCATTGCAAATTTCGTTAAACTGGTTGGGAAGAGTCCTTGATGTCCTTCTACACTACCTGGTGGGTTCTGCGAATACTGTCCTTGTCTTGCATCACCTCAGGCCCTCAATGATGAGATAAGCACAGCATTCTCGCCATCCCGTTGGGCTGCTTGGCCAATACTGGAGCGACATCTTGACTGTTGTCCACCTCATCAACATCACCAGCAGTGCCCTCCGACTGAGTTAGATGATCTTTGATGATATCATCAAGCTTCGCTGTATAGGAGACCATCCATCTGGTCTCTATAGTGGAACCTGGTGATCTACGACTCTAGTTCATCAATGATGTCCTTGTCAATCAGGTACTCCTCACTTGAGGCTCCCTGACTAGAAGAAGCCTCTGCTGTGTGAGTATGTCAGTGCCTGCAACAATTCTTGCTCTCGGTCATGACATCCAACCAGATGACCTGCAGCATACCATGACATCCTCAAGGCACTGCAGCAGCAGTTTGCTGAAGTGAAGGAGGTAATAGGCCTTGAAATTGCAGATGATGCCGGCATCACAGGGCCGGATATTGGATGTCATGTTGGGAGGAAGATACAAGACCAGTGTGTTTCTTAGCTGGATGCCAGCAGGGAGTTAATCTAGGATTGGCAACATGAAGGTCAAACACTTTCAGCCACTCCAGAGAGATGCAGTGCAACAACATCCATGATTCTGCATTGCTTCGATGGGTGCAGCCGAGGCTGTCACAGTCGATGTTTTTGAAGCAATGGGGATGTTTGTATTTTCTGATGAACCAAGAGGAGGGAGCTTGTCGAAACCATCCATGTTGCAGCAGAGTCAAAGTGAGTCGAGAGCTGCTCACCTTGAAATACTATATAGCAAAATTATTTTAAAATATAATATTCCCTAAAGATCCTAGTCAGATATTCATATATAGCAAAATAATCATGAGAATAAAGAATTACAAGAAATCCTAATTTTTTTTATTTAGTTTAAACTTAGAATTGATATTGAGAACAATAAGGCAAGTGAATGAAATATCACAATTAATTCAAATATCAAACATCATAGAGACAAATCTTTTATATTTTCTAAGTTCGTTAATTATTAATTATTTTTTTAATTTAAATTATTTTATTATATCATTCATATTAATCAGCCTAAAAATTTTATGATAATCAATTTAAAATAAATTATCATAATATGAAATAGTCTATTATCCATCAAAAATCAAATTGAAAGATGTGCTAGTAATCAAGTTTGACATATCTTCCCTCTCAAACTTGTTACAATAAATGAAGAATGTCAATAAACTTAAAATTGATACACCTTTAAAAACTCAACCATTATGTTTAGTTTGCCTAAAATCAAATGCATTATATTTTTTAATGCATTGATTAATATATCTCTTAAAACAAGCATTGTCATAAGTATTCCTACATATATTCTTTTTTATAATAAATACATTATATTGAATCTTTTTTTATACTTCTAAATTCTAATATTTTTATTTTAATTATATTAAAGTATATTCATACTATTAAAATTTATTTATTTTTTTTAGATTTTTTAAGTATATTTGTGGAGCCCATAAGAAAACAGCATAATTTCAACCTTTGTTATTTTGGCCATGTCGTTATTATATATGTATAAATATAATTTATTTTATAATATTCATTATTTGTTTTTTTAAGATAGGAGAATTAATTAGAAGTAAAAGAAGAATAGTATATTTTTAAATTCGATACTTACTATTATTAATTTATTTATTTTTCTAAAAATTAATAAATAAAATAAAAAATTCAGTATGATCTATACTTTAATTTTATGTGTGCGGGATACATTTTTACCTCCATCTCATATTCTTATACCTGAAAGTCATGGCTCAATACCAAAATAACTCTAAATTTCTGTCAAATTAAAATTAAAGATATAAATAAAAAAATATGAATACATACATTGTAATACATTAATATCGAAGTCATGAGAGTAGATGAGACATGATTATGTATTAATTATAAAAAATTAAATATATCAATATTTCATTTATAAAATTTTTTTATTAAAAAAATATTATTTTTTATATTTTATAAAAAAAATCTAACATGCATCAGATTACTACAATGGAGTTGTTGGGTACAATCTAACGACTCTAAAAATATTTAAAAAAATATATTTTATGAATCAAAGATAACAAGACTATGACATGCAATATCTTATCTTGTAGACGGATGAGAAAAAAAATAATCAATTTAAAATGGCTACTTTTTAAAATTGTGGAATGTGGCCATGCCACATTTATATACTTGCATCCCATACTAAAAATTGTGTTGTGTCTGGTATGACATAATGACTTAGATGAACCTTAAAAAATGATTCATGTAAGTACTGCACAACATATTTGACACATCTACTTTGAAAAATAAAATTGTTAAAATATTGATCTGATTAACTTTATAATAAAATAAGAATATTATGCATTATGTACGACCTCTTCAATATTCTCTTAATATTAGTTATTTGTGAGTTTTATATTGTCTTACAAATTTTAAATTAAAAATAAATTTTAATAAATTTAATTATTATTAATGTTAATAGTTTTTAAATTACATAAAAAATTAGCATTATTAAAACTAAGATAATAATAATTTTAAAAAATTAAATTAATTTGCAAGTGGACCAATTCAAGATTTCCTTAGTACATTGAGTCAATCCAAGCACCATCAAACCCAATCGGGTCAAACGTGTGAGCCACGATGCCCAAATTGCAACTTCTACCTATTGCAAACCATGAAATGAAATTTGACTTACTAAGATTTTTTATGGAAATTTTATGCAACATATATCATTTACAATGGAGATCAAGCCTATTAAGAGAAAAAAGAAGCTACTGAAAAAACAATACTATCAGTTACATGACATTCTTTATTTTCCTCATGTGATCATTAGCATGCTCACGACCGCACATTAAAAATACTGTTTTGCATTTTTCAATTTATTCATCAATGTGAGGACATGCCAGCTCCAACTCCCCCCCCATGAGGCTTTTTTATGATCAAAGGTCAACAAGCAAGCATATAGTTGTGCCAGCAATAGCAATGAGTTTAACTATATGCTTGCTCATTTGAAGATGACAATTCTCAAGAAAAGAAACGTGCCAAGAATAATAAAGAGTTTAAACTTTGATTTGAACAAAAATTTCAAGATATTAACTTACATGGATTGCAGGTGAGACAGGTTCCCAATCAATGGAGAAAGAGTTCCAGACAAATTCTGGCTTGGAAGAACCCTGCAGTAAACAAAACACATAAGCAAACCATTATTCGATTAAATCTCTTTTGCTAAATCATGAAAATATTAGAATGGAGATATACAATAATAAAAACATATACTTACAACAAAGACACATATGCATCACTTGAACAGGTAACCATCCTCCAACTACACGGGTCAACAGAATCAATATCCCAACTAGCCATGACATTATATGGATCTTGTAATGCAGTTTTAACAGCAATCAACGCAACTACTGCTCAAATCTCAATTAATACAAAAAAAAAAAAAAACAAAGTCAGAAATATGGCCTTAGATGTATTTAATATAATATAACAAATTTATGAACACTAAGATTGAAGAATTACTACAATACGTCCTTATGGAATACCCTAGGATTCACATTCCAGTGTACAGTCAAATCTACTTTTTAACAAATCACCATCACACAAAAAAATATATTATGAAAAATTTGTCAATTCTGTAAAAATTAACATTAATTATTACTTAAAAGAGATCAAAATTAAGATTTCATTAATAAAACATGAATACACACACACACAAACACACATATATATATATGTCGAGAAAAAAAAAAGAAAAATAATATTTTTTCATTCATTCAGAAAATAGAAAAATACAAACAAAATAATATGATTAGCTAGGATTAGAGCAACTAACATGTTGAGTGCTTTCATCTAAGTAGAAAAAATTTATAACTAAAATAAAAATAAATAATTAATCTTAACAATAAATACCAAACTAGTGCATATATATCATAAACACTCAGCTTTAGAGGAAAAAAAAATATTTATAATCCCAAAATCACTTTTATGATTTTATATATATATAAATAATATGTTTATTGATAGAAAGTTATAGCTATAAAATAATTTTGAATATCTAATATGAAATAACAATTAATTTTGATATAATTTATCAACTCATAAATTATTAGAATGATAATAATAAGTCGAGTTATCTGACTATTATAGCAAACTATTATTGGTTTGAAACTAATAAAATCTACTCCTTCAAAAAATAATTAATTCCCAACTACTTATAAGTTACTAATGTCATTGTTATGTAATAAATCTTTACACTCAATCAAAAAATAATAATATATTATTTTTGTCTAGAAAACAAAATTAATTCCATGAAAATTAGAAAATTTGATGTCACATTTCCTCTTTGTAATTGTAAGTTCTCAACTAAAATATGAGTAGGCATCTATTCTACTAGCTTTAATTTCTAAAAAAAATCTCTCATCCTGAAACTCTCTTCACATATCTAAGAGCCTAAAAAATTATATTCATATAAATTTTTCTAAGAGAATCGAAAAAATTACTAAATATACTAACAACATTGATAATAACTGATCTAATAATTATAAAATAATTAAAATTTCTTATGATTCTTTTATATCTAAAAATTATAAATTTGATCTCTCGTCCTGTATCAAGTTGTAACCCAATGAATATACATCCTAATAAGTTATGATCTAGAACATAATGCCACTAGAAAAAAAAATTATATATCATGAATAAGCAACATTGATACTAAGAAGGTATATGAAATCATGAAATACATTAAATACATTATTTGAAATTCAATTTGCAAAAAAATCTTTAATTGAGAAATTCATCGATAACAATTAACAAAAATATCATTAATATAAATCATAAACATCACAAATTGTCTTTCTGATCCACGTAAGTGAAAATAAAAATGATCTAATATATATCTCAAAGCCAAAAATAATAAATGCTAAAAAAATAGATAAATCATGCTCAAAAAAATTACTTGATATTGTAAAATAACTTTCACAATCAACAAATCAAACATACACTTCTTGTGATAGTAAAAGTTAATAAATATTGCATAAATATATATTCCTCATGATTATCATAAAAAATATATTGATCATATCTAACTAATAAATAACTCACTTACAAAAAATAATAATAGAAAGTAAAAATTTAATAATAACCATATTGAACACATAAGAAAATATATTCAAATAATTTATATCATAAATCTATGTAAACTACATTGCTACCGATCAGGCCTTAAGGTGATAAACATTTCCTTTAGGTTTTTTCTTCATTATACACACTCATTTATAGCCTACTATAAGCTTACTTAAAGACTTCAAAACAATATCTCATGTATTATTAGATAGATATTATTATATTCACTTCATTTGATATAATTTATCAATATGCTATATGACTAAATATCTCAAAAAAAACATATGAGATCATACACAAGAATTAAAATATCAATTTTTACGGATATATCGGTACTTGAATTTTACGGATATAGCGGATATATCGAAGATAATATCGGTGTGCATTTGTATATGAGCATCAATCAAAGATAGATATATTGATCTTAATGTATATATCGATACTTAAAATTTAGAGATATTTCGAAGATATATCGGTGGATATATCGAAAATTTTTATCATTAATCCTACAATTATCAAAAAAATATAAAATAAAAATATTTAGTACTAAAATGAGAATACAAAAATATTTATAATAAATGATACTAGGAAGACACATCTTTTATTCATTCCATAAAATAATCAATTAATTAAGGCAACACATTAAGTTAGATAAACTAACATAGTAGATAACTCAATTGGAGAATATTATGGACAAATTTGTCTATTATATAGTTTAAAATCGAGATCATCAAATCTTGTAATATTAATCTCCTCTTATAGAGACTCACATCTCGTCTTATGAGACATTCACTAATAACATCCTTTGCACTTATACCACCAAGAGCCTTAATAGAATTGTTGTCTAGTGACACACGTGTAGATGTCATACCACACTCCAAAAAATAAGTCATGGTGGTAAAATTTCTACTGGTCTCTAGTAAGTGATATTTATACTCTTATGAGTATTAAAGTAAATAAGAAACACATATGATGACATGTGTGTTATATTTTCTCAATAAAAAGAGATGTTAAATAAAATAAATAAGCCCAAAACTTTTAGATGAAAGATCAAATAATCTCTCCTTGATAAATAAGTTAATATGACATGATATTTTAAAAAAAGACTAATTGGTTGATCAAAAAATTGGTAATTAATATTGATTTTCTCTAAAAATATCAAAGAACACTTATATATAATAAAAATAACATAATCATTTCAATAAAATATTTATTTTTACTTTTACTTATCTCATTCTATACAAGAGTGGCAGCAAAATAATGTGACTATAGTGCTAGCTGGTTGGCATAGTCCACAAGCACAGTAATTTATGACCAGGCATGGGTCATTAGTCATTTGGTTTAAAAAAAAAAAACCTAGTCCAGACTCCCACAACTGCCCATTATTTTTTTATGTAATGGACTCTTGCATCAAAAGCAACAAGCACAACTTAGCTTTCCATGTTGCATAAAAAAATAAATTAGTTTTTTATAGATGTCAAATTTCATTTCAATGATTACATACAACAATTTTATGGCTGTTAAATTTCTGTCAATTTAAATTATAAAAAAAATTAAAAATATAAAATATAAAATATAAAAAATTTTCATTAAAATGTAATGTAATGGGCAGCTGTTAAATTTCTGTCAAAATTTTTTTATTATTTTAATATAAAAATTTTTCATAAATATAGAATAAATTTTTTTTTATTTTCAACAAATTCTTTTTCTCTTCTCCTCTCATCTCCTCTATCACTTTTTCTGTGTTGTGTGTTTTGTTTTATTGTTTGTTCATGACTCTGAACTAGCTACTTAAGAAAAAAAAAGATGAATTACAATTACAAACTAATGAAAAAAAAAATTATTCAATTTTAGGAGAAAGATTGAATAATCTATCTCGATTATAAAATTTAAAAGAATATACAAATAAGAAACTAAAAAAAATATTTGACGAATTAAGTAAATTATGATTAAAAACACAACTCTCCAAAAATATCTTAAACTTTCTATAATAAAAAAATATTATAATCATTTCAATTAGATATTTATTTATCTTTTCCATAATCTTATCTTGTGGGTATGTACTAGTATAATAAATATGATGAATCATTTCGTGATCAATACAATAAGTATTGGAGTTATCAAATATATATTCTAAAATATTATTATTTATAATTTTGAAATTTTTATTAAATTTATTTTCAATTATTTTATAAAATAACTAAAAAAATAAAAAAAATTAAAATTTATTTCAAAAAAGAAAGTTACTTCCAATAATTACAATCATCAATAAAAATAATAAAATAGTTTAAGTTAGCTAGATTTTCAATTTTGATATGCATCTAAATATTTGAATAAATCAAATCAAATGAATTCATATTTACATAATTCTATCAATCATAATAAGAAACTTTGTCATGCTTCCCTATCATGCAAGCCTCACAATCTAATTAAAAGATATCTTTTATATTAGGATATAAAATTATCAATTAAATCATAGATGAACAATCAATTTAAGAATAAACAAGCAAATAGTTAATAATACTTAAACATCTAATAAGTTTCCTAACATATACAAATCACTCTGCTTAGAAACAAATAAAATCATTTAAATCTTTCAATCCTAGAAAAAATATTAAGAAAAAAAATAATATTAAATTTATATGTTTTAATGTAAAATATAAAACCAGATAGTCAAAATACTAAATAATGTAATGATATGTACACAAGATTGAACTCACATATTAAGTGATCTCCTCCATAAAGTATAATTGAAACAATATAAAATAAAAAATAATAATAAACCATAAAAATACCCCCTCAAACAAGTATGTAAATATTCAGAATATCAAATTTGAAGAAAATAATGATAAATTGAAAGATCTTCATAAATTGAAAAAAAAGTTATAATAATAGTTTCATCATTAATTTTTTTCTTCATAAAAAAAAATAAAATTCCCTTTAGCTATTTCATTCACTCATGAAATATCAAATTATAAATTATATATCTTGCGGCATAACTATCATGGTAGAGATTAGTATGAAAAAAATGAGTAACCCAACCTCCTTAAAAAAGCAACTCATCTAAAATATCTCACAAATAATTATCATTATCTTAAATTATTTTTACAATAAATTTTAAAATAATTATTTTTTTTATTTTTTCAAGAAAAAAATTACCTCAAAAAAATTAAATCTATAGTTCATCTCTTTGATGTCAACTAGTTCACAACTTAATTCTGAATATTCAACTAAATATAGGTGCTCATAATCACTAAAAGAAAATATCATGACCTATAAACTTTTTCACATTTATTTGTATGTGAAGAATTGCATCAAGAAGACTTTCAAGAAAAATTTACAAAATAACCAAGTATATTAATTACATAAATTATATTTAATTTAGTAATAATCATATAATTAATCATTTATACAAATCTCATAAATGTATCAGATTCAACTAATAGGCTTTTATCAAAAGATAAATCAATATCTAGCCAATCAAACTATCCCTTGGAAAATAACCATAAAAGCTAATTTTTATGAAAATATTATAATTCCTCTATGACAACACAATTTATCTCCTAAAGTATATCACTCTATCACAAAAAAGTAAATAACCCTATCAAAATTTTTCATCATAAAGAGTAATAAAATTCTAATTGGTTGATTCTTAATTCATTATATAATATAATAAAAATATCATTAACATACATAATCAATTTAATTAATCTGTAAAATGAGTTTTGCATAAAAAATATGTAAAACATATATAAATCAAAAAAAAAAACTACCAATAGATACCTCACAAAACAAGTCATCGATAATTACTTTCAGGTCATATAATATCATTTATAATTTTTCATATATATTCTAACTATACTACTCATAATTTGGGTGGTTGCTCTAAATACATCTCATTCTCAACATTATCAAGAATAATGATATTCTACATGTTTAACAAATGTATCTTTCAACTTTGATAAGTTATCAATAATATAAGAATTCATATAAAGTCAACTTGAATATTAAAAAAAATATCATAATAATTCATATTAAATATCAAAATAAACTCTCTCAAATCTTGTCTTAAAATAATCTACCTTCTCATCTTTATAATATAGCATCATCCTTGATGATATAATGCATTAGAAAAAAACTTAAATATCCTAATACTATAAAAAAATAAAAATAAAAAAATTTAAGTACAATAATGCTTGTGAAGTAGAGAATTTAAGTACAATAAATACAATAATTAAGTAAGTAATCAAAACACCATTTCTTAGTTAAAGAGAGGAAAATGAGAAATATGACCCTTGATCAAGCTAGTGTACAATATTAAGGAATTTTTAATTAAGACAATCCAAAATATAGAAGATCAAAATCCCCTTGAATATAAATATCAAGGTCATTTGGGCGGAATCTAAAAATGTAGTATGAAAAGATGTATTTTAGTGAACAATCCCTGGCAGAACGATGAGAAAATATGCACCTTAAATACAATGTGTTAATTACACAAAATATGTTACTGATTGTGATTGAAGGAACCATAATCGAACGGCATAGTATTGAATCGTGATAAAAATCATTTCAAATTAATGAAGCATGATTATAAATGCAGGAATGAGTTATTGCAAAGATTCGCGTATTATTTGTAGGCCGACAAAACATTGAGTACGAAAGCAGAGATCAACCTCTCTCAGCATTCATGTATTGAAATAACCGGGACAATTGGTAGCAGAGCAACAAAAAAATAATGAAGAGGGAGAAACAATAAGAAAGCTGACCTTCAACATTTACTCCAGAAGGCGAAAGAGCGGAAGAAGAAATTTCTAGAAAAAGAAACACAAAAAACAAAAACGCGACTTTACACACGGTGCTGCCCCATCCCTCCTTCTCCATCAGTATCCTTACGTCGTCCATATCGCGGAACTCCAAAACATGGCGTTTGTTTCTACGTTGTGAACCTACCCAACGAGTAAAGTAATGGCCAAGTATGGGGTTTACTTTCCTATTTATCGTTGTATCAGAGTTGGCAAATCTTCATGTGGAACTGTGCTTGAATTTTGCAATTTCCCTATCACTCAATCGTCATCGTGTTTCACGGCGAACAAATATTTGAAGTGCAGGCAATGCAAGCTACAGTGAAGAGGGAAACCGTACTGTGATAATATTAATAATGCAAATGCAGCAAAACAGTACCTCACAGAAAATGATCAACAGAACAGTGTTCGGTTTTTTTGTCGTTCTTTACAAGTTTTGTTGGTGGAATTGCATTTTGGGGTGGTCTTAAATAAATATTTACTAATTTGATACTTATATTTTAAAATTTGAAAAAAAGTAATCCAAATCAAAAATAATTGGGGTTTGGAGCATTTATCCTCATCGACCCCCCTTACCGGCTCACCATCTCTCATTGACCCCCCTTGCCGGCTCACCATCTCCCATCTATCCTCCTCACCAGCTCACCCTCTCCCATCGACCCCCCTCACCAGCTCACCCTCTCCCATCGACCCCCCTCACCAGCTCACCCTCTCCCATCGACCCCCCTCACCAGCTCATCCTCTCCCATCGACCCCCCTCACCAGCTCACCTTCTCCCATCGACCCCCCTCACCAGCTCACCCTCTCCCATCTCTTGGAGCTCGAAGACAAACTTCTGGAGCTCATCGTCGGGCTTCTAGAATTCGTTGTCGAGATCGATGGAGCTCGAAGACTTGTCCGTCGAGCTCTAGGAGTTCGAATACGAGCCCTTCGAGCTCCGGAGCTCTTCGTCGAGCTCGACGGACGAGTCTTCGAGCTCAACTACAAATTCATGGAGCTCAAAGATGAGCCCTTCTTGCTCCATCGAGCTCATTTTTGAGCTCCAAGAGCTCGCCGTCGAGCTCGCCGGGCCAATCTTCAAGCTTTAGAAGATTGGAGAGGGCTGAGGGTGAGGCAAGAACCAATGAGAAATGGTAGAGGGCGTGGTAAGGGCCGATGGGAGATGGCCGAAGTTAGAGGACAAGGCGAGTGCCAATGTGAGGGGGGCGAAGTTAGAGGGCAAGGCGAGTGCCAATGTGAGGGGGGCGAAGTTAGAGGGCAAGGCGAGTGCCAATGTGAGGGGGCAGAAGTTAGAGGGCGAAGCGAGTGCCAATGGGAGAGGGCCAAAGTTAAAGGGTGAGGAGATGACCAATGGGAGAGGACCAAAGTTAGAGGATGAGACGATGGCCGATAGAATAGTGGGAAAGTTTAATAAAAAATTAATTAGTGTGACTAAATATTAGTTTAGTGATTTAATGAGGGCATTTTAGTATAAACATAATACAGTGCCTAATACCTTAATTTTTTTAAATTTTGTTGACTTTTTTTAAAATTTTAAAATATTAGTTTCAAATTCTTAAATATTTCTGGGAGAGCACCCCAAAATATAATTTTCTCAGTTTTGTTGGTGATAATGATGGCCACTAGCAGTACGACAGTCGTACTAACTCACATAAAATTTGAAATAAAAATACTTTAAACTCAAAAATAATAAAATTTTAATACAATAAATAACATTAATCTGATTATACCCTCTAAAATTTTTAAAAATTATAAAATTGTATTTTCTGATTTTAGAGATAACTATTTCAAATTTAGAAATATTTTTAAAAATTTTAATAAATACTTAAAGTAGGTAAACATAGATTCAAACTCGTGATATCCACATTCATAAAAATTCATAGTCACCCGATTACAAGAAATATATTGAATACTAAGCAACACACACACACACACATGCATAGACACACACACACAAATATGAATAGAATCATATATATAATTATATATAATAATATATAAATATATGTAGATATATTTGTTGAAACTGGTTTATATTAAAAATCAAATATGATTATTTTCTTGATTGGAATCATTTTGTTATTTTAATAAAAGATTTTAATAATGAGCTGAATTTATAAAAATATATTTGTCTTTTATTATACTTGTAGATGATTCATTGCATAAAGATTGGATTACGGATAGAAAATCAAATTATCACTATTTGTGGAATATAAGTTTATTGTTCATAATATAGATATAATTGGATATCGTATCAGTAAAATTATAATACTAGATTTAAGTTAGTCTACTTTGATTATGGTGAATGATAAGATTTTAACTTTTATTTCTAGTATACTTAAGTATATTGAATAGGATCAATACATTATAATTATTTGATGCTGACTTATAAAATAAAATATATTATAGTTATTATAAGTATTATTATTCTTATCCTTGAAATAGTTATTATAAGTATTATTATTCTTATCCTTGAAATAGTTATTATTTATGTATATTTATTAATAGTTATTTTAATTCATAAATGGTGAATTCTAGAAATTAATTTAAGAATTGTATAAATTAAAAATTTTATCAAGTATATAGTGAATATTAATTGATGATAGAATTCATATCATATCAAAAAGATTGATGATATTTTATTGAGAAAGCTTATAAGTTTTGATATTATCAAACCTTATATATTAATTTTAATCTGATGATTCAAAAAATGGAAAAATTCAAGGAAATAATTAGAGATTAAAAGAATTGAATTATCAGTGAGTTGATTCAATCAATTGGTATTTATAATTTAACATAGAAATTTTAATTAGTTATAACTAACAAAAGACATAAAATACTTTGAATGAGTGAAAGAAAGCAATAATATTTTGTTGTGGTGTGAATTATAATTAATGTAAATTATAATTTGAAATAATTTATATTAGAAATTCAAGATCTTATTTAGGTTAGAGTCTATTCTATAGCCTTTATCATATGTGATGAAAGAAGTCTTAAGGTTTTTATTTATTTAGAATATGTGTATGTACATGATCAGAATAAATGAATAACTAATGTAATTGTAATCAAATAATTTGATTTTGTTATTATATCAAATTAATTGATTTTTATTAAATTGATTATGATTATGTGTGTGTGTGTGTGTGTAAATATAATAAATTTAAACTAAAAAAAAGGAAATCAAATGGATTGATTTTAATATAAATTTATGTTTGGTTTCTAGATTTAAGAATATAAAAACATCGAGACTTTGGTTCGAAGATGCAAATTTAGAGGTGCCTAGTGGGTTGTGCTGTGTCGATGTCATCTATTTTTGGGTGGTCTAGTCAGGCTATCATGTCATGTCGTTCATGACATAACAAGTATGATTTCATGCAGACTTATTCCTAACATGTCGGGTCATCTTGGATCATGTTGGATCATCCTGGTTTTGTGGGGAGTGTCATGACAGACACCATCAACTACCCACCACCACCACCACTACTACACACCATTGACCAATTACTATAGAAACATAAAAATACAAATATGAAATAAAAAAAACAAAAAGAAAACTGATTACATATACAAATCACATCAAACATGAAGTTAAAGAAACATACATATAAGATAAAATGTATAAACATAGACTATAACTATTACACTATAAGTGCAGTAAAAAATTAAATATAAATTGTATTCCAAACTAATGTTAAAGAGACAGACATGAAATGAAAATAATAAATAATAATCAACAATAATAATAATTAATTACAATCATAAATTATAATCATAGTATCAAAATTGAATTGAATCATATTAAAATGATTTTCATAAAATAAACACAACATCAACAAATAATAATCAATCCAAATATCAATTAGTATTTTTATGAAAATTATCATGTAAGTATATGGTGGTATTGCTAATGGTAGCTTTAATATTCTTCAAGTCTCATGAGTCATCATCTGCCAATAACTTTTATACTCCCACTCTATCCTAAATACCCAATTTCAAATTTTTATAGTCTTTATTGCATGCAACTTAGTGATATTTTGTAATATTATTGATCTCATATCTAAAATGATATTTGTTGCAATACAAAAATCAGACTCTAATACTATATTAGATATCGGATGAGTCAATAGATTTCATATCATCTTAAACAACCTGGAATAGGTGGATTCATGTGATTTCTATCTTTATAAAATATCTAGGTATTTATTAATGTTATGATATGATTAAGTAGTAATTGGTACCTAAGTACCAAGATAGCTTTCTCATATTTGATAAAGCACCCTATTGTTTCCCCTAACTAACTAAATGGAGAAGTCATTATCTCTAAATATGGTGTCTATCTCCATACTAGTAGCCTGGCTATAACTACTACCATACCTAGTATCGTAATATGTAAATAAGTCAGTTAATTTTTCATGAATGAATCATTCAGATTAGTGACCTTGGTGCATTCAGTGGATATATATGTCAAAATATTTTTTATTCCTTCTAACTTAACCTTAGGATTTATGTAGGAAACTAGGCAATAAAGAGATAGAGTGGTGGACTAGTACTTTATATATTTGGTTTTCATCTCAATGGTTATGACACAAAATTTATGGTGACCTCTATACTTGCTAAACATCCTATTAATGTTGCATATTCACATAAGTACAATGCAACTGGTGGGAGTGTACACATACAAACTATAGTATATAATTTATTTTGTTATCTATTTTAATATTTGTTTTCTTGTTTATCTATTTTATTTAAAGGTGCAGGTACTAATATGATGAGAGATTGGTCACATGACACTGAGATAATAATAGAGGTGCCGAAAATTTTTTTGGAGTGTGACCCGATCCACTCTATTGATCTGCCTTGTTCCATTTATAGAACCCTATTTGTTTTTCCTATAAAGTTATTGTATGCGTAATTTGTCAACGAACTCTATTCTTCGTCAATCTCTCTCTCTATGTTATTTTGTATAATATTTGATTATTAATTTGTAAGTGCTAAAAACTATTTTGGTAGACATAGTCATGTTGAACGGCTAGTAAACCACATTAAAATTGGTGTTTGATTGTTAAGGTGTGCATTATTTATATTTCTCTGCAATTCAATGGTTTCACATAATTACTATCGAAAGATAAGAAATTCTAACACGAACACATGTTTATCTCATCATAAAATAACTTAAAGAATTTTATAAAAGAAATTGTGTATCTCAATCAAAGTTTTCAATAATAAATATATCACTTTTACTATTGATATAGTTAGATATCATATGTTCATATACAATACATGA
Source organism: Sapria himalayana (assembly GCA_029783825.1). Taxonomy (NCBI): domain Eukaryota; kingdom Viridiplantae; phylum Streptophyta; class Magnoliopsida; order Malpighiales; family Rafflesiaceae; genus Sapria; species Sapria himalayana. The sequence continues at coordinate 2,211,870 of JAREIK010001488.1, read as the reverse complement.
TTATAATATCATGTAACTGTAATTCTAATGGTGTCTCACATTCATTTCAAATTTCTTTTTTTAAGACCTAGAGACAAAATAGAGACTGCCAAACTTATATTGTCTACTAGACATCCTAAGATATTTTAGTGAATTTTTTATTTTTTCTAATTTAGGGGAAATAGCCTTCATTCTGCTTGTACTATTAGATTAATAATATAATACATGCACTTAACATGAAACATATCACCTATTGCCACATCTCTAAAGGTCTTAACAAATATACAATTAATAACTCAATTATTAGGTTGCATTATCAAATTTGATACTAAATATTTTATTTTAAATATCATAAACTCTAAAGATCCTCATCAAATATTTATATATGGCAGAGCCATAAGGGGGATGGAGAATCTTAATAATTTATAATTTTTTTTATTAAGTTTCTATGTAAAATCTATATAGTGGGCAGTGGGGTGAGGCATGCAAATGATGTGTCATCATGACTAGTCCAGATATTAGATGTCATGGACACCACACAACTATATTTTCGAAATTCATTAATTAATAATTATTTTTATAACTTATAATATTTAATTATATCATTCCTACATATAGACAAATGAATCTTATGATAAACGGGTTGGAAGTAAGTTTGTATGATATTGACTACTCTAGGATCATCTGAAAATCTAATTGGAAGTTTCATTATCATAAGTAGTTTGGTCATGTCTTCCTTCCATAAATCATTATGGCATATGAATAGGTTCAAAGAAACTAAATTAGATCATGCTTAAAAGATCTCACCGCTCAATCTCAGTTATGTTTGCATGAGATCTAATGCACCATATTTTTTGGTGAATTAATTGATATGTCTATTTAGATGGATCATGCAACATGTACATTTACATGTATATATTTTTTGATAATATATATAAAATGCTAATTCTTCATCAATTTCGTTATATTTTTTATTTTTTTATTACATTAATGTGAGTCCAAACAACTAAAGTTATTGTTTTTTATTTTAAGCATTTGAGTTTGGGTCGAGGCTATGAGAGAAAACATAGTTTTTGACCTCGACCTTTTATATGATTATCAATATTATTTATATCTAAATCAATATTAATTTTATTATCATTATTTTCACTATTAGTTATTGGTTTATTTTTTTAGTTTATGTGTTAAAAAAAGTAACAAATATTTATAAACAACTAAAAATATATACTTAGATTATGGTGCTGTTAGGCGTTAGCATAACTAAAACTAGAGGCGTCATTCCATTCTAGTTTCCAACTTCCAATTTCCAAAAAAAAAAAGGCAGAGCTACAGTCACATGGAGAGAGAGAGAGAGAGATTTAGAGAACAAAAAAAATTCTAAATTATGATTTAAGAATGATAAAAGGGATAGCAAAGAAGAGCATTGAGTAAAAAGATATAGAACTAAGAATAAAAAACTTTAAATACTTAATCTATATTTATAAATTTTTTTAATATATAAATGGGAAAAATTCTAAATTCTTCCCCTAGCCATTTAAATGAATTCAATGGCCAGGATCTTTTGATTCTAATATTGTATTATATTTTAAAAATATCAATATTGATAAACATGCTTGATAGTGATAATGATTGCTATTATTGTTGGGCATATGTGCACATTCACCTAATGCCCCATGCCAGTTAGTCATTAAGACTTCTATTCCAACATGGCGATCCACCATTTCAACTTGGCGGATCATATTTATTGAAAAAACCTTCCAAATGGATGTGGTGGACTATGGGTACAATTTCATTTTATTTAAAAAACTAAATTCTTTTGAAAATTAGTCTAAGTGTAGTCTTGATTCATGATGACCTATGACCTATGACTCATTCTCAAAATGCAATCCTAGGTCATTGTCACCATGCTAGTGAATCATGCCAATTGGGTTAAGCATGCGGGTAGTAGTGTCTGACCCGGCAAGATGCATGGCAACATATGGCTTAGCATGACACAAGTTGTTCCTCAAGCCAACATGACTTGGGTATATGCATGATTTGGACTGTGTCATATCGAGCATGCACAACTTTGTTGAGTCATGCCTCATGCCATGCTCAGGCCGCTTAAGCCATTTGATACATTTATGCAAATCTATTTCAGCATCATCGTCTTTCTCACACTTATCTAGAACAATGAATCTATGGGAAAAGATAATCAACCAAGCCAAGCTTAAGATATGTCTCTCCTCATAATATTAATAAATATATGATTATAATAAAATAATCCTAATTCACAATCATTATCAACTCAAATGTTTGAGTTACTGAATCCCTAACAATGGCATTAGAGAGAGTATATTGTAATATTTGTTTGTGGATGAGATGGGTTTTAAAGCCTTTTTTTTAATACACTATTGACAAACCTTAATAGAGGCAATTTAGCTAATGTTAGACAAGTTAAACAACCTAATTATGTTTATGGATTGTAACATTGATTTTTTGTTTATGGGTTATATTTTGCAATTGATTTTTGTGTGTTTATTTCACATATGATTGCAAATTTTATCTCATAATTATACTATAATGATTGTGGTTGAGATAGTAGTTAACATGCCTAATAGAGGTGGTTGAAGCTGTAGACAAAGGGACTTGTAGAATGGAAGCAATTATGACATGTAGCAGTGTTGGTGGTAGTTTTAGTTACCAATGATGATGATTTAGGAAGGTGTCCCAACCAATGATAGTGTCGATGATGGTTTTTGTTGCCAAGGATTTTGAATATGGAAGCAATCACAACTAGTAGCAATGCTAGTGGTATTTTTAGTTGCTGGTGATGGTGATTATTGAAGTCATCAAGGCCAATTGCAGCATTAGTGATGGTTTCAGTTGTCGATGACAATGACTATGGGAGCTGTCATGGCCAACAATAGTGTGGTGATAGTTTATAGTGTTGGTGATGGTTTATATTATTAGTGATGGTGACTATGGAAGTAATCATGTCCAATAGCTACACTAGTGGTGGTTTTAGTTGCCGGTGAAGGTGACTATGGAAGTCATCATGGCCAACAACAATGCCTTTGCTAGTAGTTAGGACACCGAAGAAGTAGTGTCCAATTTATCAATAACTATGCTACTAGCTCAAGTTCTATCAGAAATTAGGATGCTAAAGAATGTAGTGTCCAATTTATCTCAGCAAAGCAAATAATCAAGATAAATCTCAATTGCTAGTTAATCAAACATGTTTAGCAGTAGTATATATGGTTACCTGGTGTGTAGATATGAGCACCACTAATCATGTCTGTAATTCTTTGTAGTGGTTATGAGAAACTAGACAACTAAGTAATTGAGAGATTGATTTTCACATGTGAAATAATACCAAGGTGGTAGATAATATAATTGGATTTTTTATGCTTCAATTTGAGAGAAATAATATTTTAATTTTAAAAGATTATCTGTATGTGCCTTCAAGATTTCAATTTCAAGTTTAGTTAAAGATGGATTCTATTTTTTATTTAATGATTTGGTACTAATTTACTTAAATAAAAGGATTGTCTATTCTAGTATATTAAAAGATAACCATTATGTTATTAAATTTATTTATACTCTATTATAACAATATGAGTCAAATAGCATCAACACCTTACCACATAAAAAAATATTTCTCTAAAATGAACAAAACCTATTTGTGGCACTTACGCCTAGGTTACATAATCTAAAATGAATTTCAAGATTGATTAAAGATGGATGTTTGGGTTCATTGAAAGTGAAAATACTTCTAGCATGCAAATCCTGCTTAAAAAGGAAAAATGATCAAATGACCCATTGTGGTCAATGGTTATAGAGCCAAAGAGCCACTAGAATTGGTTCATTTTGATTATGTAGTTTCATAAATATCCAATTAATTAGTGTTTTTGAGTACTTCATCACTTTCAAAGATGATTACTTAAGATATAGATACATCTATTTGATACATCATAAGTCTGATGCCTTTGAAACATTTCAAATAGTACATAATAGAAATGGAAAAACATCACCATAAATATTTCAAAAAACTATGATCTAACCATGGTGGTAAGTATCTCATTAGAGAGTTGAGAAATTACTTGTTGATCAAGGAATTACATCCCAATTATCTGCACCTACTACTCCATAGCAAAATTGTATATCAAAAAGAAGGAATATGACCCTTATTGACATGATTCCATCTGGGGATATGCATTAGAAATAGTAACGTATATTTTGAACTTGGTTCATTTTAAGTGGGTACCTACAACTCCAACTGCAATGTGGATTTAGCATAAGCTCAGTATGAAATTCATTCATTTGTTGTGTTGTCCACCACATGTGCTAAAAAGAAAATAGATAAGTTGGAAATAAAAATAGAAGTTTATTTTTTCATGGGATAATCTAAAAGAACTAAATCTGATTTATTTATAGTCCAGATGATCATAAGGTTATTGTTAGTACCAATGCCTGATTCCTAGAAAATAATTATATAGCAAATCACAATCCTTGAAGGAGAATGATTCTAGAAATATTAAGAGAAGATAAGTCAGTCAATACTCTTTCAATAACATAGGGAACATGACATGACAACTTATCCAATACCTCATTACTTCATCATGATGAGAGAGTTGTTCATGATGTTATTAATACTAAACCTTGTGGGCTCATCATTGATGTGCCTGTAGTACAACCAGAAGGTATTGATCATAATGGTTTACAAGGATTGATATCTATGTAGCATATCACTGAGACTAAAATTATACAACCATGAGGAGTGTCTCATCATCGTGGGACAACCTTGTGATCTCATCAGGGATTAAATCTCATATCATGGTAATTCATGATGATTAGTCTGAGTCCCTAAAAAGTGTACTTGGCCTAGCCTACCCTAGTAACCCCTTGTTTTAGATATGCTTCTTCAAAAAAAAAAAAAAATTTAAAATCTAGTCAAGTTAACATAGCTTGGATATATTAGGTCATTTTCTCCCATTGTGCAATTACTAGGGCCAAACCTAGTAGTGTGCATTGTAGCTTGGGCTACAATCATGCAACAACCCCTAGTGTAATTGGGTGTGGCTCAGATCATGTTGGCCCATGGAGTTGGCCAGCACAACCATGTATATATGATGGTGTGACTTGCTCAAATTATTAGGTTTAATGAGAAGATATCTTTTGGAAATGAGATCTAAGAGTCTCGAAGATAACAAAGTGAACATCGTCATGTGTTATGAGAACAATGAGATTAGTTTCAATAAGACATGACACGAGAGAAACCTTAGAAAAGTCCCAAGAGATTAATAATAAGAGATGAATTCTTCAATAAAGATTTAATTTCAAATATGTTCTTATAGTATTAGTTGTATCCTTTTCTCTTCCAAATGAAAGTTCTAGAACAAAGCACATTCTTTTGAAAATCAAAGAGAGTGTGTCATCTCTTCTAAATAAAGAAATTTGGATCAAAACACAATCAAAAATTAATAACAATGTCCTCTAGTTGATTATATAATTTGAGGTCAACACTTTCTCATCCCAAATAACATTGCTCATCAAAGGCTATTAATGATGGTGGCTAGTGGTAGTAATAGTTATGGACAAAAAGAGGAACATTAGTAGTGTGTTGATGTTGAATAAATTCTTAAATATAATGATAAAGTAAAAGGATATAATAAATGTTTCTTAGTAGTTTAGAAAAATAGGATGTAAGAAGCATATATAGTTGGAAAAGAAAATGATCTTTAAGTATCCTTATTTATTGAATAGTTCAATACCACAAAATAAATAAATAAAATAATAATATAAGACTAAAAATTAAATACATTAATGCTCAACACAATTTGAAGAGTCAACATGACCAGATTGGGTGTTTAAATGGAACATAAAATAGTTTCTACTAGAGAAAATTAATCCAGACAACAAATAATCCAAGAATGACATATATGGCTTCAATACCTAAATGAAAAATCAACACAAGCATGACTCAATCTTTAGCAAAAAGATTTCTTCATTTACATAAAAGTGATCAAGTGAAAATTATATCTTTAATGATGTTATTATTAGAAAATGGCATGTGAAGAGGACAATACTTACAATGATAGTAGTGGAGGAGAAGCAATTTGGTAGTCATCCATTGTTTTATGGCTCACATAGCATTTTAAAATAAGTACATAAATTTTTTTAAAAAAAAACATGAATTCTTATTTGTAAATATGTATACTAGCATGGCACAAAAACATATGAATAAATACAAATTATAAAAAACATGAATTCTTATTTGTTATTATGTAGATTAGCATGGCACAAAAAAAAACATATGAATAAGTACCCATTAACTCTATAACACATAAAACACAAAATAAAAAAAATGATATAATTGACAAAATATGACTAATTTTCTATTACTCTTTTCTTTTCCTATAGATTGAGGAGTCCCCCTTTTTGCTCTATAACAATTCTAAGAGTTATAACAAGGAACTTCCATTTAACTAATAATCTCAACACATTTTATTCAAAATATTTATGATCAAAATCATATTACTCAAAAAATGTCTAGTAATTTCTCTATCTAGTAGAAATGTGCTAGTATTTTCAATTATATATATATATATATATATCTTATTATCATGTATTTTGCTAAAACAAAAGGTTTGGCATTTTATCATGTTGCAATTTATATAAACTAAATTATCATAATATATATTAAAGAATTATCAACATATAAGATTATTGTATCACAATAAAAAAAAATAAGTTTTTAAAAAATCCAAGATTTGTTTATCAACAATATAGTCATGTATGACAAAAAAAAATTATCAAAATAGCTAAACTCATTTTGAGTGATAATTCCTCTAGGTCTCTAGGTATTTATTTGAATTAGATGGAATTAGTCCCTATAGATATTAATTTGGCATGTTGAGCAGAAAGTCAGTATATGTTTTCAATATGGCACATTTGATGATCAAAATTAGTCTCTAGTTGAATTTTGTCTTTATTAAAGTTTATTCAACTATTGAAATACACTACAATCATCTCATGATCTAAGGCAATTAAAAGAGAGAATTGTATTTTTGTATACTCCTTGTAAAATAATTTTAAAAAAGAATCAAATCTTTAATATTTAAAAAATAGTGTACCAAACTCTTAGCTATTTGATTTTTGATGCACTCAAATATAATAATCCAAAAAAAACCATTAACTTAATAATTAAATAATAAATAAATCATTAATCAATTTTCACTATCCCCTCTCCCCTCGCCCTTGTACCTCACACGTAACTCCATACTGTAATTCCATTGAGCTCCTTGATGGAGCTCATAGAGCTCCAACAAGGAGTTCCAGGCCCTTGAGCTCGATGAGCTCCATCGAGCTTGTAGAGCTCCATGGACAAGCTCTTCGAGCTCTAACGAAGAGATCGATGGAGTTATGGGATAAAGTTACATGGGAAGGGAAGGGTGAGAGGAGATAGAGAGTAAAAATTGATTAATTATTAATTAGCTGTTCAGGTATTGAGTTAGAGGAATTTTGGGATTACTATATTTTAGTGCACAAAAAATCAATTAGTTAAGAGTCTGGTTTATTTTTTTTAATATTAAAAATTTGATTTTATTTCTTTCAATTATTTTATAGAGAGTGCACCAAAATATAATTATTCCCAACTAAAATTATATTCGTTGGAAATGTTAGGCACCACTCACAAAAGTAAGGTACTAGGATTTCTTTATTTTTGTTGTTGTGCACGCATAGGAAGGAGGTGTGAAAATAAAGTCTAAAATTTGGGAGCTCAACTCTTGTACTTTCATAATCATACACTCAACCTTTTGTAGACTCATCATTACTATTCCAAATTGAGTCATTAAATTACTATTAAATTAATTTGATTTGAATCTTTTGATATATTAATTTAATAATAATAGAACTCATAGAAGATTGCACACAATACATAAAAATCTTACTTCATCGTGAGGTCTTGGAGAATAACATTTGATTGTCTTATTATGAAAGTTATAGAAACTATGCCTGATGAGTGTTGAACCTGATACTTACATCCCTTGGATGAAAGCATTTAGTATTATACTGAGACATAATATCCAATAAATATATATATGTAACACATGAACTTCTTAAGTGATCAATTATCTCAATATTATTCTCCACCAAAGATATTTAATAATAATATAACTTTTAAATATTTAAACACCAAAATTTTTCTTCCTTTATGTGCTATTAGTAGGACATATTATGTTCTAATAACAATTATAGTAATATTAATTTTTTTAATAATATTATAAGCAATGAGTAATATATTATTGTGACCTAGGTTTAGAGAATATCATGATTCGACATCACTTATTTGTCATAATATTATTGTGCAATAAAATCTTTTTGTCTTCAACATCTAGATTGACTACAAGTCATGAACATGTAATATTGTATAATCTAATTATTAATTTCTTGATACCTGAGAAGACTATCAAAATAAATGAGTTCATTTCACTTATCGACTCATTTGAGTATAATCATGCATCTTTAACCTCACTCTATCAAAAGGCCCAAGATATCACTCTTGTTATGTATGATTGACAAATCCTAACTTGATTACTAATATTCCTCTTCATGATATGTGACATACTCATTCATAAAATTTATAGTTTAACATATTACAAATGATGATTGATTGTGTTAAAGTAAATAACTTATAATGTAGAAAATCATGGGATATCTTAAGTCAAAGGATCTCTTATACTATTATTACTATGAGAATTACTTGTGATATTCACATAACAATCCATGTAGCAATCTCATGGAATGTCACTTTAGTGCATGTTCTTTAAGATGAAAACATGTGTTGATTTAATATCTCATATTGATGATTATTTGTATCATTAATCCAAATACATACTAATTTCAAATGTAATAATCAATTATTATTACTATCCATAAGAATATTGAATCATAGATAATTTAATAATAGCATAAAACTAAGTTATAGTTTTTTCTATGGTTATTCATATTACACAATATGAAAATAATGATGATAATGAAATTGACTTAAATAAAAAGATGATAAATATCAATTATACAATTATCTCATGATTAGTATTTTAGGCTTATACCAACAGATAAAACCTTTGAACAACTAATATTAGTTAGTAATCTTGTTTATCTTAATAGGAAGATTCAAAACAAGTTGTGCTAATGAAAATCTAAAAATAAAGTGTCTCATATTTCTCATGAGTTTCAGGTTCAGGTGCGATGAAATAATCCCATAAATTTTAGTTATTTTATAAATATAAACAAAAAATAATCCCATAAATAATCTCATGAGTTTTAGGTTATAGCAATGACAATATTGAGAACCATGATAATAATAATAATAATAATAATAATAATAATAATAACAATAACAACAACTAGAGGAAGAAAATATTATAATATTATTATCATACTAAAATTGCAACAATAAATACTCACATAAAAGTAAAAGTTTCTTTTTGAAGAAAGACGTCCTTGCACTATTTTAATCCTAAACTTATTGTGAAAACAAAGCATATATTTTGCCCAATTTTTAGTCGATTCTCCAAGTCTTATTGGTTGAAGAGAATTAGCCAATGACCTTGCTAGTAAATGAACAAAAAGACTAAAAAAATTTTGAATGAAGACCAAAAACATGAATAGTTATTAAACATCATTCTGCATTTGAGCATGAAATGATAAAATGTGTTAGATAAAAAAAATTATTTTCTATTTGATTTTCTTTCATCAATATATTAATTTTATGGCATCTAATTTTCATTTCTCAGTTGCAACTCAAATAATAATTCAAACAATAAATTATAACGTCAAGCATAACTATCTCAACCCTCATTGAAAGAAAATAATTGCCATTACATCTTACTAAAAGGAAAAGGTACGAATAATATATTTTATTATACACAAATACATAGGTATAAAAGTGCATATGACTATTTATCTATGTGTGTGTGTGTGCGTGCATAAAGATAAAAATAAATATTAGAAAACCATTATCACTAAGGACACTTGTCTACTTAAACTGCAAAATACAATTTCTTTAAAATATCTACTTCAAGCAAAACTTAGCATTTTGTATGCATTATCATGATGTTTAAGTTAATTTTCTTATGTTAGGAAAATCCAATAACTATCCATAAGTATATAAAAATGCACACATACAAACACATACACACATACATATACAATTAAACTCCCAATAAAAATCATGTATTTCATCTTATGTATTTACAAGTATTATATTCACACACATGTATTACTAAATTAAACTCCAAATAAAAATAGGCAGCAACGACTCCATGTTGATCCTAACCCACTTATATTCACAAAAATTTGTGTATGTTTTTCTATATAAGTGAATATCTATTGTGGTCGTCCACTCAGGCAAATTATGGGTATAAATGTGCTAGGCCATGTTTGAATTCCAATGGATGTAGGTTATTGGAAAAAGTGGGAAGTGCATACCACATTCATAGCCCAAACAACAGGCTTAAAAAAGCTAAACCAACATTTCTATTTCATTTATGTAACACAACTTAACATTTATATAATTCTTTATGCTCAATTGTATAAATCATTTATCATCTTACTAAATGACATTTTACTCTTTGTTATTAATTACAACATCCTTTCTCCAATGAATTCCTAGATGTTAAAATTTAATGATTTACCGCAAGTAAAGAAAAAGTCCATCATCTTGTTATATTTTCTCTCAACTCATATCAAATGTGATTTGGGATCAATTTCTATGTTTCCTTGATTGTTATATATATAAAATACAAAAGACACTTCTAAAAAAAGAAGAATTCTTCTTCTATAAAATATTCTATTAGTATCTCCTAGAACATATGCAATATTGCATCTTTTACACATGACCCTTTTGTCGAGATACATAATATTTTCTTGTATTTGTTTTATTGTTTTACTTCCAATTTTTTTGGACTTTTATCTAGATTAGGTAGTTAAATGAACAATGTGATGAGGTGCTCTAATCATGTGGTCATGTGTATATGTGTGTATTTGTATTTGTATTTTAGGTGTTCTAAAAATTCTTGATATAGTATGAAGGTGTAAAAAATGAATATTAACATTGTCCAACCTTAATGTCCAAGACAACCACCATACTACCATTGATACCAATTCTGCAATAGGTTTGACATCACTAGCACTTCCAATGACGGTGATAAAAGATGGTGAAGGCTACTCTAAGGGATGCAACTTTTTATGAAAATTATATTTCTCCAAATTAAATATGTGCTGGAGTGTTTGTGTTATTTCTAACAAGGTCTCCAAAATCCTAAATATCATATTTTGGTGAATAGGATGCTTAGACCATTTTGATGGATAAAAAACTAATGCAAGAACATAATAGGTGCTCTTGTTGGTGTAATACATTTGTGAGCTAGTTTGAGTTAATTCTATGTCAGGTCAGGATGGTAGATGCTACTGGATAGTGAAGGTGCAAAATTTTGATATTGTTTAATTTCAAATTGATTATATATACTTTATTGAAGTTTTTAAGTATTTAGTTTTATTTATTTTTCTTTTTCATTAATTTGGTTCACGTATAGAAATAAGTGGTAGGGATACAAAAATGATAAACTTTGTTTAATTACATAAAGTATTGAAGATTGGATACAATCAATAGATTTTGGGTAATACTTTTTGAGTAGTGACAGCAAGTGTATTAAAGATTTATTGCTTAATGTTATACTACTCATATTAGATAGAAGTTTCGAAAAAAGTTGTCCATCAATATAGTATTTATATCCAAAGAATAATATGATAAAATTTTTTCTTGATTAATAACATATTTAAAATTTATATTTGTGCACCACAAATTTAAAATAATTATGTCCTGGGATCTAAAAAATTTTATTTTATGGTTTGATGTACCAAATACTATACCAAATTGAAAAATAATTACATATTAGTATAGTGAAATGTATCAATCTAATTTTATTCATTCCACATGAACTTTTAAAAAATGTTATTTAGAATTTTATAAAAAGACAACGAGTCAAATTGGGTAGGGATTTAACGCATATTTTTCAAAAATTCAAAAAAATGACCATGAGTCAAATTGAGTTATGATCCAACCTGCATTTTTCAGATCATTTTTTTTACATTATACATAAGATTAAAAAAAATTTATGAAAAATGGACCTAAAAAGAATTATATATGCTTTGTTTCCTTTTTGAAAAAAAAATAATAATAATAAGGGAACAAGAAATCTAACAATTTTATGTATTGGTCATATTTTATGATAGAAAATTGTAATATGATTCTTTTGAGAATATAAATGAATCAATCAAATATATATATATATATATATATATATATATATATATATGAGTGATACAACAAAACTAGCAAGTCTCAAGCCTGAATAATTAAAACAAAATTTTGAAATATAGAATATTTCAAATTTATTGCAATTTTACAAAACTAGAATTGACTAATTCTTTTTTGGAAAAAAAAGTGTCTATTATGCCCCCTCAAAATGGATCTTGACATGAGAGGCTAATCTTGTCTTAAAGAAACAAAAAATGTGGTATTGGAAGTAATGTAGTGAGAATATAAACAAGTTGATCAGTAGAGGAAACATGAGTAATTTGAATAGTTATGCTTTATAGTTTACCATGAATGAAGTGGAAGTAAATAGCAACGTGTTTCATTCTAAAATGAAAGAAAAGATTAGAACATAGTTGAGTATTCCCAACATTATCCCAAAAAATAAAAGGGCAAGTAGGTACCATAAAACCAAGTTAACATAGTAAAAAGGACACCAAGTTATTTCAATAGTTGTATTAGCAATAGATTTATATTTGCCTTCAATTGATGAACGTGTATAGTTTTCTACTTTTTAGAGCTCCAAGAGATGGGATTACAATCAAGATAGACAATATAAGCATCTGTTGAGGAAAAGTTGTTTGGGTCTCTTGCCTAATCAACATTGGAGTAGGCATATAAAACATCAATAAAAAAGCATGTAAAGAGGATGAGATTCTTGTTAAATTTAGAGGATATAGTCTAAAGGATCAAGAAGATAATGAAGTAAATGCATTAAAAGTTGTCAGTGTTTTGTAATGAGCTTATACATGTATTGAAAAAGTTTATTAATAATAAAAGATATGTCAAGTCTAGTGAGAAGAAGATATTAAAGACTACCCAAAAATATTCTAAATTTTGTAGGATCTAATAGATTGCCTCCTGAGTACAACTAAATTGTATTACCAGACAGAAGAAGGGTTTGAATTAGTTTAGCTTCTTAAATATGAGTAGGAAAAAGAAGATCAAAAAAATATTGATGTTGAGAAAGTAGTTAATCATTTGATCTTGGAAAATTTCAAATTAAGTAAATAAGAATGTTTGTCAAAAACTTTAAGATAGAATCATGTGGTTAGTAAATGAATAAATTGATTCACTAGGTCTTCATCATCTCTATAATATTTAAAATTTCAACACAGACTAGTAAATAAACATGATGTTTGCCTAGGGGTGTCAAACGAGCCTGTCTGGGTTTTAGGCTGCCCAACTGAGCTAGCATGCCGGGCCAGGCCCGGCACGGTACAATAACCGTGTCGTGCTTGGCCAGGCATTGAATAGTAACCATGACGTGCCTGGCCCGGCACGGTTACTGTGGAGGTCAAAACCGGCACAGGCATGCAACCTGAAAACTGCTGGGTTCGACCTGGGTCGGATCAGACAAAACCCTAATTTTTTTAGAAAATTAGGGTTTTGGCGGCGCGCCGCCGCGCAGCCATGTGTCTTGCCCCTTATGGGGCTCGGCAAGCCTCGCCCGTCGGGCATCGGCTAGTATTGACCACGTTTGTGCGTGGTCATGCATGCCGTGCCCACGTGGATGGCACAACACGATGGGCCGACACAACACTATAGTGTGTCGTGCCAAGCCCGGGCATGGCACTGTAGCATGCTGTGTTGGGCCCAGGCATTGCTGAACTGTGATGGGTGGGCCAGGCCGGGCTTCCCTGGCTTATTTGACACCTCTATGTTTGCCAAACTTTAGTACAAAAAGTAATGTGCCAGCGTGAGAACTTTTAAATCCTAGTTGAAGAAGAAAATTCCAAAGTTCTTGATACAACTCTCAAGGAGCCTATTTTAATCTATAAATTACTTTATATCACTTAATACAAATGATGGGAAGCCTTGACTAATGAAACCTAGTGGCTGAGTCATAAATATTTTCATTAAATTAACTTACAAGAAGGCATTATTGACATCAAACTAATGAATGGTCTATCCACTACATACTACAATACCAAGAACAAGTCTGATGGTGGTAGGATTCACTGTTGGATTAAAGATATCAAAGTAATCAACTCCTATGTGTTGATGGAAACCTCAGGTTACCAAGCAAGCTTTAAACCTGTCAATAGAACCGCGAAAGTTATGTTTAGTATAAAAAATGCATTTACAATTTACACCATTTTGACTATTATTAGAAGGTACTATCTCCCATGTCTCATCCTGAAAAAGAGCATCATATTCTTCAGACATGGCTATACTCCATTTTGGATTTTTAAGAGTTTGTGTTGGTATGGTGGGTTAAATAGTAAGAGATAATGAAAAGTAGGTGTGAAGATTTAGTTTTGAATTGGTTTGTGAATGTTATTTTTGGCTCTGGTCTGCATGGAATGTATTGAGTTAATGATTTTATAGTTCGATTGAGTTGTGATTTGCATGGGATTGGTAGAGGTTATTTTATGTGGTGGGTTTGAGTTGCTGGATGGGCTAAAGTTATGATCGACTCATGCAAGGGTCGTATGGTATGATGGGATTGGAGCTTCACTTTGGAGATGTTGAGGGTGAATGTTAGATGGTGATATGAATGATGAAGTAGTGTTGTTGATTTTGATTATTTGTTGTATCCAAGTTGAAATAGTGATAGATTCTGGCCATGGGGTTGTGTAAGAAAAGATATAAATGGAAGCATTGATTTGATAAATCTAACATGCCTAGAAACACAAAATTTTGAAGTTGATGGATCATAATAGAAAAATGTACTTTGATTAAGTAGCCAAATACTTTGAGTTTTGTGTAAATAGGAGGAATACCAAAAATCTTTTCATATGGAGATTTAATATTTAATGTTTGAGTTAGCATTCGATTAATTACATTGGTGACTATAACAAAAGTATTAGACCAAAGAGTCGATGGAATAGAAGAATGAAAAAGGAGTGAAAGATGTTTCAATAATGTGGTGATGATGTTTTAGAAAAGTCATTGTATTTGTTTGTATGAGGTGTAGTGGGATGAAAGATATCATGCAGAGCAAGAAAGTTAGAACTAGCAATATATTCACCACCATTATCAAAAAACAATGTGTTGATATGTTGATTGAAATATTTTTCAACAATGGATTTGAATCTAAAAACTTTGGATTTTTATTTTCGAAGATAAAATGAAATGTACTTAGTAAAATAATCAACAAAAATTACATAATATTTAGACTCATTATATGAAGGAATTGGGGAGATCATATGTCAAGAAAAATTATTTGATGAGGATGAGTTGAGACAATGGCGGAGTTCGAAAAAGATAATTCATGGCTCTTATTGGATCTATATGTATTCCATATAAATTTTCAAGGACTAGAAGAACATAAATCTAGATTATTTATAGAGATGACATGCTGTGAAATAGAGAAAGTATGGTATCTCAAATGGTGATATTACTGTGATGAAGTGGCTTTAATACTGGAAAAGGCAAGGATTGGGGAGGATATCGGTCATTCATATACACCATCTTTCATTTCACCCTTCTAAATAGTTGCTCCTATGTAAAGATCCTTGACAAGAAAAAAATGGTAAGATTTCAATTAAAATATTATTAGAAATATGAAGTTTAGAAATGAAAATCAAGTTTTTTTTCATGGTAGGCATATTAAGAATATTATTAAAGGAAAATTAAGCATTTGGAGTTTGGAAAGAAGTGGACCAATATGAGTTAATTGGAGACATGTTCTATTACCAATCATAATGTCATCATAGCCATTATATGGTATATAAAGTGAGAGATTGCTCTCAAGTTGAAGGTGTTGTTATGAGAAGCAAAGCTCTCCAACAGCCATGTTGGGGTGTTGCATGTACTAGCTAATAAAGTTGGCTTTTGGTTTCCTTGATAACTAGTGCATCAGTGCAGTAGTGTTGGTGGATGTATGAACAAGTACTACATGAAAAAAGGGACATCGCTTAGCTGTGT
Organism: Sapria himalayana; assembly: GCA_029783825.1. Classification (NCBI taxonomy): domain Eukaryota; kingdom Viridiplantae; phylum Streptophyta; class Magnoliopsida; order Malpighiales; family Rafflesiaceae; genus Sapria; species Sapria himalayana. The sequence goes on along the minus strand of JAREIK010001488.1, from coordinate 2,195,654 downwards.
GATCTTGAATTCTACAAATTTGGAAATACCCTAGGTAAGGCTTTGGAGAGTTGTGATCAAATTGAAAATTATTAGGTTCACTGTTTGTGGATGGATTAAACTAATCACTAGAGATAAACAATGGGCTCTAATCCATGTTGTTGATGCCATATTATGAGAGTGGATGCCAACTATAATTGTTGCTAGAGGAATGAGCTGAAAGTGAGAATTTGTGTGGTTTGTTGTATGTTTGATTGGCTAGATCAGCATATGCTGGGAAGTATGATGGTTTAGTTTTGTTGTTTTTTTGGAGAAAAGCTTCAAAATTTAGAAGATTTTCAAGTAGTTCATCAAATGAGATGAACTAGTTCTTCGTAGTCATAGTTTTCAATGAGTTCCTCAAAAAATTTTTATGAGTTATGCTGTAGATGTAATTTGTTTTACTTAATAATCTGTTTTAATATTTTTATGTAAGTGCAGGAAAGGAAATATTAAAAGCCCGGGGATGCAGCAGTAGCACAATAACGGAGGTCCCATTGACTGGTCAGCGGGCCGAAATTTTTGGAGCAGAGTCTGGCCCGTTCCATGATCAGACCCGCTTCGGTTAAATGAACCGAATGTTTATTTTTCATATAAAACGATTTGTATTTATTTTTCAGGCGGCTATTTTTTGACCCGTTTTGAACTGTTCATCATCCATCTTCTCTCTCTGCGCGATTTCGTGACTGCTGCATGCTGCATACTATAAGACGTTCTGTTTCTTGGTTTTAATCTGTAACGCATAAGTATTTTCTGATGAAGGTAGCTAGTCGTACTGAGTGACTAGTGAACCACATTATTTCCTGTGTTGATTTCTCGTTTTTGATTCTGTTGTGGATGCTTGTTTGGATTGGGATATATATTGCTTGTTTTCTGTGTTTCTGTTGTTTTATGTTCTTAATATCACAACCCGTAGAACCGCGATTGCCTAACAAGTTATCTTCATTATTAATAGCAGCTCCAATGATTGCAAGCACATAAACAGTAGCTTTGATAGTTTGGAGATACTCAAAAATTCTCATGGATTATTTTGGAAATTTTTTAATTGGTTTTTCACCTACTTCATTCTGCCTCGAGTTGATTCGGCATAAGTATTTGTCAATATTGTTGAGGCTTATTGTGATGTTTTGGCTTGAGCAATGAAGAAAATTATTGTGGGGTTATATAGAACGAATAATTGCATTAAGAATGAGCTAATATTGTGAGATCTAGAGTGTATGTGTTGGGTTTAGAGCAGTTGTGTCATGAATAGTTGATTTTGGACAAGGTTTAGAGCCGTTAATATATCCTAGAAGATCATACCCGATGAATAGGATATAAAATTGTAATCTTCATGATACATAGTTGGTTGAGATAAGCTTTTAGGAATTTGAGCTGAAACATTGATATTAATTAAAGTGCAATAATAATCATTAGTGTTGTGGATGGAAATGTGAGTATTAGAATTCATTAGGAGAAAAAATAGATAAAAGGATATACATGTAAGAAGAACCAAATAAAACCCTCTGATACCATGATCGAAAAGGATAACATGATTCTTTTGAATTTATTGTCTATAGAATTAATCAATCATATATATATATATATATATATATATATATATATATGAGTTATACAACTAAACTACCTATTTTCAATCCTAAATAATTGAAACATAAATTTGAAAAATAAATATTTCAAATTTGTTACAACAAATTTATAAAACTACAATTTAATAATGGAGGATTTTGTGTTTCAGTGTACCAAATATAAAATAATTAAAAGAAAACAAATTTTTTTTTCAAGATTAAAAAAAAGTACACCAAAATGCAATATAATTATGCTTTGGTGCACTAAAATTAAAAGCATAAATTTGTCCCCAAGATGACACATCTATAGATTAAAAAAATAAAAAAAAATTAATTAAACTTTTACATTATAGCATTGCAAGGATGTCAGGAGAAAGAGGTCAAGATAAGATTCAAATCCATCACCTCGAAATTAAAGTACAACCATTAACCATCTAGCTATATGCATCATATTGAATGCCTGCCAAAAATATATGTATATAAATAAATATATATCTATGTATATTTGAAATATATATATATAGACACACACACACACACACACATATATATTTGATAGGCATTCAACTTGATACATATAGCTAGATGGTTGATGGGTATATTTTAATGTTGAAGTAGTGAATTTAGATCTCATCTTGATATCTATTATCCAATAAGTGAGTGATTATATTTTGTAAAATCTTTATTAATTTTTTTTATTTTTAAAATTTACTAACATGTCACATTGGTGGAAAAATTAGGTTTTTGATTTTTAGTGTAATAAATCATAATTATTTTGTGTTTTTTAAAATTTGGTATACTTTTTAAAAATGTTGAACAAACAAGTTTCATTTTTTGAATTATTTTGTGTTTGATACATCAAAAATATAAATCCCCCTTTAATAATTCTTTAAAATCTAAAAATATGCCATACTTTTATTAAAAAAATATTAGTGTTTTCAAAAACACTTTGTTTCGAATATATACAAATAATTTATAGAAATGATTCTTTCATATATGAAGTAGCAGCCATAGACACACTCATAGAGAAAGACTTTGGCAAAGTATCGAATCCAAGTTTATGTCTAGATTTGATATCATAGCCGATCACGTGGTTTACATATATGAACACATTGCCTCTTCTTTTGCTTTTACCTCAACCATGCTTCTAGTTAGTTCTTTTCTCTCTCAGTTGGCTCCATGAATTCTCATGCACAATCTCTCTAGTTCTGATGGCATTATCATTCATGTGCAAAAAGCCTTTGCCCACCATGGTTCTCCTCTAGTCATGATTGTTCTAGGATAGGTAATTCCTAGTTCCACTGCAGTCATCATTTGGACTCTAAAACACCATCTCTTAATAAAGGTTCTATTAAGTTTTAAACTGAGCATATTTGTGATATGTGTAATTACTATTAAAATGATGGTGACCTCATGGCAAAGAATAATAATCTGCAATAATAATGTTGATAAAGGCTATCAAATTTGGTTAAATAGAGGTGGCTCTGGATGAAAGGATAGACCCAAATGGATACCGCACACCATCACATTATCACATAATTTGTTTATAATACTAAATAATCCAATATCTACTATCAGAGGACGGTTCTGATCTCGTAGTCATGTTTTTAAAAGAATTTATCCTCTTCTTTAAGCTCTCATTTATTCTTAAAGATTTTTTTAGATCAGAACAAAAACATGGAGATCTACTATTTTTAATAGAACTTTGTTCAGATCTAGAATTGATCTATGCAAAATATTACTTATTGACCAAAATTTCCAAATTATATTCTATTTTTTATCCATTAAAAAAAAAACTACTACATCCCTAAATATCATCTTTTAAAGCTTTGGGGCTATAACTATACCCATGTTTGAAGGTAAAAACTATGATTATTAGAGTGTTAAGATAAAGACTCTTTATGTTGTAAGACATCTAGGAACTTGTTAGTGAAGGGTTCCCAAAACCCATAGATCTCTTTTATGTTGAAGAAAAAAAGACACTAAAGGTAATAAAATAAAATAAACTAGATGCTAAAGCATTATTATTTATCCAACAGGGTGTTATTATTGCAATGTTTTTCAAAATAATTGGATCAACCAAGGATAATGATAGTTGGGATTTACTTTAAAAGGAATTCTTAAGAGATAATACAAGTTGAGGAATTAAACTTCAATGATCGAGAAGTATTAGGCAATTCCACTTTCATCTTTATGATTTCACAGATTCAGAATAAAAAAAATAGAAAAACAAAAAATGATATATATATATATATATATCCATAACCACAATCCAACAAACCATGAGAAACAAAATCAAAACCACAACAGAAACACGAAAAATAACGTGGTTCACTAGTCGTTCAGCACGACTAGCTACATCCACCAAAAAATACTTATGTGTTTACAGATTATAACCAAAATAAGTCTTACAGATTTGTGAGCAGAAGCAGTCGCGAAGAAAATCATGTAGAGAGAAGAAAATGAAGATGAATAGTTATACAAGCAAAAATTGCAATAGTACAAAAAACATTAATAAAAATAATTTATATTAATAACAGAGCGAGTTAGATCACTTGGATGGACTGGGTTCTGCTCCAAAAATTTTTTCGGCCCTCTAATCGAACAGCGGGACCCTCGTTATTGTATTATTGTTGTATTCTCAACCTTTCAACATTTTATTTCCTGCACCTAAAAAATATTGAAACAAAAAATATTTTGTTTTATACAAAAAAGTTTATCAAAATAAAATATATATACAACAAGAAAGGATTTTTAGAATAAACTTAAAATATATGGTGAAAATATCTTTAAAGTTTGATATACACTTGTCTTATAACTAGGTTGATATACATTTTGAAAATTAACTAGGTTGATTAAAATAATTACTTATACACTTGTCTTATATGTTTGATCCCATAGTTGAATCATTGAAGAAACTAAGGACCTCTTTGAGCTTAACATCCATCATGTACTTAGTTCATTAAAATCTTATGAATAATACCCCATTTGTAAGGCCTTCCTATTGCACATGTAATGTCTAAAAGAAGAATAATTATAAAGAAGGAGACTAATGGTACAAATCCAAGAACTAGTGCCAAAACTATAAAAGGTTTAGATACTTTTCTAAGGATTCTATAGACAAAAATATACACAACAAGCTAGTTGTGCTGAAAAAAAATTTTTAGAATAACACATATAATACATGTTAAATATCTAAAAATATCATGTTTCCTAATGTATTGTTTTTTGGACAGTGGTTATTCAAACCACATGTCTAGAAACAATAAGATATTTATGAACTTACAATCATCAACAACCTTACAAGAAAAAATGAGAAATGATGACCTTGTAAAACTAAAAAGAAAAGGCAAGGTCAGAATCTCCACTTCCATAAGAGAGAAAGTCATTTACAATATGTTGTTTGTTCACAAGTTAGACTAAAACCTCTGAAGTATGAGATAATTGATGCAAAATGGGTATAAAATAGTATTTTAATAAAATCATTGTACTATATATGATAAATAGTTAAAAGACACTCCTTGGACAATAGTGATGTCTAAAGGCAAAAGCTTTTCCTTAACTCTTGATCATAATATAGACATTGTATTAAATATGCATACCATTCAAATAACTAATATGTGATATCAAAGGATGAGATACTTAAAATTATAGAAGCTTAGAGCTTCTTAGCCAAAATAAATGGATAAGTGCTCTTCCCTCTAATCTTAGTATGCCCACTTCCATCTTTGAAAAGTGTGCTTTAGGAAAATAGTCTAAATAACTCTTTCCAAAAGAGGTGGCTTAGAGATCATCTATACCATTTCAATTAATCCACTCAAATATTTGTGGACCAATATCTATCCAATCCTTAGCAAACAATAGTTACTTAATGTTTTTGATAATTGTACTAGGATATTGTGAGTGTACTTTATAAAATATAAATCTGAAGTTTTGATGTGTTTAAAAATTCTTAAGCATGGTGAAAAGATTGTATGGGAAGACTATAGAAACATTTAAAACTAATAGAAGAACTAAAAAATATAAATAAATGATGGTACCTCACTATGTCATATTCAATATGACAAAATGAAATAAAAAATAGAATGATGGTAGAAATGGCAAGGCCATTAATGACTGAGAAGAACATACCTAAATATTTTTGGGCTAAAGCAATAAATATAACTATTTACTCGTTGAATAGAATAGCACCACAAAATCTCACTCCAACACAAGCGTGGAGTGGGAGAAAAGCAAGCATTCATCACTTGAGAGTTTTTGGGAGTATTTGTTACTCTCAAATCCCAAATAGAAAAAAAAAATTAGACAATAAAATTCTAAAATGTATCATGGTTAGATACATCCTACTTTCTAAGGGATATATACTGTATTCCTTGGAACAAATAATTTCTTAGTAAGTAGGTATGTTTTGTTTGATGAGAAAATATATTGGGAAGATAAAAATACAAAATGCAAATCAACAATATCCATACATATAAGACAATCAGTCTCAATAGGTAATACTAATAGTAAGCATTGAAACTTCTAGTCAGAACAAGTATATCTTCTACTCCCATGAATTTGAGTTAGTGTCTATAAATAGTTTGGACTCTCCCAAACATATAGTAAACAAACCTATTAAATATAAAATCCTAGATGATATCTATTAAAGGTGTAACTACTTCTTAGTAGAGTTTCTCAACTTTGAAGAGGTTGTACAATACTAAGTTTGATTACTAGCAATGAAAAATAGAAATAGATAACATAGAATAAAACAAAACAAAACATGGACACTAGTAGACATACCAAAAAATAAACTTTGTATCGGGTTAAATGGCTTTTTAAAATCAAAGACTTAACCAATAGTGATAAACCCATATACAAAGTCTGATTGGTGGTCAAATGCTACTCACAAAAGGTAGGGCTTGATTACTTTGACATATTTTCCCTATTATCCCATATGAAAAATATGTGGCTTATAATTACTTTAGTTGGATAGAGAGGTTGATCTTTGTTCTAACTAGATATTAAGTCTCCCTTCCTATATTATATATCAAAGAAAAAGTTTTATGTTGACCAACCCACTAAACCCACCAAAAAATGATTTAAACACCGCGTTTATAAATTAAATAAGGCTTTTTATGAATTAAAGCAAGCACATCATGCTTGGTATAATCAAATCAATTCATATATGCTAAATTAGGTTTCAACTGAAGTATGAATGAGCCAACATTATACATTAAATAAAATGTAATGATTCTAGAATAATGATTATATTTATTTATGATAATGATATTATTTTCACAAGTAATAAGATGAAAAAGATATAATTGTTTAAGAAAGACATGATGGAGAAATTTGAAATGTCTGACATGACATTTCTCCAGCATTTCTTAGGATTGGAGATTCTCAAGTCTCAACTCGAGTATTCTTAAATCAATCTAAATATATACTTTCTATTTTAAGAAAATATGGATTAATAAACTAAAAACAAGTTTCCACACCCTTAATGACTAATCAAAACTATCATCTTTTCAAGGTCGATTAGTTAATGAGAATCAATACAGAAGCCTCATATGAAGCCTATGGTAAGCTTTAGCTTCTCAACTTGACATTGTCTATGCAATAAACTTACTATCAAGATTCATGCATCCACCAACTCACTTACATGTTAGTCATATAAAAAAAATTATTGAGGTATCTCATAGGGACTCTTCATCTTGGTTTGAGATATTTTAAAACCATGGATATCAAAATGTTTGGATATTATGACAGTGGTTGGGAGGATGTCTAGAGGACTAAAAAAGTATTTATGGAAATATATTTTTTCTAGGTATCACTATCATTTTTTGGATATCTAAGAAATGATCACCAATTGTTCTATCCATAGCTAAAGAAGAATGTGTTTATGCCTCAGACACCACTTCACATGCCTTGTGGTTAAGGAGACTGTTGGTTGATCTGAATGAAGTGACAAGTGAACCTATAACTATTCCGTGGCAATCAATAAACTATTAGCATAGCTAAGAATGCTATGTTACATAGTTGAACTAAATATATTGGACTTAATATCATTTCATAAAAATATCATAAAGAATAATGAAGCTAAATTTGCTTATTGTAGGTATGGAGATCAAGCTGCAAATATATTTACAAAACCCCCACCTAAGGAAAAACACATTCACTTCCATAGAATGTTAGGATTGCATTTCATTTATGATGATAAGGCTATCGGGTTTGGTTAAATAGATATGGATCCAGATGAAAGAATAGACTTAAATGGATACTGGATTCTAAAACATTTAGCCCATTATAAAGGCCCTATTAAGTTTTAAATTGAGTGCATATGCATACCATCAAACTATTATGAATTTAAAATAATTATTACCTTTTACTATATGAAAATATTTATGTATATAATACACAAATCATTTGTAAAAATTTAAATATTGATTCATTTTATTTACTTTTTTACTGGCTATCTTTCTACTCTCATGACTTGTTTATCTTCTTCTATCTACTTAAGCATTCATGCATGCAAGTGTATCATAAATCTTTGTGAATTCAAAGTTTATAATACCAAATAATCTAGATGTGAATACCCAACATCAAGTGTTGTTTAACTCAATAAACTAGAACAAATGAAAGCTCACATCACTTGATGTGAGTGGTGGTGATGATGTTGAACATTCATTGCATGCACAAAAAATATAATAAAACTCACCTTGCCTTCCACTAGTTGTCTCATCTTCACCATCTTTGGATTCATAATTAGGATCCATATTTGGGTCCCCCCATAAAGCGCATGAAGTTCATTCAATCTACAATGCCATTCCTTCGGAGTCTTTATCAACTACAATTTTTAAATGCATTTTCTAAGAGTGAATGTTAGAAACATAAGCTTAAAATTAACATAAACACATGAACACAAGGTTATTTTCACCAATAGATGAAAAAGTTTCAGAAAATTAGAAAAGGAGAAGATCAATAGAGGAGAAAGATTGATTTTCAAAAAATACCACAAGAATAAAAAAAATTTCAACTTCTCTCTTTTCTTATATACAAAGTGAAAAGATATTTTAAAAGTAAATAATAATTATTGAAGTTTTTGTTGAAGATAACCTCCACACTATGAAGGTGGTCTTCTTCCTAAGATTTTCTTGAGAAGAACAAAGAAGAAGGAGAGTAACAACTATCAAAGAAGAATTAAAAAAATAAAAATGAGAATCATTATTATTGGAAAGAGAAAAACATCCTTTTATATTTACATTTAACAATGGTAAATTACTAATATAAAACTAGGAGAGTAGATACACATGTTTGACTTTGAAGACTTTAAATGGGGCTTTGAAAATATGGTTTATTTAGACATGCCTACATCACATTTATTGAACCTTAAAAATATCTCCCATTTGGTGAAGTGTATGACAACCCAACATGTCTCTAAAATAATTGTTCTTTAGACTATTTAATGACTTTGTAAAAATATCTATTACATATTCTTCACTATTGTAATAAGTCAACTAGAATTCCTCCTCGATAGCTTCTTTGATAAAGTGGAACCTTAGTGTTATATATGTTTTGTTCTACAACGTAGGAAAACATCACTTGCAATAGAAATAGTTGACTTATTTTTTTATTGGATGGTCATAGGATCAGAAACTTCTTCATTTATATTAGTGTTCAATGTTCATACTACCAAATATTTTTATGTATTTTGGTAGTTTATGATAATGTATAGATATAGAAATAAAAATAGTATAGGTTGATTTTACTACTTTGGCATTTTGACAAGTTTTGATGAATAATCATAAAATAATTAAGCTTATGGAGGTATTTAGCAAAGGGGGTAGAATATTATGTCTTGTATAGTTTTGATGTCTATTCTTAGCTGAAACTTTACCTAATTAGTCAGGATAGTTCTTGTTTATCATGAACCGACCAATATTAATATAATCCTTTTCCTATGTGACACATTCTTAGTGGCTGTGATATCATCATAGAGTCACAACCATATATATCTTAAAAATTATAAATAGTTGTAATATTAATTCTTTGTCAAAGAAATTAAGTACCCTGCCGAAGCTCAAGGTCATGAACAAGTTTAAGTATAATTTTATCTTTAATATGACTTGGTACTTAGTAGTCTCAAGTTTGAGTCATGGTTTTTTTACAAAATATCATTTTTGCACTATAAAAAATTAAAAAGACATAATTACTCAGTACATATTTGTGACAATTATTCAGAGCCATGACTTTTGGGATACCAAAAGTTATAGAGGATGTTATTCGAGTATGATCATTTCCAAAGTCATAACTCTTGTCCTCAAAGAAAGATATCATAATGACTTGTATGCTCAAGCTAATTACTAGAGGTGTCAAATGAGTTGTGTCGGGCCAGCACGACCCATTTTTTGGTGGTCCACTTAGGCCATCGTGTCGTGCTAGGCACTACACGATACAGGAGGCACGACATGATTCAAAAAGGGTAGGCATGACATGGCTCGACCAGCCCGAGTCTGCCAGATTCATGCTAGTTCATACAAAGCCTTTAGGGATTCCATGCTGGGTCATGCTGGGATGTGCCATTTCGAGCCCCTTCAGAATTGAGTCATCTCTAATTTTAAATACTATAAATCTAAATATAAAATTAATTAATTAATTAATTAAATACAACAAAAAATAAACTTACAATTACAAGTCACAAGTCACAACTCACAAAAATAACATAAAATAAATATTATAAATTTAAATTATTTTATAACGTAATACAAGTACAATTATAGCATGATCTTGGATGCCCAAGCTTGAATCCTCCTAATCCTTCATGTATGCTATTACCTTAATAATATTAAGCTGAAAACTCAATCTCCTATCTGAAATAACATTCACTGCAACAGAAAAAGTAGAATCTAATACTAAGCTCGACATGGAGGAGTCAGTAGATCCCATATCATCTTAGACAACATGGGGTAGGTTGACTCATATGATTTCCAATATTATAATATATTATATATCAAGGTTATTATTATCAGCATGTGATAGGATTAAGCAGTAAGCAATATCTAAGTACCGAGATATCTCACTTCTATTCAATGATACACCCCATCATTTCCTCATTGCTAACTTAATTGAGAAGTCATCATCTCTTAAAATAGTATCTATATCTTTACACGGAGCCTAGCTATTACTACCACCATACCTAGTAACTTAGTATGTAAATAACTCAGTCAACTTCTCATGAATAAACCCTTCAAGTTGGTATTCTTAGTTCATGAATGAGGATTTGTTTGTCAAAATATTCTTTGCCCCTTCTACCTTAACCATAGGGTCCATGCGGGCATCTAGAGAATAAAGAGATGGAATGGCGAACCAGTACTTTAAGTACTTAGTTTCCATTTCAACTACCATGTCACTATATTTTGGGTCATCTCTAAACTTCCTAAGCATGCTACTAATATTGCATATACCCTTGAGTACAATGTAAGTTCATTACTCTTACATGTTTATCATGTCATAAAAAATCTTCAGGAATTTCATAAATGAAATTCTTTTATCCTAGTCAATGTCATCAATAATAAGTTCATTACTCTTACTATTGACGTAGTCGGATATCACATGTTCATATCCAACACATAACTCTAACATAAGGTATGTATAATTCCAATGGTGTTTCACATTTGATTAGAATTTATTTTTCTTTAGACCCACAAATAAATAAAGACTACCAAACTTTTATTGTCTATGAGGTGTATGAAGAAACTTTAGTGAGTACATATTTTTATTAAAGCAAGAGGAACAACATTCATCCCCACCAGTACTATGAGGTTAAAGATATGATACATGCATTTAATGTGAAAAATCTCTTTTAATGACTCAGCTCGAATGGTCCTAACAAACAAGTTAATGACTACTTCATTATTAAATATATTATTGAATGTGATACTATATATTTAAATTTTGAATATTATATTCTCTAAAGGTTGTCATCATGTACTCATAAATGGTCGAGCCATTATGAGAATGAAGAATCTCTGAGAATCCGAATATTTTTTTTATTTAATAATAATTTAAAATCTACATAGTGAGTAGTGAGGCATGTATAAAATGCATCATCATGAATTATCCAGATATTGGATATCATGGACACCATGCCACTATATTTCCTAAATTCATTAATTATTATTTCATTTTTTAACTTATAGTATTTTAGTATGTCGTTCTTAGATGTGGACCTAGGAATCCTATGATATGAAGGTTGAAAATAGATCTGTGTGATAATGACTATCCTTGAATTCTCGAGAAATCTAATTAGAAGACTCATCATTGTGATCAATTTGGTCATGAAAATTTTCCCTAACTCATTATGATATATGAAAAGGGTCAACATATAAGTTGAACTTGATCCAACCTCAAAGACCCCACTACTATGTTGGATTTGCCTAGAATATAATGTACCTAGTACATTGTTCGACATGCCTTTTAAGGTGTCCAATTCCATATGTAATTCTATAAGTTAATATTTTTTTATAATATTTGTATTATGCTAATTCTTCATTGACACTCCTAACATCTTTATTTTATCTAATATTAAAACAAGTCAAAATTATTTATTTTTTTTCTATTTTTTATTTTTTAGATGTTTGGGCAGGTCATGAAAGAAAACAAGGTTTGCCGGTCGTTGACCTTTCCATAGGGTTATTATTATTCATATTAAAATTATTTATATTTATGTTGATGTTAATTTCGTTATCATGATTATAATTAGTATTTGTCATTTTTAATTTTTATTAGTTTATTAATTATATTCTAAATTATATTTTTAAATTAAATATTATTTTATATTAAATTATTAATTAAATAAAAAAACTAAAAAAAATTTTAAAAATAATACTCATAAAGCATAAGCCCATTTGTTTGATGATGTAAAATATTCTATATCCAAATTCGATATCCATACATGAGTCCCAAGAGGAGAGAGATTGAGAAACAAGAGGAGACAAGATAGAAAGAAAAGAAAATGTAGATTTGTGGATAAGATTAGGAATGAGAGAGGAGGATATATATAGGTTTTAAAAAAAATCTCTAAAAATTCAATTATTTGAATATTTTTTATTAAAAAAATTAGGCATAAACCTGACATTTTAGATTTATGCCGGTAACCATTGGTGGTGCACCCAACGGCTAGCAAGCATGCAATCCTTAATTTTTTTTTATCATTTCCGATGGGGTCTGGCCATCGGGGCATTAGGTTCGGGTTCGAACAAAGGCCCGAGGGGTGTGGGCATGGTGTGGCACACACATAGTGAAAGATGTGGTGGGTGTGGGTCATGGATGCTTCAGGCAGACGGGTTCAGATCATACCTAAACCTGGCCCAAGTCCTGGAGCATGATTCAGGTTATGCTGAAGAATTGTCCCTTTAGGCCAGGTAATTGGGTCATGCCTAGCCCGACACAAGGTCCAGAAGACCTCAGCCCGGCACTACATAAACCCTGGCTCGAGGCAACTTGGCATGAGCCCAGGCATGGTTCTGGACCATGCCATGCATGGCTCAATCAGGTCATGCCTCACCCAGGGCATAGGCTACCCAGTCCAACTGACACCTCTAATTATCAATATCATGACAACCTCATAGTGGTGTAGTAACATGATATATGAGAGAAGAGAATGTCAACATTGTGATCAACCATAATTATGTGCCGTAACTATTTCTCAGTACCATGACCATGACTAACACATGAAAGACCTCATTGTTGTGGCTATTTCTCAGTGTTGTTGCCATGTAAAACTCAAGAAAGATTATTGCCAATGTCATGGATTTTACAAATCACCATGACTATATAACAAAATGAAAAACTATTCACCACACCACAACCACATTTTAGTACTACAATCCTTTATGGATGATAAGATAATAAAGGCATGAAGTTGTGGCTACTTTATTGTGAAGTATCTTTGTGTTACAAAAATATTAGGACTAAGTTGTGATCACTTATGGTGTCATGACCTTGTGTCATAGAAAGATTAAGATGCATACTTGAGTCATAACTATCTTATAGAGTTGCAACCTCAAGCTAAAGAGATGAAGACAGAAGTTGTGACTTTCTTATGAATGTTATGACTTCCTAACTAGAGTAATGAAAGGTCGCCTGAGCATGGGTGTGAAAGATAAAGAAATTAAATAAAAAAGTATCATTTTTCTTCTTTTACCTCATGTGACAAGAAAAGTCATGGAAACTACCAAATTTTAATGATAATTTTTTCATATCCTAATTAAAGGTTTTACAAGCAAGCAAGTGATGCAAGATTAATGATAATCTCTAGATTTGGGAGGCATGATTCTCAAACTCTCATTCTATAGGGTGGATTAGAAAATTTATACCAAAATAACATGTGTCTAGGATTTGTGTAAAATAAGATTTGTGATACAACTTTGATTTTTAATTAATAAATGAATGTATCTGATTTATATTTTATTATGGATATTGAAGGATAGTGATTAAATAGAACTTAAAATTTGGTTTTAATTATTCATACATTTGTGTGAGATTGTCACGATAGATAATGATAAGTAAATCATGAGGCTCACTTGTATATATAGTAAAAAAGAAGTGATAGTCCTTCTAACTATAATGCATAAGATAAACCTATACATTGAAACCCAAACTTTTAGTATGTTAATCATCATGAATATGATGCTTATAAAGTCAAAAGTATGAATGCATTTGAACTTCAATCCATTGTATATGTCTTAAAAGAACTAGTTCTTGATTGAGATGGATGCTATATAGAATATTTTTCTAAGGGATTCACCTTTATTGGGAGAGTCACATTTTTACCAAGAAGGATGGTGATAAGCAATCCTTTAGACATGTGCTAGTATGTTGTGACTCATGAGGTGGTGATATCCCATATGAGTTACTTTTACTTGTATAGTTCCCACTAGTGAAACTTAAGGGACACATATATTAATTATGTGAGTATGGCAGTAATATAGCTGAAAGTATAAATACTTACAAACCATGTCAATCTTTGATCTTTATAATATTTGAGACCAAAGAATAAGAGTGTGCATATGAAGTAACCATCAAGGACAATTGAATAAGTTACTTAAAAGATATGAGATTATGAATTACTCTATAATAGAGATAAATTTTTGTCTTGGTGGTAATATCTAGAGGATAACTATGAGGGGATTGACCATTAGAGTGAGATTAATGGTGATAACTACCTTATATGTCATTGGAAAATGAGTTATTGCACAATATCCTAATCTTTATTTTATGTCAAACATAACATAAGTCGAGTAACTTAAAAATTATCATATAGATTAAATAATAAACCATGGACTTAAGATTGTCTAACAATCTGAATATTTATTTTACTAAAAATGAGTTATCTCAATATTAATGTCCAAACTTCCAATATAATTCATATGAGATTGATATATGGATGAAATTATGCATTACTACTTATACAACCTATGTACTTATGGATCTCTATTGATGAGACACACTCATTATAAAGTATTTGAGATATCGCTTAATTGATAGAATTATGCATTATAACAAAGTTGCAACAATTAGCCATCAAATTTCTTAACCATATTACTTGAGATGTAGCTAGTGAAGCATAAATGTATTGTGCTTTAGTTGTTAATAATGTCATAGTGGGTTGTTTCTTTAATGTCCATGATATGATAGTAGTGCCAAGAGAGAACACATATCCTGATATACTTTTAAAATCATCTAAGCATACATCCCAGTCATTGTCACAATACCCTAATAGTTTGATATTCATGGTTTTGAAGTATCTTAAACTGAGATATAAGGTACCTTTGAGATATCTCACCACTCTTCTTGTAGCACCAAGATGCAAGTGGTTAGGTAAGTTTACAAAAGACTTTCAACCAAACTTTTGTATAGTCCTCCATATGTTAATCTACCTCTAGTGGGTTTATGTTTTTTATTTGTTATTAATAGAGTAAATGTTGGATTATAGTTTTCCATTTCATGTTTCTTTAAAATAATATGAAAGTATCTAGATTGATTGTTTGATTGAACTTCATTTGAATCTTGAAGTATATCCAATCTTAGGAAGTGATATAGAAGTCTCATTTCAAATACTTAGTTCTTCTCCATGTGCCCTTTTTAAAGTCAACAATAATTTTAATATCATTACTTGTAAAAAAATGACATGAACATGAATAGAAATAATTAGTAATTTGGTTTTTGATTTTTTTGACAAATAATATAGGATCACTCATGCTTTTATGGAGAAGCACGTGCTACTTATTTCAACCCACAAAGAGCCTTATTTAGTTTATATACAAAGCGATTCCAAAACTAAGGAGTTGTTGAATATAAACTTTCTCTTCTAAGTCACCATTTAAGAAGGTTGATTTTATATTCAGCTGGTATAGAGGTCTTCCTTTCTACCCAAGTAGTGTGACTACAAGCCTCATAAATTTCATGTTAGTAACCAGAGCAAAAGTCTCAAAGTAATTAAATCTAGCCTTTTTTGAATAATCTTTACTTACTAAAAGGGCCTTCAAATTTGGTTTCATATCATCTAGGAATCGACAGTGGTCAATCTTCCTTCGTCTTTGGCATCTCGACTGGTGGGCATGAAAACAAGACTTGAAGAGGGCTCAGGTATCAACGTCCTTAGCCCGCATTCATCAATATAAATAAGAGTTTGTTCTGGTTCTTAATTTACACAACCACTTAATTAACTCCTATACTGTGTTTCTTTTGGGGTAGTTGTATTAAAGTCCAAGTATTATTTTTCTCAATAGATTCTAGTTTTGATTTCTTAGCTAAATCTATTCTTCATGTAGTACATATTAATCAAAGTTGAGACTCTTTCATGATATAATTACATTGTTCATAAATATCTTCTAAAAATTTATATTTTATTGTAGTTATTTTATTATTATGTACAAACAAGTTGATTTCTGAATTTAGAGTTATATCAAATTATGGAGTTTGAGTCATACTTAGGTGAGCTCAAGCTGCTGGACTTTATGGCTGATTTACCTCAATATATTGAGGTTGAGGTTTTTCATTTTGTACCTCATTATTCCAAATTGATTCTTCATTTAATAGTACATATATGTTTATAAAAAAAGTACTAGTGTCTAAGGAGTACAACCTATATCCTTTAGTATATAGGCTATATCCAACAAGGATACACTTAATACAGGTGTTATCCATTTTTGTTCTTTTTTGTTTTGGAATTTAAGTATAGAAAATGCGTCCAAAAACTTTTAATTGATGGATACTAGTTTTCCTACCACTCCAAGCTTATATTGGAGTAAGGTTACTCAATGCTACAATAGGGATTCTATTTAATAAGTAAACTAAGGTGTTTACTACTACCCAAAAATGTTTGGGTAGTTTTTTTTTCGGTGGGTATTGCCATTGCTATTTCTACTACTATTTTATTCCTTCATTCAACTACCTCATTTTGTTGCAGTGAATAGGTTATAGTTAGTCGCCTCTGAAGTCTGAATTCCTTATCTTCATAGAAGTCAATAAACATAGTGAGAGAAATTCAATGTCATTATCACTCATAAAGGTTTTTATAGTTTCTCTAGATTCTTTTTCTGTCCTTTTTGAATTTTTTTAAAAAAAATTCAAAAGCATCAACTTTAGAATGCATAAAGTAAACCCACATCATTAGAGTATAGTCATCCGCCAACAATATAAAGTATCAATTATTTGATAGTGAAGGTACTAAAATTATTCCCTAGATATTAGTGTGAATCATGTCAAGTGGGAAGGATGATCTCCAAGAAACATTTTTTTGGAAGGGTTGTCTAGATTGTTTTTATAATGCACATTTATCAAATATACTAGAGAGAATGTTTAGTTTAGAAGGAATACCACTAACTAGATTCTTTTGGCTAAGGAGTTTTATGCTTCTATAATTTAGATGGCCTATCCTCCAATGCCACAAACTTGACTACTGTATAGTATACATATTTAATCCATAATCTATCATGAAATCTAGACTCTAAATTTAGTGGGAAACTTCTACTTCTAGACATTTCAATTTTGCAGAGTATGCTCTTAGTGTCTTTACTATATATGTGACATTGTTTTTGTTCAAATACAAATATATATCCTTTTTAAATGAATTATCCTACACTCAAAAAACTATAGTCTAGTTCTAGAACCAATAGAACATCCTCAATGATTTTAGTTCCAAATGATGTAGGTATCCTGACATTACCTCTACCAACTAGAACAAGGTTTCCATTCACCATTTTGACTAGTGAACTTAAATTTATAACCAATTGTTTATTTCTAGTCATGTGGCTTGAACAACCACTATCTAAGAATTAGATATTTGTTGATTGAGTGTAGTTGGTATTTGAAATATGAAACAAATTATCTTTCAAGGATTCTGAACAACTTGCTTGTTGAGTGTGCTTTTGTTTGTGGTCTTTGATTGAGTGTACAAACTTTTTTAGTAATGACCTTTGAATCTTAGACTCGAATCAATAATGCTTTTCTATGTGATTATTTTTCTTATAGATAGTATCTATGTAAGAATGTAACCCCTCAATGAAGGTGTTGTTTCTTTCAGATGTTGATGAGAAATTTTTATTTTACCTCTATACTTAACGATATTTTGGAAGTTATTGGTTCTTTTAGAAATCTATTTATTCCTTTAGGATTCCTTGATTACATTGAGTTTGGAATGATTTTTGTTGGTGAAGTAGATTCACTTATAGTTTCAATTCTTCTTGACAGTCTTTATTTATAAGAATTTAAGGAACTGAGAAGCTCATGCATACTCAATTGGGTGAAATCTTTAGTCTCCTCAATAACTACCACAACGAGATTAATTTTGTCATATACACTTAGTAATTTTTCATCCAATCTTGTTTCAGAGATATCATCAACATGTATTTTAAGTTGGTTTATTATACCAACAAATGAGGCAGAGTTTGCCTTAATAAAGTTTGTATTTTTTATCTCCAGATTCTAAAAATACATTCTTGGATATTTAAGTTTAAGACCACATTCTCTCTAATCTCCTTGAAATTCTTTTCGGATTAAGTCTCAAGCATCATTGACCTTAATCGATCTTATTATTCTAGAAAAGATTGTGTTACTGGCACCCATTGGATGAACAACGATACACTGGTATTAGGTTTTTTTTTGTTCTCTTAACCTAAGTCTTTCTTTTTCTTCAATAGAAAAAAGATTTTTAGGTTGAAAGAATCTTTCATTGACCAGTTGCCATATGTTTTGAGACCAACAATGTCTTCATTTTGAAACTCATATAATCATAGTTTTCTTATTCAAATAGAGGTATAGAAGTACACCTTAAGTTTGGAGGAAAGATATTTGTAAGTGCCATGATTTGTTTTTTTTAAATGAAGACTTAGATAATCAAATTTGGGGATCTTAGTCAATAAGTGCTAATTTTCATATATAAACTTCAATTCTATGTGGATCTAAACTAGTACTAAAATATTTGTATAGATTTGTTTAAATCTAAGAATGTTCAAAGAAATAAGAAAAAATAGTGAGAAGAAAATAGATAAAAAGAAATTTTTAATAGTGAACAAGATCTTAAGCTCTAATATCAATTGTTGAAGTTTTTGTTGAAGATAACCTCTATACTATAAAGGATATCTTCTTCTTCCCAAGGTTTTTTGAGAAGAACATAGAAAATGGAGAGCAAAAATTATTAGAAGAGAATTAGAAAAATGAAAATTAGAATCTTTGTTATTGGAAAAAAAATATCTTTTTATATTTACAATTAATAATAGTAACGTATTAATGTAAAAATAAAAGAGCTGACACATGTGCTTGATTTTGAAGGATCACCTTCGAATATACAGGCTTAGCCAAGCCCAAACTTACATTTACTAAACCTTAAAAATAATAAAAAGTAAAGATGGTGTGAAATTGACAACACATGCCAATATAATTGTAACTATTTCATTAATATTTAATAATCTCCCTTGATGAAATGGTTTCAAATCCAAGTAAGCTTCTAAAATATTGATGCTTCTTCCTCTGCAATGGCTTTATTAGGATACCAACTACTTGGCCTTTTATGCTGAAGTTTACTATTTCAACTTCTAGTATATTAATTTCTTCCTTTATGAAACGATACTTCGAGATGATGTATTTTGCTATACCATGAAGCAAAGTATCCATCTTTATAGTAATGGTGGACTTGTTTTCATAGGAGATGGGTGCGACTTCTTCTTGTTTATATTTCAGGTCTTCAAGCAACCCTCTTAGCCAAATGGCTTGTGATATTGCTATAGAAACAGAAACATATTCTGCCTCTACTATGGAGAGTACCACAGTTGATTATTGTTTTCCTGCCCAAGATACTACAATAATACTAAGGAGGAAAATATTTCTGAGAGTACTTTTGTAATCATCCGGACATCCGCCCCAATTAATATCATAATGACCAAATAATTTTGTATCTAATGTTTTAAAATATCTTAAACCAAGATTTAGGGTTCAATACATTTATCTTAGAACACATATTGCAACTTTTAGATAGACATGGATTCAAGAATGTATGAATCGGGATAAGAAATGTTTGGAGTAAATGTTACTAGGGCTTAGGTTTGATTGTTGAGGAATACAAAAGGCTATAATTATACTTAAGGATAAAGTCATATTAATTATTTTACTTCCAATTGTCTTCAATTCCTGATTAGTTATCAAGGGAGTGGATATTAGTTATCAATGGAGTGGATATTAGTTATCAATTCCAAGGAAATGATGGAGAAGACCCAAGTTAGACATTTTATACTTTAACATCATATCCATTTTAAATTTATTAATCAAGTTTTCATTATTACTTGAAAATATAATATCATCTAAAATTATAGTTATAATCACAATACCAATACTTTCTAATAAATATAATGTAGGTTCACTTGAGCATCTAATGAATCCATGACTTAATAAATAAAAGTTTATGTGTGTATGCCAAGCTCGTGGTGCTTACATAAACTTATTTTAAACTCTCATTAATGAAAACTTTCTTTATATCTAATTGATACAAAGACTAATTCTTTTATCCATCCTAGGATTTGACTAGCCTTATATCTCGATTCGGACCACTAGAGAAAAAGTATATGAATAGTCTATTCCACTTTGTTGTGAGTAGCCTTTAGCAGTCAATCTTGATTTAAGGATTAATTTACTACTACTTGTAAGAATTTTCATCTTGAACAACCACATGAAACTAATAACATTCTTATTTTTAGGTGGTTATTCTAGTGTCCATGTTTCATTTTTTAACTATGAAATCAATTTTATTTCCATAGCTAATATCCAATCACTATCATGAATAACTTTCTCAAGGTTTTGAGATTCTATAAAAGTAAAGTTATATCTTTCATAGATATCTTCCAATAATCTATACTTGACTGGTATAGATATGGAAGTTAGAGAATAAGATTCATAAGAAGTGGATGTGGATTCAAACTCAAAAGGGTCATTTTCTAAACTTAAAGGTTCATCTAACTCTGAGTTTGTTTTAGTTGGCTCACTTTAATCTGGTTTATTTAAAGAAATTCAAGAGTTTCTTTAATTCAATAAGAATATTATTTGGCTTATTTAAATGTTTCAAGTCAGCATCTTCAACAAATAATATATTACTACTAATCTGAAATATATTATTTTCTAAGGTATACAGTCTATAACCTTTGGAGTTCATGTGGCATCCTACAAAGATGGATCTTAGATTGGTTGAGTCTTTTTTTTTATTCTATTTTGGTACTTGGTAATAAAAAATGCCGCCAAATACTCTCAAGTGATACAATGATGGTTTTCTTTTTGCCCAACCTTGAATATGGGTGATAAATTTTAGGACATATATAGAACATCTATTGAGTAAGTATACAATAGTGTTCATTGCTTTTGCCCAGAAATATTTGAGAAAATTTTTCTCACTCAATATTATTCTGGTCATCTCTATCACTATTTTATTTCTTTTCTCAACCACACCATTCTATTAATGTAAGAGACAATTCGTTATCTAGCAATGCCCTTACTTTCATATTAATTATTGAATTCCATAAAAAGAAATTAATTTTTTCTCACTTCTAATCTCTTTTAGTAAAATTCTAGATTGTCTTTCAATTGTATTCTAGAATTTTACAAAAAACTTAAAAGCTTCAAATTTATATCTTAGGAAATATACCCACATCATTCTTGTGCAATTATCTACAAGCAATATGAAATATATGTTGCTTGTAAGAGATGATGTTGACATTGATTCACATATGTCCGTGTATACCAAGGCAAGAGGATGCGGAGCTATCCAAGTAACATCCTTATTAAAAGGCCGACTAAATTATTTGCCCATGGCACATTTGTCACACACATATTGTGATACCTTAATTTCAAAAGGTAAACCATTTGCCATATTTTTGTGAGTAAGGAGTTGTAAACTCCTATAGTTTATATGTCCCAACCTCTTGTGTCATAGGCTGGAGAGTTGTGACACTTACATTTTTAATGCAATGTAAGGACATATGTGGTATTAAGAGGAAAGAATACGAAGGACATGTGGTTCATAACCTGGATCAATTAGCCCACACTTAACAAATTTTGATCCAAGGCAAGAATAAGAACATTTTAAATGGCCTTCTCTCCTTTTGGATTGACTATTTTAATGCTTCTCTTTTCATTTGCATAGATAAGATCACCACTACTTTTTTCACTTATGAACTTATAGTTGATTGCCAATCCAAAAATAAACACTTGTTTCCGGATATGTGGTTTGAACAACCACTATCCATAAACAAAATATTGGATAATTTATTAGAAGTGCCTGTAATAAAAAAAACACCCTTGGGGGGTTTTGGTTGTGGAAATCTTACCTTTTTCATTTTGTTTTCCATAATACATTCATTTGTATTACTCCAGTGATTTCTTTGAACTTTTGTTGGTTGTGCAATTATGTTTGTTTTTTATTCGAAGGTTGCTTTTTTTGAAGCTTCAGCATGTTCCTAAGGTCTTTATTCAAGGGGTTTCGAGGAGCTCAAGAATTCTTGCACACTAAATTGTATAAGACCCTTGGTCTTTCAATCACATCAACAAAGAGATCAAGCTTATCTTTTAAACTGATGCAGAGCTTTTCAACTAACCTCTTCTTTATTTAGTTTTAATTGATTTGATATATCAATAAACTTTGTGGTAAAGGAGAAAAATAATTCATTTTCTTTCATTCTTAAAGTTTTCAAAATCTAATCTGAAAGACTAGAGCTTGATTTGCTCTAGCTTTCTTATCTTTTTGGAATTCTCATTAGAGAATGTCTCAAGCCTCCTTGGATGTTTCAGACCTTAATATTCTTGGGAAAATGATGTTGTTTGCACCTTATTGGATAAATATTAAGGCTTTTTGCATCTATTTTTTTTTACTCTTTGAGTGAAAGCTTACTAGCTTCACTTTGTGTCATGAGGTCCACAGGTTCAGTAAACCCATCTATTACTAAATCCCAAATATGCTATGACTTAAATAGCATTTTTAATTTAATACTCCAAAAGCCATAAAATTTCCCTTCAAATAAGGGGATCAAGACATCCAAATGTGAGAGTCATTTTTTGTTACTTGGATATTGATCCAAATGTATTTAAGTTTTAAATCAAGACACAGTGTATATATGTTACTGATAATCTTTGATTTCAATATTTATTAGATTTGACTATAATTTTTCAGATTACTACTTTTTAATCAATATCCAAGTAATACAACTTAGATCTATGAAGATTGGAACTGCTTTTTTAAAGAATAGAAATAATTTTGTATTAGTAGAAGAAAATTGTAGGAAAAAAAAATTCCAAAAGAAGCTTTTAAATACATTTTGTGTGATGTTCATATAATAAGTCTTTTGAAATGTGCAATGAAAAAAACATGATCAATTTGTTTCAAAATTTTTTTTTTAAAGGTATTATACATAAATCACATAATAAATCTAATGATTCCAAAAGATTGCATTCAAACACTACACATCAAATAAACATATATGAGTCCTAATATATGCATTCAAAGATATATAAATATATCATTTATATAGATATATATGTTATGATATATATATATATATATATATATATATATATATATATATATATATATATAAAATATGTTACTTGGACAAGGTTTCAAAAACATTGTCACATATTTTTTTATCAAAAATATTGTTGTCATGTCAACAATGTTTTTCGACCTTTTTTTTAAATAAAAGGAGGTGGGAGATTTTTAGATTTTCACATAAAATGAGACTAAAATATAAATTTATATAAGTGGACCAAAATGTAAATATTTTCATTTTAGATCTCATTCACATAATTTTTTCTAAAATTAATTTCACACACACATTATGTGTGTGTGTGTGTGTGTAGAGTTTATATGTTGTTTGTCTATACACATAGATACACATAGACACACACATATAGTATAAATATTATATGTATACATTGTATGTATATATAAAGACATTGTATATATACATTATTCATATACAATGTAAATAAACAATATATAAATTTATAAATTTGTATGGTATGGTCAAGAGTAAAACATGATTGATGTATTTAGGTACATCAAAACATATTTTTTGGTTTGGCATATTAAACATAATTTTTCTTAATGTATTTAACATCAACTTTATGTATCATCATTGTTTATATATGCACTCTTACCCAAGACTTTTGGATGAATAATTTAGGAGTTAACAAAATTACATTATAGATAATTATTTTTCTTTTTCTATTTTTCTTACCCATATAGATGATATTATCAAAGTCAATAGAGATATTTCTTAATCAATTGATTACTAAAATATCAATTCTAGTCGAATTATTTTTTCTTAAAATTTAGATATACCTCATTCTCATCAACTTACTTTATAAAGAAAGTGAACTTTAGGAGTCGTCGTATATGTTATTTCCTCTGAGCTCATTCTTAGTAACTCACCCTGAGCTCATTCTCGGTAATTCACTTTATAAAATATCAATAGAGATATTATCAAAGTCAATAGAGATATCATAGATAAATATTTCTTTCTGAGCTCATTCTCAGTAACTCACTTTATAAAGAAAGTTAATTCTAACATTATTTTTTCACTTTTTGACATTATTTTATATTATTGAATGACTCTTAGAAAAAAAATTTTTGTGGTTAAATAAGATGGTCTTTAAGTATTTTTTTTCCCTAACTTTAAGAGTCCTCGTATATGTTTTACTACTATTGATCATTAATTCTGCACTCATAATTTGGTCATTCACAATTAGTCAGAATAAGAATGAATAATCCAAGCATGGAAGATGTTTCATACTTGATTATGAAGTATGTAAATAAGAAAAGTAAATTAGGGCTTCTCATCTAACATATCCATTTGTTATTAGCAAGGAATCATTCCATTTTTTAAAGGAAAAAATTTATTAATATAAAAGACAAAGATACATTTAATCAACTAGCTAAATTGCTAATACCTATCAATAAAAGAAAAATCTTATCTCAAATGGGTTACTATGTAGTGGGAATACAATATAAATTATCAATTCTATATTCCATTATTATCCAAATATAATGTTGGTGTTAGAAATATTTTATACTTAAAGCCATTTTCTTGTTAATATCATTTTTTTATTTTAATGAATAAAATTTATAATGAGTTGAATTTGTGAAAATACTTATATCCTTTATTTTTACATAGTAGATTTGGTTCATAGAGTTTGACTTATGCAAGGAAGATTAAATTATCGATTCTTTTGGAATATTTATTGTTCACAATCTAGATATAACCAAATAATATGTTAATAAGATTATAGTACAAGATTTCAATAGGACTATATTGATTATGAAGAATGATAAAGTTCTAATATCTAGTACTAGTACACTTGTGTGTTTTAAATGGGACTACCACAATGTGATTATTTTTGTACTCAAATGTAAAATTAGATGCACCTTTGTTATTATAAATGCTATTACTCTTATTCTTGGTTTAATTAATATTCACGTATATTTATTAATAATTATTTTGATTCATAAAGAGTGTAATCAAGAAATAGTTTTATGGATTTTATTATGAATTAAATAATTTTATCATATATATATTGAATATTAATTACTGATGGAATTAATATCCTATTAGAAGGATTGATGATGTCCCATTAAAGAAACTTATAAGTTCTGATAATGTCAAACCTATAGGTAAATTATGATCTAGTATTTCCAATAAGTCAAGTGGAAAATATTAAGGAAATAATTATAATTAATGAAAAATAACCTAATCTAAATAAGTAAATAACCTATAGTTAGTTATTTAATTTTATCAATAGATATCTACAATCTTAACTTAAAGAGTTTAATAATTATGAAAAATAATACACATAAATTATTTTAAATAAGCAAGGAAGTGTAATTATAATTTTATAGTGGCATGAATTATAATTAATGTAAATTATGGTACAATATAATTTATATTGGGAGCCCAAAATCTTATTTAGGCTAGGATCTATTTCATAACCTTATCTAAGTGCCATAAAATAAGTCATATAGATTTTCTTTGTTTATTTAGAATATAAGTATATATATAATTGGAATAATTAATTTAATTATAATCAAATAATTTTATTTTCTTATTAAATCAAATTAATTGATTTATATTAAATTAATTTGATTATATATATATAATATTAAATCTTTAATAAGATATTTTGAAATTATATACTGACATGTCATATCAATGCATATTAAATTATGTATTAGTTTATGGTTTTAAATTTAAATATTTATATTTTATGGCTTAGGCAATGCTACTCTACTATAGCATCATCTACTTCGTGAACTGAAGATGGAATAGAAATGAATGGAAGATGATACGCACATCTGTACATGTTAATTCAAGGTAATATTATTTCATAATCAACACAAAAACTTTAAACTACACAAACAATATTATCCTATATGTGTTATCATAACTAAGTCATTTCATCCTTTATTGATCAATTCAAAACAACTCAATTATATTTTCATTTCAAAGTTTACTATTGTAATATGCTTGATTGGTTTTAATTCAATGGTTGTAATTTTGTGTTTAGTTTTTTGGTTGGGAGTGTAATTTTTTTTCTTGTACTTCTTGTTGTAATGAATGAAAAAATCTCCATTAGTAATGGTACCCGTGGAGGTTATCATGGAGTTATGATAGAGGTGGTTGATAGTGCTAGAGGTGGTGAATGCAACCTACATTGGTGCCTCTCATAGTTTCCAATGGTGCATGTGGCATAACTCACAATGGTATGTATTGTTGATGGTAGAGAACATGGAAGAATAATTTTAGTCCAAATCAATTTCAAATCCAAGTAGATTTTTCATATTTTGACATTTCTCATGGCCATTACAAATAAATTAGAAAGATTCAACTTGGTTTAGGGCACTATCCGAAGTCTTAGACTTCTTTATAGAAAGTCTGAGGGTATAGTTCCCTAAAACCAACATAGCTGGGGTTGTTCAATAGTTAAATATATATGATGCATAGTTATCACATATCTGTGGCATGCTTTATAGATGATATGGCATGTTTTATGGATTGTGACATATGAATTATATAAAATATGTATTATGCACGTGTATATATTTGTGAAATGTCAATGCATGTATACAAGTATAACAACTTGTATGATAGTTGCATGCTAGGGGTGGGAAGTTGTTGTAACCTTTATAAAATCATAATATATATATTTTTTTAAAAATATTATTTTATTTTTAAAATAGGCAACCCTCAAATTTTAAATATATAAGTGGGCAAAGAAATTCATCAAGAATGAATCTCATGGTCTCCATCATGATTTGGAGATTATGTAAGTAGGTTAGTATGTTGGTCTTGGAACATTTCCATATTAGATTAACTGGCTTGCAAGTATACATAGCACAATTCTCTATAAGGTAATTGTATTATTTATTAAAATGAATCAATTCTTTATCTGAAAGATTCATTTAAGAATCAATCGATTTAGAAAGATTAATAGGAATTAATCTTTCTAAATCTTGTTTGACATGACCCTTTGCATATAAGGAAAGATTAATAGGAATTAGCTTTCCTAAACAAAAAATGAATAATAGATGTCTTCCTATCGAGGTATACTATTCATAGAGTGTTAGCCTAATGATGAATTCATTCAAGAATTAGTGGAGGGAACTAATTCTCATGATATGATTCATGATGATTAGCTCATTTTAAAGTTTCAAGTTTTTTTAAAGAAAATATGTTACAACCCATTTACCACCATTCTCAAAGAGAATAAACTTGATGGGACTAATTATATAGATTGGAAAAAAAATCTTGACATTGTCTTGACTATTGAGAACTATAAATTTTTATTCACTGTTCTATGCCTAGATAAATATCACAAAGGGGTAGCCGATGAAGAAGCTAAGCCATATGAGAAATGCGTGAAGACTAATGAGATGATGAGGTATTATATTTTGGCTTCTATATCAAATATACTCTAGCATCCATATTAGTACATGACTACTGCATATGATATAATGTCTAATCTCAAAGAAATGTTTGAGATTCAGACCTATCTTTTAGAAAAAAAGTCACTGAGGGATCTGATGAATATTACTATGATTGAAAATATCCTGGTATGGGATCATGTTCTAAAGATGATTAGTCTTCTGAATGAACTAGAGATCTTTGGAGCTAAGATTGATGTGGATTCTCAGATTGATATTATTTTTCAATTACTTTCATATTCTTTTAGGCAATTCTCCTTAAATTATAACATTATAAGATATAATTAGACTATAGCATAATTTTTTAAGGAATTAGTAATGGCCTAGAGTATTATTAAAAAACTATCTAGAGTATTTATGGCTGAAAAGTCTTTTTCTACATAGAAAGATATGAAGAGGAAGAAATTTTAAAAATATGCTCATGTTCTATAGATAGCTCATAACTCACCGTGAGAATAAAAAAGATAAAGAAATAAATATTTTTATTGCAAGCAGTCATGATATTAGAAGAAGCAATGTCTAGTCTATCATAGCAAGGTGAACAATCAAGGTAAATCTCAATCACTAGTTGTTGAAACATATATAGAAGTTGTATCTATGGATATTTGGTGTGTAGATATGAGCACTACCTATCATGTTTGTAATAATTTGTATTAGTTCCAAAAAACTAGATACCAAAATAGTGATGAGATTGATCTTCACATGAGAAATACTACAAAGGCAACAACTATTTTCATGAAAGATTGCTTGCTTTAGTTTGAGATAGATATTATTTTAAATTTGAAAGTCATGTACCTTCAATTATAAGAAATTTGATTTATATTTCTAATTTGGTTAAAGATGAATTTTACTTTTTGCTCAATAATTTTGTCACAATCTACTTGAATAAGAAGTTTATTTATTATGATATATTATTAACATCGTCTCTACTCTACTATAATGGTATGAGTCAAATAATATCATCACCTTACCATATTAAACAAATATTTTACTGATCTGAACTAGACTTATCTTTAGTACTTATTCCTTGGTCATATATATCTAAAATGGATTTCAAAACTAGTTAAATATATGGACCTTTGGGTTCATTATAAGTGGAAACACTTCTAGCATGTAAATCATACTTAGAAGGAAAAATGATCAAATGACACTTTGTGGCCAAGGGCTATATTGCTAAAAAGATAATAGAGCAGGTTCATTCTAATTTATGTGATCATATGTCAATCCAAGTAAGATATAGCTTTGAGGAATTTATCTTATTTATTAATGATTACTTAAGATATGAGTATATTTATTTGATATGTTGTAAGTCTGATGCTTTTGAAAAATTCAGAGTATAAGGTAGAAATGAAGAAATATTAGAATAAATATCTTAATATACTATGATATGATCATGGTAGCAAGTATCTTTTGCAAGAGTTTAGGGACTACTTGCTAGATCAAGGGATTACATCCTAGATATCTGTACTTGGCATTCCATAATAAAATCATGTGATAGAACAAAGGAATAGGACTCTTATGGACATGATAAGATCGACAATGAGTTATTCAGACATATCTAATTCCTTTTGAGGATATGCATTAGAAATGTCAACTTATGTTTTGAACTTTGTTCTATCTAAGTTTATATCTACTACTCTAAATAAATTGTGGACTAAGAATAGAGTGAGTCTAAAACACATTCGATTATGGGTTTCCCTGCACATGTTCTAAAAAATAAATAAATAAATTATAACCAAGAATAAAAGTTTATTTCTTCATGAGATATCCTAAAGGAACTAAAGATAAATTATTTTATCGTCAAAATGCTTAAAAGTCATTGTTAGCACCAATTCCCAATTCATGGAATAAGACTAAATAAGAAATCATAAATTTAGAAGTAAGATTATTTTAGAAGAATTGAAATAAGATAAACTAGTCCAAACTCTTTCAATGCCAATAATATTGAAATTTATGAACCTATTATAAATATATTAGTTGCATAGTAAGAGGGAAATACTCATAATGGCTCACAAAGATTAGTATATATTCAATGCATCATTAAAAGTATATAACCAAGGTTAGTGTCTCATCATAGTGAGAAGTCTATGTATTATCCTACATGGTATATACTCTTGAGAGAGTCTTTTGATAGAATCCATGATGACATGGATACTAATCCCAAAAGCTATGAAGAAGTATTTAAAGATAAAGATACAAAATATTGGCAAAAGGTTATGGAATCAAAAATACAGTCTATATAATTCAATCATGTATGAGATTTTATAGAATCTTCTGAAGGGATAAAAACCATCAAATGTAAGTGTATCTATAAGAAAAATATGGGAATAGTGACATGAAGACTTTTAAAGCTAGGCTTGTTGCAAAATATTTCATTTACAAAGTCATAATTAATTATGAGAAAACAATTTTGCTAGTAGCTATGATAAAGTCTATCTGAAGTCCCTTGTCTATTTCAACTCATAATGTCTTTGATATTTGGCATATGAACATAAATATTACATTTTTAAATAGACTTCATGAAGAATGCTTCTATATGATGCAAATTGATAGCTTCATAGAAAAAGACAAAGAGCATGACTTGTATAAATTTAAAAATTTTATTTATGGACCAAAGCAAACATCAAGATCTTAGAATACTTGTTTTGATCAAGTCATTAAGTCTTATGGTTTTAACTAGTATCAAGATGAGTATTATGTGCATATGAAATGATGTGATAGTATGGTGGTGTTCTTAGTATTATATATTGATGATATATTACTCATTGGTATTGATGTGAGTTTATTATCTTTAGTCAAGATTTGGTTAACTAGTCAATTTGATTTGATAGACTCGGGAGAAGTTGCCCATATTCTTAGAATTAAACTTTTATGAGATCACAAAAGAACAATGTTGGGCTTGTTTTAGGCTATTTATATTGATCATATATTGACTTATTTTATCATGTAATATTTAAACAAAGATTTTATTCCTTTTAGAAATGAAATCACTCTATTAAAAGATCAATATCCTAAAATACTTAGCGAGATAGATAGGATGAAAAAAAATTCTTTATTCATTATACCAAACCTGAAATCTTTATACCAAACCTGAAATCTTTATACCAAACCTGAAATCTTTATACCAAACCTGAAATCTTTATACCAAACCTGAAATCTATTTTTCCATAGGCATGGTAAACAAATATCAATCTAACCCAGGAAAAGAATATTGGACAATGGTAAAATATGTAATCAAGTATCCACAAAGAACTAGAAATTATGTGTTGGTGTACCGAGCAAATAATCTTATACATATTGGGTACGCATACTCAGATTTCCAATTGGATGAGGATTTAAAAAAATTCACATCAAGTTATATGTTTACTTTAGGAAGTAGAGATATAAGTTAGAGAAGTATCAAACAATATTATATTATAGATTCTATCATAGAAGCCGAATATGTAGCAGCTTTATGTGCAACTACATATAAGTTAGAGAAGTATCAAACAATATAATATTATATTATATTATAGGCATCAAAGGAGGCAGTATTGCTCAAGAACTTTGTATTGAATCTAGTGATTATTCTTTATGTGCAACTACATATTATGTTTTATAAGAGTAATCTATAAATAGTTTTATAGACTCTATGAATTAGAAAACTTGATCAAGTCTATGTTGAATTTTTTGATGGAATTTATGTCTTGTTAAAAGGATTGATGATGCCCTCTTTAAGAAGCTTATAAGTTTTGATAATTCCAAACTCTTCAGGTGAATTATGTTTTAGTATTTCAAAAAAGTTTGGTGGAAAATCTCGAGAAGATAATTGAAGATTGATTGAATTAAATTGTCAGTTATTTAATTCAATCAATAGGTATATGTAATCTTAACATAAAAAGTTTAATATGTATTGATTAATAATAGGCATAAATTATTTTAAATAAGGGAGTGCAATTATAATTTTGTAATTGTATGAATTATAATTAATATAAATTGTGATGTAATATAATTTATATTGAGAGCCCAAAGTCTTATGTAGACTAGTATTCCTTCCATAGCCTTATCCAAGTGACATAAAGGAGTCTTTAAAATTTTGTTTGTTTATTTAGAATATATGTGCATATATAATCAGAATAATTAACTTAATTATAATTGAATAAATTGATTGTGTTATTACATCAAATTATTGATATATATTAAATTGATTTTGATATATATATATATATATAACATAAATATATTAAATATTTAATAAGATATTTAAAATTATAAACAGACATGTCACAACAATGCATATTACACTATGTATTAATTTTTAGTTTTAATTTTAAATATATATATTTTATGGCACGGGCTACGCTACTCCACTATAGCATCATCTTCTTCACAAACCAAAGCTGGAAAAGAGGTGAACAAAAGATGATACAGCCATTGGTACACATTCATTCAAGGTAATGTTATTCTATAATTGATACTAAAACTTTAAATAGCACAAACAATATTATCATATGTGCATCATCACAATAGAAAGGGTTTTTTATTCAAAAATCCTAACACTTGGATTAATTGTGTCAGGTTTGTCCATTGGCCTTTTCACATAAAGATGTACAATCTTGATATCTGTATCTTTTTTGGCAATCTTGTGCATTGCTTTGCAATCTTCTTAATGTGACTTATTTATATTTATCTCAACCACACATTTATTTTAATGTAGCTTGGATATCTTTTTGGAATGTACTCGCAATTAATCTATCTCGTACATGCACTTTATCTTTATAAATATGTATTCTTTTTATGTCCTCTATATAACAAGATTTCCGAGTATTTCCTTGGCATTTCTTTTTTATTCTTTACCTACAACTTTTTCAATGTTTTTACCTCTATGTTCTATGTTTATTTTATCTCCACATATCCCATTTTTTTTCTAAGTTTATATGTTGTCATGGTATTTCTTCATAATACATTAGCATAATCCTAATCTTAAGTAAGGAGCACACATCTCTATTTGCAAAAATAAATTATATAATCCACATTTGCTAAATGATTTACTAGAATATTACTACTATATACCTAACTTTTTTGTCTCTATCATATATCTCATTTAAGCTTATGAACAAGTATTCTACTCATAGTATGAATATATAAAGAGATAAAGAATTTTTTTTCATGCCCTGCTACAAGCTAGATGAAATTCAAAGACTTCTATGTTAGTGAATACTGAAAACTAATTATGTAAAATATATCTCATTCTCATTCATCTTAATTCAATCTCTTGAGAATCCAAACTTCTACAAAATATTTTGGAGAAATTTTTTATATCATATTTTTAAAATGCTGTCTCTCCCTTGTATTAATTTGTTTATCAAGTGTCATTTCTTGTTTGAATAGAATGTTCGTAATAATAAGCTAGTTGAGGACAACCCCACTATATTTTCCATGATTTTTATAATTATCTTATAATTTATATCACATAGACTAATTGGTCTAAATTGACTCCATGTCTTATGATTTTCTGTTTTGGAGATTTATGTTATAAGAGTGCTATCATTTATTTTGATAGCATTTGTCCCTCAAAGAAATAGAAACAAGCCTCAAGAACATCTTCCTTCACTATTTTTCAATATTACCCAAAGAATAGTATCATGATGTTGTTTCATCCATGAGCACTATCCAAGTTTAGGGAAAAGATATATCTTTTACTTCTTCTATAGCAGAAATTCTACTTAATATTATTGCCTTGGCTTCATTAATAAAATTTTTTGGATGACCTCTCACAATTTAGTCTCCATCATGATGTTTTTTTAAAAAGATTTTCAAAATATTTTATTCATGATATTTTTAATTTCTTCTTCCCCCTCATTTGATTTCTCTCTAACCTCTATTCCATAAATAAAAATTTTCTATATTCCACTCTTAATCATACATTGAAGTATTATATTTATCTTCTTCTATAAGTAACTGTATATTTAATTTTTGTTTCAAGAAAATTGCTTCATTTAAGTGTGTTTGGTTATGGATAAATCTCATCTCATTTATTTCTTCTTATTCATTCTATCTTTTTTCATTATCTAGTTATTTTTCCTTCTCTAGAACTAGATCTTCACTAGTCTTTATGTTTTATAAAATATCTCAAAAAAATTTTTTATTCCATCATTTAAGTACTTGTTTAAGCCAAAATAATTTATGGATTTGACTATTGAGATTTTTTCCATTGTCAAGTATTATCATGATTGATAAAATCTATAAAGTCTCGATGATGGAACCACATATGCTGAAATTTGAATGCTGCCCAATTTTTTGGATTAATCTTTTCATTATACTAACAAAAAAGAATAGTTTGATCCCAATATATTGAGATTATTAATTCTTGTATCTAAAAAAAATTCTCACTATTTGATTCAGTAAAGCTTTATCTAGTCCGCATCAAATATTTCTTGCATTAAAAGTGTATTTGGAAGTGGAACCCTCATATCCGTCATTCAGCAATATGCATTCAAAGAGCTTACTTATTAAAATCTTTCACAATACAATTTGGTTGTCTATCTACCATTTTCTCTTCTGGTTTTGATTTTGTATTATAGTCTCTCATGACCATCCAAAATTCATTCATATTCTTCAAGTTGTTTTTAATTTTTTTCCAAAACTCTTTTATTTTATTTATGATGTATTTTGCTTATACCATAGATTTGTATATTTTTGAATTTCATATTACTTTTATCATTTTGACATGTACTACTTTAAGGTATCGTTTAATATAGTCACATTAGTATTCTTCTTATAAAAAACTCAAATTTTGTCACTTATGTCACTCTAAATATTCTCAAAATATAGCTTTAGCCTTTATGCAAAATTCATCGATTCTCTCTTTTTTTCCAAAGAGTTTCAATATTATTAAAATACTAATATTATGCAACTTACACAAGAGTTTCACCTTTTTTTTATTGCTGAGACATTAACAATCTCTCTTATGTTTTATACAAATATAAAAATTTTTATCCAAATGAAACCTCATGAATGAATGAGAGTTATCATTCATTGTTTTTCACATTCTTCTTTAGATGACATATTATCATTGTTTTCCAAAATATTTTGACTTTATTTTTTTTTATAGATACTTAGAGTATCCAATTTTGATTGGACTTGTTTGATTTTTTATTTGGTATTGAGTTTTTATTCTTCATTAAAATCGTATTTGCTATAAGATATTTAGGTAATCACGATGGGGGTCTCCAAGACTTTGTCTTTTTTTTTTGGTCGAATGTACCAAAATTCTATTTTAGTGGACTCCCTTTCTTCTGAATCCCCTTTCCTTTAGTTTTTAGTTTTTTTCCTTTTTTTTCAAATATTTTATTTCCCATGGAATTCTTTTTTTTTTTGTTTTTTTTATTTTCATTTTTTTCTTTCCTTTTTATTGATATCCATCGCTACTAGTATTCTAAAGTATGCAACTCTATGTAGCTTTTTATATATATCACTTTCCACCCTCAATGGTTTGCTATTGCTCACCACTTTCACTAGTGTTACCAAAACTTCACTATGACATAATTGGACGGGGATGAAATGTAGATCTTATCCATATTGGTACAATATAAGTTTCTTATTTTACATTGTCCTAATTCTCTTGTTTTCAAAATTGGTGTTGAATCTCTCATATCATTTCATTTATTATGTTTAATGATTTTTTGGGTTTTTCATCTCTTCTTCATTTTCTAAATTAAAACAAAGGTGTTGTATATCATTAACATCCGTATCACAAAGTATAATATTATCACAACTACATTCTAAATTCTATCAATGAGATTTTTCTATATTTCTTAGAAAACTATTCTTAAACATATCAATATTCATACCTTGCATCAATTCTATTTTTTCCCTTTTTTGATGTTTGATATTCCATTTGCATATCTTTTCTTGCATCAAAAATATTTTTCTAAGAAATACTTACGTGTGAGCATGTTTCTTCTCTTTTCCTTCTATGCTCACCAAGCATTTTGTCTTATTTGTAAAGTAGCAATGATTGCTCATTTTTCCTCTCTATTTGAGCTTGTTCAAACCATGTTACACTCATTGCATTCAAAGCTTGTAAGAGTCATTTTCAACAAATTTTATATCACTTTGCAAATGATCTTCTATGCCTACCAAAAATTCTTTTTTGGGTATGGGGAAACTTGTTTCTCCTCTTTTGTTTTGATGTTCTTTAAGCAATATATCTTGTGTAAGGAGAGGTAATGCTTGCTCAACATTACTCTCTTTTTGGCTTGTTCAAACCTTGGCACACACCTCGGTTTCAAATCTTATTGGAATCATATTTGGCCCATATTATTTGATTTTGAACATGTGTTTATATAGTGTCCATTCCAAGTTTTCTTTAATTGTAAAAATCATCTATAACATTAATAACTGTAACATATCAATTTCCCATAGGCTGAAGCATAATTCTCTTGCTTGTTGCTCCATTTTATTTAAGATTTTTGCAGAAAAAAATTACTGAGCTTTCATGCGGTCCTTCTTCACTTAATTTGTTGGGGATTTGCTAAAATCCTTGGGTTACTTCCTTTTTTGAATTTTATTTTTTTCTTCTCCACTCTTTAAGTGGTTTCTTCTACTCTTTTGTTAGATTTCATATCTCACAAGTTTAGGCAATGAAAATTATGAAATAGTCTTAAGTCAAACTTACCATGTCATACCTTCCAGTGGTTTCTTCTACTCTTTAACTTCTACTCTTTAAGTGGTTTCACTATGTCATACCTATCCTAAATAGTTTTGGCTTTTTCACTATGTCATACCTAATTGTTATGATATTATTATAGAGTCACAACTATATTTATCTTATAAAATTTAGATGACCATGAAATGAATTTTACATCATAGCAACTAAGTACTCTATCGGTGCTAAAATTCATAACCATGTCATAGTGCCATGAATTTATCTTTAATATGGCTCGGTAATCTTAAGTCAAACTTACTACATTTTTACAAAGTCATGTCTTTTGAGCTACAAAAAGTTAAAGAGTCAAAACTATTTAGGATAAAGCTAATGTAATTACTCAGCGCTATGACTTTTAGGATACAAAATATTAGAGAGGGTATTATATGATTACAATCATTTCACCAAGGTCATGACATTTATCCTCAAGAGAAGGAAAAGTTATGACTTTTATATCTAGGCTAATTATAAATACCATGCCATCTTTCTAATGGGAAACATTATGATATATGAGAGAAATTAAGGCTATCACCATAACCACTCCCAGTATCATGATCATTTGAGACACATGAAATGGCATCATTGTGTCATGACCATTTTTTAGTATCATGACCATATGATACACATCAGAAACATTCTTAGTGCCATGGTTATATGATGATTAAGAAAGACTAATGCCGATGTCATGATTATTTTTTAATGTCAGGACTATATTCTGATGTGAAAGACCATTTACAATGCTATGGCCATTCACAGAATCATGGCTTTGTATGAGGAATAAAAAATACAAATGTAGGAAGCAAAAACTACTTCCTAGTATCTCAACTTTTTGTTACATAGATATTAAGCCCAAGTCATGATCATTTTCCATTGCTGTAACTTTGTATTATAAACAAATTTGGATACATTCTAGAGTTACGACCACATTCCAGAATTACAACCTTGAGCTTAAGAGATGAATGTTAAATTATAATTTTTTTTTCTAAAATCCATGAATTCCTACATAAAATAATATAGAATCATCTGAATATAAAAGTGGAAGAAAAAGAAATTCCAAAAAATCATCCACTCTTCTTCTTCCTCCATGTAGCAAGAAAAGGTCATGTCATAGTTATCAAATTTTAGGAGTGAATTTCACACTTTCTAGGAGAAACACAGGCAAGCAAGAGACATAATATTTAATGATAATCTCTAAAGTTGGAGGGCATGACCCTTAAAACCTTCCCTCCCTAGGGTAGATTCAATAATTTCTATATTGGTCTAGGGTTTATGTACCCTAGCTTATGTGATGTGATAATAGTTTTGTATAGATCATATGTTTTGATTTATATTGTGTTTTGAATATTGATAGTCGTGTCTTTAAATAGAACTTAAACTAAAGTTTTGACTACTGATAGATTTATAAGAGATTCTCATAGGTGGAACGTGATAGGTAAACTATGAAGTTCACTCATGTATATGATAGAAGAGAAGTGACATCCCTTATAATTATAATGTATGATATAAACATATAAGTTAAAAGCCAAAATTTAGAAATATTAATTATTATGAGTATAATGCATATGAAACTAAAAGTACAAAGACTTTTATATGCTAATTCATTGTACATGTATTAGAAGAACTTGTTTTCAATTGGAATGAATATTATATTGAACATTATCCTAAAGATTTCACTTTTAGTGTAAAAGTCATATAGTCACCAAGGAAGATGAATGATAGATAATCCTTAGGACATACATAAGTCTTTCATGACTCATAAAATAGGGATAACCCTTTTGAGTTATTTTAACTTAATATTATTTCCACTAGTAAAACTTAAGAAAGGAATATATTAAATATGTGAGTATAGTCTTATGAAGCCAAAAGTACATATGCTTACAAACCAAATTAATTTTTGGTCTTTATGACACTTGAGATTAGAGAATAAAAATGTTTATATGAAACTATTATCAAGGATAGTCGGTGAGTTACCTAAAAGGTATAAGATTATGAATGACTCTTGAGTAGAGATGATTTTTTATTTTGGTGATAACATACTGATTGTAAAACTATGAGGGAACCACTAATAGGATGAGCTCAATGGTAATAACTATTTTGTATGCTGCTAGAGAAATGAGTCATTATATAATAGCCAATTTTTATTCTATATCCAAACATAATATAATTTGAACTAATTTGAACATATATCATGTAAATGAAGCGAACAAACCAATGGATCTAAGATTGATTTCACCATCTGAAATGTCTATTTTAAGAGAATTGAGTTGTCTCATAATTAAATAAGTAAACTATCAAAACAATTACTATTAGATTGATATGTGGATGAAAGTCATCTTTACTATTTATATGATACATGAACTTGTGTATCTTTGTTGATGAGAAGCTCTTATCAATGAGCTTTTGAGATACTACTTAACCAATAAAATTAGGTAGTATAATAGAATTACAATAAGTCTATGGTACTATTATTGGTAATTGTTTAATTTGGTTAGTCAATATGAATTGATATAATTATCCTCGTGAAAGGATAGTTTATTTTTAATAGTTTAGATAATGTTAATTTTGATAAATCTTCTCGAATCTAAATGCTAGTCATGTTATCTTGTTTGGAAAGCAGATAGTTATATTTTGATTATACCTTTTTTTCTTTATTTTTTAGTGCTCTTTATGAGTAAAAAAGCTATGATTGAGCTAACTTTTTTAGACCCATAAATCAAAATAACTAGAAGAGAAATTGCCAGATAAAGAATTGATAAAGAGCCTATGAATAGAACTATCAATGAAAGAGAAGCCTAAAATTGTAATTGGTAAGCTATCCAATAGTTCATCCTCCACCACACTTTGGAAGACTATTGACGGCTCGTGATGATGGATAGATATTCAAGTGTTAGGTTTCAACCAGTGAAATTAAATACTCTCGAGTTGAATTTGAGTCTTATAGTAATGGTTTAGCAGTACAAGTACAATGGAAGGGTATCTCAAGATCCTAATAGACATGTCATAATATTTTGAGTTATGCAATATTGTAAAAATAAATGGAACTAGCCCTAATAGAATATGGTTAAATCTATTTCCATTTTCATTAAAGGATAAGGCATAAAATTAGTTTTAGTACTTATCTCATGGCTCCATTGAGAATTGAGATGAACTAAAAAGAACCTTTCTCACTAAGGTTTCATTGTCTCAAATTACTTCTTAATTATAGAGTACGATAAGCTAGTTATAGTAAAATGAGCACCATAATCTATATGATGCTTGATATCATTTTAAAAAGTTGTTAAGGAGATGTCCTT
Organism: Sapria himalayana; assembly: GCA_029783825.1. Taxonomy (NCBI): domain Eukaryota; kingdom Viridiplantae; phylum Streptophyta; class Magnoliopsida; order Malpighiales; family Rafflesiaceae; genus Sapria; species Sapria himalayana. The sequence continues at coordinate 2,155,583 of JAREIK010001488.1, read as the reverse complement.
AACAAGGGTTTGAGTTGTGGTACTAAGCTCAAACTTTCTATAATGGCCTGAACTAGATGACAAGGTGCATGGTTGAAAAGGTTGTTGGAGGGGTTGATTATAAATATAATAGTGGAGGAGTCATATTATTTATTTGAGGAGCTAGAAAAGAATAACTACAAAACTCTATTAGATCATGCATGTAGGAGAAGACAAGCTGGAATATTTGAGTTGGATTGGTTTATCACACTCGAAGTGAAGATAGAAGCTCTCCTAAGGAAGCTTAATAACCAAGAAAAAAAAAAGATGAGTATAGAGAGAGATCACTCATTTTACACCCGCATGAATGCATGGATTTGGAACCAATTTATCAAATAGAAGAATTCAACTAAATGCAAAGAAAATGGTATGTATTTAAACCCAACAATTTATCTCAATGCATAACCATCCAAACAAGAGAAATTAAAAGAATTTTTCATATGGAGTCTATGAGAGTGAGTTGTAGAATATTAGATAATCTTCGAAGAATTTTGGGAATAATGCAGTGAGTTACAATAACCAAGATGCTCAATCTTAAATTATCATTCATCATGAAGAGAAGAGAAGGAAACACCAGAAGAAAGTATGAAGGTCATCTTAATAAAATTACAAAATAGAAATGATATCCAAGATGTTTGGATGGTGATGCTTGAAGCAAAAATGTATCAAATAAGTTAGATGTTGAGAAATATAGAGAATCAAATTAGATAATTATCATTATCGATGAAGGAAAAAAAAGAATAAATTAATGGTCAAGTAATATTAAAGCAAATATAAAGAATTACTTCTCTATATTGCTTAGAAGCAAGAAAGAGCTACAAAAAAAATGCATGGAATAAAAAAATTTAGGAACTTTTGAAGCTGATAGCTCTGATAGAAAATTTTCAAGAAGTTATAGCTTCCATTGAAGATGGTTTGAAGGATGAAGGATGTGATTTCATAGCATTTAAAAAACAATGAATCAAGAGGAAATACAAGTTCAAATATTACCCAAGATTCAAAGAAGAGAAACAAAGAAATACAAGATAAAATGAAGGTTACTTATGGCTATGGGTAAGATTCTAATGAATCTTTCATTTTCATAATATTCTAGGAAGGACAAATTGAATGAACACTTGAGAAATTTTTTAATATATTTTGAAATATAGAAATAAATATACTATTTATCAAAGCTATAAACCAAATACTAAACTGCATGGAGTATATAAAAGATATAATGAATAGTAATAAGAGATTATAGACATATCACGTATGTGACTGAATATGATAGAAATATATAATATAATAATTCAAATAAACTTCTAAAGAAATTAAAGGATCCCAAAATTTTTAGAATACCTTACACTATTGTAGGCTACATATTTTGAAAAAGATTATGTGACTATGCATTATGTGATAATTTGATACACTTAACCATTATGCGAAGATTGAATCTCAGATAAATCACTCTTGTATCTCTCTCTCTCTCTCTCTCTCCAAATGGCTAATTGGACTATCAAGTACCTAGATGGGATTATTGATAATATATTGGTTAATATGGATATTTTTATTTTTCTAGCTGATTTCATTATATTGGGTATGAAAAAAAATAAGTACGCACAATTAATATTAGGATGATTGTTTTTGGCCAAGGGACAAGCTCTTAATGATTCCAAGAAAGAAGAATATACTCTCCATGTTAGCAAGGAACAAATAATGTTTAATCTTTACAAAAGCTTATGGAGTCCAAATAATAATAAAACAAGTTGTTGGAAAATATATAATCTATTTTGTACTTGAATGCAAAAAAAAATAGAATTACAATAAAAGGATTTAAAGACTCTTTGCTAGATGAAGATGAAGGAGATAAAGTGGAAGAAAAACTTTAAAATTGTGAAAGTGATGAAGATGAGGAATATGATGAGGAAAAAATATCTTTGAGTTGCAAAAATGTGAAAAATAAAAAATATAACCACAATGAGATAGTGACATTCTTCAGAGTCATGATCTCAGAGAAATCTTATGTTGACAACTTCAAGGAAGATGAGGGAATAGTTGAGAAAGACAAGGTTGAGATATTAAATATGGAAGATCTAATCAAAGGTAAGGATTAGATTATGTATAATGCAGTAATTTTGGTATTACAAAATGAATATAACCAAGAAATGTTTTGAAGACAAAATCATGGCTATACACAGTGTCGCATCTTTGGGATTACAAAATGAAAATGACCATGAAAAACTTGAAGAAAAGGCCAAAAATATGTACAATGTCACTACTATGGGGGTACAAAAACAAATTAGCTAAGGAAAGTTAAAATATAAAGCCATAACTATGCACAACACTGAGACTTTGAAAGTACAAAATAAAAAGGGCAAAGAAAAGCTTTAAGAGAAAGTCATGGTCATGCACAACACCATGATTTTGAAGTTATAGAATAAAAAGGCAAGGAAAAGTTTGAAGGCAAAGTCACATCTATGTTCAACACCACAAATTTGGGCATCCATGAAGAAAAGGAACAAGCTATCACAAAATAAGAAGTAATGACATTTACCAAAAGCCACGACATCAAGTAAAGAAAAGATCTAAGAAGCAAATATAGCTGAAGTAAGATCGAAGTAAGAGATAAACAAGAATAAAATAAAATAATATACTAAGAACCTAGCATGAACATCAAAGATCTCTGATGGAGGAAAGATAGTTTAGATTGTCTAGTTATGGATATTTAATATAATATTTTTAAGTTGCAACCCAATATTTTTTTTATGTTGCTTGTTAGATGAAGTATCTTTTTTGTGAGAATAAATAGTACATGTACACAATCACATTAAAACCTCTATTGCGACTTTGTTATGACACCTAATTTTGTTGGTTAGGTAGTATCACAAAAACTTGTTGGCAATAGCATATCAACTAAAAGATCCATAAGTACACAGATCATTCAAGTTGTAAAGAGTACTTTTATCTAGATATCGATCCCACGAGTATTGTATTGGCAGTTCAATTATTTAATAGTGAGATAACTCAATTCTAGTAAAATAAATATTTTAATTTAATAGATCAATCTTAGATCCATGTGTTTATTCATTATGTGATTTATGTTTAAATTGACTTGAATTATATTATATTTAGACATAGAACAATTGTTTAGGTGTTGTACAATGAATCCTTTTCCCAATAGAATACAAGGTGATTATCACCATTGAGCTCATCTGAATAGTGGTCCCCTCATAGTTATCATCTCGATATATCATCACTAAGACAATAAATCATCTTTGCTCAAGAATCATTCACAATCCTTCATATTTTAGGCAACTCATAAACTATCCTTGATGGTTGCTTTCTATACACATTTATATTCTCTAGTAGTTTGTATCATAAAGATTAAGAATTAACATAGTTTACAAGAGTTTATACTTTTAGCTTTATAAATGCCATACTCACAAAACTAATTTATGCATCTCTCAAGTTTCACTAATATGAACTATATGAGTAAAAGTAACTTATAAGGATTGTCACCATCTTTTGAGTCACAAAATATTCGGATATGACCCAAGGATTTCATATCACCATCCTCCTCGAATATGATGTGACTTAGAAACTAAAGGTAAAACTGTTAGGAGAACATTCTATTAATATCCAACCTAAATGACAACTAGTTTTTCCAAGACATATATAATGTATTGATATATAAAAGTATCTGCACTTTTGATTTTATATGTATTATAATTGAAATGATTAACATGCCTAAATTTTAAGTTATAACATATAGGTTTATCTTGAATATCTAAATAGGAAGGGTTGTCGCTTCTTTCCTACCTTATGCATGAGTGAGACTTGTGGTTTACCTGTTATCGTCCACTATGATAATTTCATACAAACTTACCAATAATCAAAATTCTAGTTCAAGTTCTATTTAATTACTCATTCATCAATATCTATATGACACAACATAAATTAAATACAACCATTAATATAAACCATTGTCACATCACATAAAAGAAGTTAATAAACCTAGACCACATGCTATATTGATAGAAATTTTTGAATCTAACCTATAAAGGGGGGATCTAAAAGTTATGTCTTTCAACTCTAATGATTAATATTTAGTCTTTCATCCTTTACTTGCTTGTAGAGCTCCTAGGAAGTGCAAAATTCATCTCTAGGATGTGCAAAATTTGTCCCTGGGGTTGGTAGCTGCACCATGGCTTTGCTTATTATATGGATGAAGAAGAAGAAATGGAGCAATCTTTTGAAATTTCTTTCTCTTTCTCTTTTATACTTGTGCACTTATGTATTTATTTAATCAAGAAGTCATGATTTTCGAAAGAAACCCATAATTCTGGGCTTCATCTCTTTAGTTTAAGGTCATGATTCAAAAAAATAGTCATGACTCTAGAATGTATTTCTATCTTTCTATAATATAAAGTGATGACACATGGCAATGACCATGACTTGGGCCTAATGACTATGTAACACAAAGTCATGATATTATGAGGTGGCCATAACATTATGTACCCCTCTTTCTTGTTCTTCATAGAGGGTCATAATGCTAATAAAGGTCATGACTTTGTGAATGACCTCTTATATCATAATATAGTCACTACACTAGGTAATTATGACATTATGTTAGTATTTGTCTCTCTTGATCACCATATGTCATGGTGCTAGGAAATAGTCATGACACTGAGAAGACCTCTCATGTGTATCACATCCCTATGGTGTTTGAAAATAGTTATGATATAAAAATTGTCCTTTCATGTGTCTTAAGTCTTTGTGATACTATGAGTGGCCATGAGACTAGACTTCACTTCTCTCATATATCATATCACCATAGTGGTACAAAGTTTGATCACACTCGTATTTAACCTAAACATAAATGTTTTGGATTTACTTTTCTTTAAGTACGAGAGTCATGGCCTTGGGGAGTGGTCATAATTGAGTAATGCCCTTTGCAATATTTCATCTCCCAAAAATAATGATACTGAATAATTACAATGGATTTGGAGTTTGGGCTAAGTAACTTTGGCTCTCTAATTTTTTGTAGCTCAAAAGTTATAGTTTTATTAAAAGGTTATGACTCTGCTTGAGACTCAAGTCATACTAAAGATAAAGTCATGGTACTAGGATATTACTATTATGTTTAATACCATTGAGGTACTTGGTTGCTACAATATAAAATTAATATTGTATGTATTTAAATTTTGTGAGATAAGTTTAGCTGCAACTTCATAATAATATTTTAGCCAAAAAATGTATCACACCATGGAAAGATTATGTTAATGAAAGAGTAGGATTATAGCATACAATAATTATCACAATCAAATATGTAGAATTTCGACTAAGAATAGATGTCAAAAATACACGAGACTCTGTTCTCTACCCATTAGCCTAACACCTCCAGAAGCTATCGATTTCATAACAATTCATCAAAAATCTATCAAACCTTCAAATTCATGAAATCGATCCATAATTATCCTATATGCATTCCTAAACATCATTATAATTCACTAAAATATACAAGAATATTCAATAATTTAAACACCAAATAAACTCATACACTAACATAATTACTTATCCCCAAATAATAATTTATCCCTCCATAACAAAAAATAATATTACTAAAAACTTTTATGACAATTTTTGAGTATCAAAGGGTCTCAAATGATACACTAACTTCTAGTGTACATATTATTAGTCATGGTAGGGTTTGAGTTCTATAACTATACTCCTAGTGGTTGAATATATTGTTTATGCGAGCTTATTACATCATATATGCAGGAAAAAAACTTTGGGTTACCTCTCAAGTAGTACTATGTTTAATATTCATAGCTAGACTATCAAAACCATTTGTCAACAATCAGAGATTTCTATTGATTATGCTAGCTTCTCAGTATACTATTTTACTTCCTTATTTGTTTCATCTTTCAGTCTTACTTTAGCTACCCTTCTTTATTAGGTCTTTTCTTTTTTAGATGCCATTACTTTAAGTGAACGTCAAGCTTCTTCTTCTTTGTTGGCTTGTGCCTTTTTTTCTTGGATCTCTAAAGTTGCAGTGCTAAGTACAATCTTGGCTCTATTCTTTAGTTTTCCATTTTCATTTTCTTCCTATATATCCAAAATCGTGGTGCTAAGTGTAGCCATAGATTTTTATTTAAGTTTTTCCTAGCCCTTTTCATTCTATAATTTTAAAGTTGCAATTAAGGTTGGTAATGAGCAAAGCTGAGCTAAGCTTTGAATATTTTGAGCTATGATTGTTAATTTATGAGCGAGCTCGAGCACGAGTTGAGCTTTTGAAAGAGCTTAAAATCAAGCTCAAGCTTAGCTTGATTTAAAAAAAAGCTTGGCATGAGCTTATTATGCTTGTTTTGCATATGAATGAGCTCGAACTTAATCTCAAGATCAAGCCTAAAGCCGAGCCTATACAAGTTTGTATTGTTGCCGCTTTCTAGGGCTAGTGTGGTGGGTGGTGCCTTCAAAATATAGAAAGAATTGAGGAATATGATTTTTTATTTTCAAATTGGTGACAATGACAATGGCAAGGAGAGAGAGAGGAAGGCATCTGCATTAGGGGCGGTCGCCTGTCGGCTGAGACCAGAGGGTTTTTATTTTGAGTTAACGCAACTAATAAAAATGACATCATTTTTTAATGTCTAGGTTTTGTTGGCCTTGGGCTCAAAATTTATCAAGCCTAAATTATGGCTCAATCTCAGCTCATTTAGCTAATGAGATGAGCTCGAGCCAAGCTTTTTTTGAGCCGAGCCTGACTAGCTTGGCTTGTTACCAGCCCTAGTTGCAATAGTGTGCATAGCTGTAAATTTTTCTTTAAGCTTTTCCTTTCTTTTTATATTCTATAACTTAAAAGTCGTGGCATTGTGAATAACCACGACTTTGTTTTTAATCTTTTGATAGACTAATTCATCATGTATCACCAAATTCATGGTGTTGTGCATAGTCATGACTTTGTCTTCAAAGTGATATCATTATCATTCTATAATATCAAAGTCATGGTGTTTTGTACAACCATGACTTTATTTTCAAGCATTCCTTAGCCATTTTCAATAGATATCCACAAAGTGATAGCGCCATTGAACCATTGAGAGTTTATCTTTGATTTGATCTTTAATAGTTTCTATCTCAACCATGTCTATCTTAATTATTTCTTCAGTTTCCTTTTAGTTGTTAGCATAAGATTTCTCCAAGGTTGTGACTTAAAAGAATAGTAGTCATCTTCCTAGCAGTCATTTTTTTTGAGTCTTGTAGGGAACTAATTCATTTAAAATAAAAAATCTAAAATTTAAGTTGGGTTTCAAAAATATGTCCAAATTAATGTGTCTGGAAACAACATGACAAAGCCATCATTATGAACGACGGCCATTGAAACGTTGTTTATATTTTAAAATTAGAAGCCGACATTATAAATGCCGGCTATTGAAAATACACGTATCATTATCTCAGCTCGCCCCTCGCCCCCTCCCCCCTTGCTCCTTTGTGGAGCTCCAGCGAGCTCGAAGTGGAGCGCATTGAAGCTAGACTGAACTCTGTCGAGCTCCACTTCAAGCTCGCTATAACTCGATGGAGCTCCACAAATGAGCTCACTAGAGCTTCATCGTGGAGCTCGACGGAGCTCCTCGAGCGAGCTTGAAGTGGAGCTTGCTAGAGCTCAAGGAGCTCCTTCACGGAGCTCGAGGAGCTCCTTCACGGAGCTCGAGGAGCTCCTTCATGAAACTCGAGGAGATCCGTCGAGCTCCACTTCGAGCTTGCTGGAGCTCCATAATGGAGCTCTAGTGAGCTCCACGAAGGAGCGAGGGGCAAGGGGTGAGCTGAGATAATGATAAGGGTGTTTTCAATAGTCGGTATTCACAACGTCGGCTTCTGATTTTAAAATATAAACAGCGTGTCAATGACCACCGTTCGCAATGATGGTTTTTCCACATTGTTTCAAGACGTACTAGTTTAGACATATTTTTGAAACCCGACTTAAATTTTAGATTTTTTAATTTAAATAAATTAGTTCCGTACAAAAATCCAATTTTTTTAAGGTCATGACCCCATAATAGTCATATTCATCTTTTTTTCATTTTCACATCTCCAAAATAGTTCTTCCTTGTCATATTTTTCATATTTATCACTTTCATAGCTCTAAAGTTATTCTTCTACTTCATCTCTTTCATATTCATCATACTAGTAGTCTTCTATAAAATCATTCTATTAGAAATATACTTTTTTTTGTATGTTGTATAAAAGATATTATCTATTCTTCAACATCTCATTTCATCATCAACAAGCCCCCATGGGACATTGTAAATCTTACACTTTAATTGCTTCTCACCAACATGAAAAGTAAACTCACATTTCTTGATGTTGATAAGGGCTTTAATTGTGGCCAATAATAGTCATCCAAATATTAATGGTATATCATAGTCCACTTTCACATCTAATACAATAAAATCTATTGGAAAAATAAAGATACCTAACATGACTAAAATATCTTCGATAATTTTATCTAGTTACTTGATAGTATGATTTGTCATTTAGAGTGAGAGATGTTGGAGTAATTTTGTTGAGATTCAATCTTTGCACAATTAACATGGGTATCAAATTAAAACTTAATCCCAAGTTGCACAATATTTTTTTTGAAATATGTAATCTCCATTAGGATAAGGTTTAGTAAAACTTCTGGGATCCTTTAATTTCCTCTAAAGTTTTCTTTGAATAATTGCATAATACTTCTCGATCATATTTATAGTCAAGTATGTCTCTAACTTCCTTGTACTACTCATCATGTCTTTCATAAATTTTATGTAGTTTAATATTCGGGCTAGACGTTGACCTTCAGTAAATAGTATATTAAGTTCTAACTTCCAAAATATATTGAAAAACTTCTTGAATTGTTCATCTAATTTTCACTTTCTAAACTATTATTGAAATAAAAGATTCATCGAAAATATACTTTTAATTCATTTCTTTTTTTTTCATAGCTTCGAGTAAAATTCATTTACTTTTCTATTTTTTTCATTTCTCTCCTTCACATATTTGGGTGAGATTTGGGATTATACTTAATCTATAGTCATGACTTTTTTAAGTGTTATGACATCATATCTTTCATCCTTCTAGCCCTCTTTAGTAGGGGTCATGGCTTCTTGAAAAATTTCAATCTGAACCATAACTTTTGGAAAAGTTACGGTGCTATCAATCCTAAAAATTCTAAAATCATATTATTCAATGAGGTTCATTTGTAGCTCTTTCCTACTTCTAAGCCACATAGAAGAACAATTCTTTTGATTTCTTTCAATATCATTTGGTTATTCATTTAATCATTTTTTTCTTCATTGATAATGTTAATTATTCAATTTGATTTTTTATATTCCTCATTACTGAACTCATTTGATCCATTTTTACTTCAAGCATCTCCATCAGATTGTCTTGGGTATCATTTCTCTTTTTTCAAAATTTGCTAAGATGGCATGGATTCCTTTTTTTTAGGTCGCCCTCTCTACTCTTCATGATGACTGACAATTCAAGCTTGTGCTTTCATGATAATTATAACTCATCACATTGTTCCCAATATTACTTGAAGACTACCTAATAATCTACAACCCAATATCCACTATATGAAAAATTCTCATGATTTCTCATGTTCAAATGATAATGCATTGGTACATAATTGTTGAGTTAAAACATATACCCTTTGATTTGTATTTGGTTGGCTTATTCTATTTGATTAATGAGATCCAAATCCATTAAATCATATGAATGTAATATGATGATCTTTCATGATACTCTTCTATTTTCCTCTTGGATATTAAGCTCCCTTAAAAATAGATTTCATCTTCACTTCAATTACGTAAACCAATCCAACTAAAATATTCTAGCTTGTCTTCTCCCAAATGAACGATCTATTTGAGTTTGATAGCTATATTAGCTAGATATTCAAACAAATATAATGGCTCATTTGACTATTTATTCATGACCAATTCTCAAGTGGCCACATCAACCATGTACCTCATCATATAGTTCAGCCCATTATATAAAGTTTGAGTTTGAAACCACAACTCAAATTCAACTTAAGAACATTTGCTCAACAATTCTTTTAAATGCTCCTAAATATTATTTATTGTCTCGTGCTCATCATTTTAGAATGACTTATTTTTCTCTATAATTAAGAATTAATTTGAGGTAGGAAGAATTTAGTGAAAAAATACTTGCTATAAATCCCAACTCTAAATTAAGCTATGAGGTAAACATTAGAATCAACTTTGTGCCTTACCTCTTAATGAAAATAGAAATATATATAACATTATTGCATCGATACTAACTCTATTCATTTTACTATGTCACACAACTCTAAAAACATCATGATATATCTATTAGGATCCTCTAATGCCCTTCCATTATACTAGTGCTGCTAAACCACGACTATAAAATTCAACTTCAACAAAATAACTATCTATCAACTTATTTCCACCAGTTTCAATCAAATACCCAAATAACTATCTATCATCTTAGGCTTCCAATATTCTTTCAATATATGATGGTGGATGAGCTATTGGACAACTTGCTCATTATTACAATGAGGCTCTCTATTACTTCCAATTTTCTACATAGGCTCTTTATCATCTCTTTGTCTAGAAATTAGTCTTCTAGTTATTCAAATTTATAGGTCTAGAGGGGTTAGCTTAATTTTAGAACTTCAACTCATAAAAGGCTATTTAAAAGAACCAAAATACCTAAATACAACTATCCACTCAAAATAAGTTAACAATACTAAACATTTATATATGGGAAGATCTATCAAAATTAGTACTATTTAAACTATTAAAAAAATTATCCTTTTACAAGGATATTTATGTCAACTAATATTGATTAATCAAACTAAATAATTATTGGTAATGATGCCAAAACTTAATTTGATTTTGTGATGCTATCTAATTTTTTAGATAGATAGTATCTCAAATCTTATTGGTAAGAGTATCTTAGCAGTAAAGATCAACAAGTATATGAGTCATATAAGTAGTAAAGAGGATGTTCGCTGAGATATCAATCCTATAATGATTTTATTAGTAGTTTAGTTATTCAATAGTGAGACAACTCAATTTTAGTAAAATGCATATTTTGACTGTGGGATCAATATTAGCTCTACGAGTTTATTCATTTATTTTATATCATGTATGTTCAAATTGGCTTGAATTATATTATGTTTGGATATAGAACAAAATTTTGGGTGCTAGGAAATGACTTATTTTCATAATGGAATATAAGGTGGTTATTACTATAGAACTCATTCATATAATTATCATTTCATAGTTATCCACTTGGTACATCACAAACAAGATAAATTATTATCTTTATTTGATAGTCATTTATAGTCTCATTCATTTTAGGCAACTCATCGTCGAATATTATTAATAGTTGCTTCATATGCATACTCTTATTCTCTGCTCTCATGTATCATAAAGACCAAGAATTAACATGGTTTATAAGTATTTGTATTTTTAGCTTCAAAAGTACTATACTCACATAATTAACGTATGCTTTCCTCAAGTTTCAATAATGAGAATCATATGAGTGAAAGCAACTCAAAATAGTTATCACCACCTTTTGAGTTAAAATATACTAATGCAAATCTCAAGGATCGCCTATCACTATCTTCCTCAGTTATGATGTGACTCTCACAATAAAGGTAAAACTCTTAGAAGAATATTCTATATAATATTCATTCTAATCGAGAACCAATTCTTCTAAAATATGTATAATAGATTAACATGTAAAAGTATTCATACGTTTGACTTCATATGCTCTATACTCACAATGATTAATATACCTAAATTTTTAATTTTAATATACAAATTTATTCGTACATTGCAATCAGAAGAGCTATCAATTTCTTCCTACATAGGTGCGAGTAAGCCTCATGATTTATCTATTACTATCCACCATTATAATCTCAAATAAATCTATAAATAATTTAAACCCTTGGTTCAAGTTATATTTAATCACTCATTTATTCATATCCATAATACAACATAAATCAATACATCCAATAATGTACAACCATTGTCACACCAAATAAAAAAAGTTACATAAACCATTGACCACAACTATTTAATAAACTATGAAAGGTTTCTTATGGCTTTGCTTGTTGTATTAAAGAAGGAGAAGAAATAAATATATCTCTTGGAATTTTTCTCTCTTCCACTTTTATACTCAGAAAATTCTATATTACTTTAATTAGGAAGTCGCCACTTTCAAAAGAAAGCTACAACTGACATTCATCTTTAAAAGCTTGAGATCGCTAGTCTAGAAAAAGATCATGACTTTGGAATATATCCTAATTTTTTTGTAATACAAAATCATAATGCTGTATAATAACCATGGACTTGGCCTAATATTATGTAATACAAAGTAATTGCACTATGTAGTGGCCATGGTTTCATGTATTTTTCTTTCCTATCCTTCATAAAATATTATGGTTCCAGGGAAGGTTTCAACATTATAAATGGCCTCGTATATCATAATATAGCCATGGTACTGGGTAATGGTCATGACATTGACATCAACCTATTTTGATCACCATATAGCCATAACACTAAAAAATAGTTGTGATAATGAGAAGGCATGTTGTGCGTATCATATGGCTACCACTAAAAAATAGGTGAAGACCAAAAATTAGTCATTCATGTGTCTCAAGTGTCCACAACATTATGAGTGGTTGTTTTAATAACTTTCAATTCCCTCATATATCATATCACTATACCATTGTAAAGATGTTATAATAGTAACCATTAGTAGAAATATAAATGTCAAGACTTTACTTTCTTTAGAGGACAAGAGTCATGACTTTAGGGAATGACTATACTCAAGTAATGCCCTCTAAAATATTTTATATCTCAAAAATCATGATGCTAAATAATTATTGTGACTTTGGTCTAAGTAGTTTTAACTTTATAATTTTTAATAGCTCAAAAGTTATGATTTTGTAAAAAAATTATAGCTATAACTTGAGACTACCACGTCATATTAAAGATAAAGTCATTATGCTATTACATGACCATGAATTTTAGTACTAATGAAAAACATGTTAGGATTTATATTTATGTTAGGGATAGTGCCCTATAAAGCATGAATTTATATTTATGTTTTATGAAATTAATAAAAGTATCGTATTTATTACAGTTAGCTATTTTGTGCATAATGTATGAGTAAAACATCAGAAAATCCCATATTTATTATTGTAACCATAATGTCAATGTATAACAGTTATACACGAGAGAATCGAGGTTATGGATTATAAATCAAATTGTCCATAATAAATTAATTAAAGTTTGGGGATCTTCAAATTAAATATTACTAGGGCGGTTCACTATCATTGAGAAAGAAGTGACCTTAATCCGGGTCACTAATACGGGGACATTAAAGTGGAGGCTCCATATATATTAAGATTATATAGGACATGACCAAGGCATAGTTTTTGAATTCTTTTAAATATCGTTTATCTCAAGAATTAAAACAGCACCGATAGATGATCATATGCAGATCAGTCTCAATCTTGAGTAGTCATAGACTCCTGTTTATGTCAACTGGGCCTTTTGAGACATGGGTTAAACCCCATTATGAAATGGGCACAATACTTGTGTCTTGGAGGCCCATTGATGTATGTAGCTGAGAATATAAACTATAGACATGGAATCTAACACTTCCTATGAAAGCTGGAGAGTTGGTTCCCTTAAGTATTGGTTTTGAAACTAAATAGTTTGAGCGCTCTAATTTATAACAAGTTTATAAATTAACTGTTCACTAGTGGATTAATGAAACTTAAGGATCAAGATATAATTAGAGGGACAAATGGTAATTTCACCTGACTCTAGTTATGAATCACTTCTTGGAGGATATGACTGCATGTAATGATTAAATTAATGAACACTCTAAATTTCTGAGTAAAATCGATACGATAAGGACAAGATTTCAATTTCAAGTTTTTTGTGGAATAACTCTGAAATTAATAAATTAAAATAATTGATTAAAGAGTTTAATTAATTATTGAATTTATTAAAGCTTGAAATTACAGGTCCATGGGTCCCAATTCCACCTCATTTATTACTACAATGAATGATTTATGATTTGGAATAAATTACACTCTCTTTAGCAATATAAAATGATGAGAATAACAATCAGTTGTTATTTGAATTCGAATTTTATTCGTTTGCTCATTAAATAAGGAAATAATCTACAAAGGGTAATAATAATAAATATCATTAATTCATTTCCTTATTTGATAAGGATTTGAATTTAAATATTATTAATTCATTTCCTTATTTGATAAGGATTTGAATTAATGAATATTAAGTGTATATAATTCATTTTCTTATTTGATAAGAATTTGAATTAAAGAATATTTAATTTATTAATTCATTTCCTTATTTGATAAGGATTTGAATTAGAGAATATTAAATGTATATAATTCATTTTCTTATTTGATAAGGATTTGAATTAGAGAATATTAAATGTATATAATTCATTTTTTTATTTGATAAGGATTTGAATTAGAGAATATTAAATGTATATAATTCATTTTCTTATTTGATAAGGATTTGAATTAGAGAATATTAAATGTATATAATTCATTTTCTTATTTGATAAGAATTTGAATTTAAGAATATTTAATATTATTAATTCATTTCCTTATTTGATAAGGATTTAAATTAAAGAATATTAAATGTATATAATTCATTTTCTTATTTGATAAGAATTTGAATTAAAGAATATTAAATATTGTTAATTTATTTCCTTATTTGATAAGGATTTAAATTAAAGAATATTAAATGTATTTTAATTCATTTTCTTATTTGATAAGAAAGTGAATTTAAGAATATTAGATATAGTTAATTCATTTCCTTATTTGATAAGGATTTGAAACGTCTATAAAAGCCAAAACAGATTTATTTTTTTATCAGAAACCCTAGCCTCTAAGAGAGTTTATTCTCCTAAGATACCCCTTGCATCAAGTGTTGAGTACGCAAGGCAAATCTAGAGTGTATTGTTCCAAATCTGAATAGTTGGTGCCCACACACCTCAAGGAAGGAGGACGAAATTGAAGACTCCGGTACATGGAGTTCTTTCAATCTGACAAGTCAACAAATCTCTTATAACAATAAAAAGTATAGATCTAATCTTCATCTTTTGACATTAATATGTATTTGCATGGATCCATGCTAAAATAAGAATTAATGAAAAATATTATAAAGAACTAATTCTGCTGCATTTTCTGATTTCATTCCCTATAGTATCAACATAAAATTAATGTCACAACTACTTAAATTTTATAAGATAAGTATGATTATAAATCCATGATAATATCAGAGTCATAAAGAATGTGTCATATAGTGGAAAGATTTTCATAATAAGTTGTAGTATCATTGTTAACAGAGATTGTCATGATCAATTATGCAGAGTTTTGACTAAGAATTAATGCTGAAAATTTGTGAGACTTCCTACTCTACTCCTCAGTCAATTACCTCAAAACCTATCAACCACATGACTATTCATCAAAATTTTTTAAATTTTTAAATTCATTTAATTGATCCATAATTATCACATTCCCATTCCTACACATCATCATAATTCATCAAAATACATAATATTCAATAGTTTAAACACCAAACACCCCCCATACAAAAAAATCATAGATTCAAACTAGTTATGATTATTAAATATATTTAGCCCAAAGCTATGACTATTTTTCAATTCTGTGACCTAGGTGTATTATAAAGAAAAGCTCATAAATAGTTTAATGACATTGTTTTGGTAGTTTTTTAGTACCACAATTTTGATGTTACTGAAATAAAAGCATCATAGAGGCCACATGGAAAAGTAATGGTCAAGACCTAGCACCATGACTTTGAAGGAACTACTTGAAATAACACCATGACTTTTTATTTATAGATGAATAATAAGCCTCATGGTGTCATGACCTTTATTAACTAGGTCATGACAATAAATACATAATCCTAGACATTCCTCCAAAAAAAATTTTTTAATACTCTACGGATGTTGCGACGACAAAGCCCTAAGCCCACCAAGCTCTCAATGTTGAAAGGGAGAAGATCTTCAAAGAAAATGTCATAGAAACAAGCCATAAGAAGAAAAGGAAGAGACATAAACTTAGCATAGCAGAAATCCCTCCCAAAGCATTGGAGCTTGTGGTTACTTATATTACATAAATTAGGCAAATGATGAATGAATTTATTCTATCCAAGATAAGCTATATTCTTCCATTCAGAGAAATTATCAATAAGATAAAGCCAATACATGTTTGATGAGATAGATATAGTCTACTTCAATGGAATTTAGAAATTAGTATCTCTAACTATAGAAATATTTGTTGGTGGTTGTAGAAGCATATTCTCTATAAAGATTGATTTAGATAAGAAGTTATATTATCTTATAGTGAGATTTATTGTGAGCGGATTTATTTAAATATTTATTGTGAATTACCAGAATACTTTTTTTTCAAAAACCAAGATTGTCTTAGCATGAATTTTTATATCCCCAACAATATCTCATAGATAAACAATATCCTAACTTGATGTGTAAAAGATATTTTTTCATGATTATTTTGAAGATGTGGTGTCTATAAAGCAGTTACTTGGGTTTTAAATAGTACAATTATATTCAAATTATTGGTTATGGAAGATATTGTATGACTTGAAATACTCATCGATGACTTGATTTTTGAGGTTTTTATAGCTGTTATCTCATCTAACTCAATGTAATTGATTTTGGGAGATTCAATTACTTCCTTAGGATAGATATGAACTATTCTAGTAGAGTTATTATGTTGTCAGAAAGGGTTCATGTAATTGATCCTCTCAATGAGGTTGGTCTTCTAATTTATACTCAAATTGATATTTTAATTATGTTAGATATTAATTTCATATCTGATAAAATTTCTCTAGTTGATTCTACCATATGTAGAGAAATTAGAATTATAGGAAAAAGTATGTATTTGATTATTATTAGGTTAGTTATAGATATTATTTTGTATGCATTGATAATGGGGCAATGCTTTAATAGTGAAAGAATTCTATGTCAATTTGGAGGATAAGCAACATCAAACTTACTATGTGACAAAGATTTGAGTGCACTTTGATAGAAGGATAATTAATGAGCAACTTGGATTCATGAGCACTAATGATAATATGGATTTCAAAGTCCTCTACGAGCAACCCAATTTTCTAGCTATCACTAGTTTGTTGATGGATGGAAAGAATTGAAGAAGGGTGACTTTGAAGAGTGCTTGTAAATATTTACCGAGGAAAAACTCACTAAGATGAGTAAAACTTGGTTATATTTCATAT
The DNA here is from genome assembly GCA_029783825.1 of Sapria himalayana. Lineage (NCBI taxonomy): Eukaryota > Viridiplantae > Streptophyta > Magnoliopsida > Malpighiales > Rafflesiaceae > Sapria > Sapria himalayana. The sequence goes on along the minus strand of JAREIK010001488.1, from coordinate 2,138,229 downwards.
GTTTATTAATATTATCAACATTCCAAGACTCAATAACCATTTTAAAGAGAGCCATTTTGTTATGTGCCATCCGCTTTGGATACCATTTTAAAGTAGAAAATATTATGGAGAAAACCATGCTTGAGTTCATTGATGATGAATTTTCTAGCCAATTAATTCACTCTTCCCTTATTACTTTATTATGTTTAGACTAAGGAATCCCTATGGATGAAATAGTTGATGCAATGCATTTAATAGTGTCTTTCATAACATTATTGAGAATAAAAAATGGAAATAGATGGAGATAAAAAAGTGAAGGCTAAAAGGGAAATGACTAACAAAAAATTGCCAAGAAGGTCCATCCTTCATTAGAGTTGGAATACGAGAGACAAACAAATGGAGATAAATACGAGAAGAAGAGATAACATGCATTGAGCATTCCTTAGCTGCATATGGAGGTATATTTGTTGATATTTTGCATATTTTGGGAAACATGCAGCAAAATTCCGAAAGAAATAATGAAGAACTAAAATGGGAGATTAATTCCCTACGCACAATAGTAGTTGAATAAGTTGGAAAGAATGATGTGATATGGAAAAACATCTCCATCAAAAAAAGATACATTTTATCGTAATGCGAATTGTTTTAAGATATTATCTACAAACTCTTGGAGGATAAAATGAGATGCATGAATATCAGATTGATGGGAAGTACTAAATCATTTGGGATAGTATGAGACCATCATGGTAGTTTGGAAGAGAATAATGGAGAAAAGAGGCAATGTAAATGAAAATGAAACAAAATATTGAGAGCACTAGTAGACAGAGGAAGTAGGAAAATGCATTGAAAATCAAAAAGACTTTTATTTTATAATTGAATTCTTAAAAAGGTACACTAAATTCTATTGGGTAAAGATAAGAAGCACTTCATGATATTTTAGAAAAGATATTGGATTGGTTAGTTACATAGAATGGGGATTCAAAGATGTCGTCCACTTCTATGTCATCATTTTAGTACTCAAAGTTAGATTTCACCTTTAAGAAGTATGATCTTATAAAGAAATCACATCGACCATCTTCATCTTCGCATTGATTTGTATTTTTGTTGTTTATTTTCATATTTTGATGATTGAATTTATTGTCCATGGATGAGCAATCATTTTAGTGTGAGAGTTTGTTCCGTATTCAAATTATAGAATATTCTTAATTATTTTGGTGATTTTTGATAATGCGTAGGCATTGATATAAAATATTTATAGATCAAATTTATGACTATGGAGTTTTGATGGATTTTGATGAATAATTATGAAATAGATAGATTTTTGGTGGTTTTTTTGGATAAGAGATATAGTATGAAATCCCGTGCAGTTTTAGTATCTATTCTTGGCCAAAACTCTTCCTATATAGTAGTGACAATCTTTTTATGTCATGACTATACCAACTCTAGTATAATTCTTCCATTGGATATCATATTCTTTTTGGCTATAATATTATAATGAAGTCACAATCATACTTATCTCATAAAATTTGAATGGTTTCAATATTAAATTTATTTAAAAACAACCAAGTACCTCACTAATGCTAAAAGTCATGGTGCATGTTCATGTCAAATCACCATTCCTAATCTAACATTCCTAATCTAATTCAAAAGTCAATGTTAAAATAATTTGAATTATATTGAGTTTAGATAAAAAATGGAAAATGGGTTGTTGCATTATATTTCTTTGCCCTAATAGTATATAAGATAGTTATCACCATTGAGCTCATCCTAATTATAATCCATTCATAGTTATCCTCTCAGTACTTTACCATCAGAATAATAAAGCATCTCTACCCGAGAGTCATTTACAAACCCATATATTTTATAAAATTCAACAATCCTTGATAGTTGCTTCAGATGTACATTTTTATTCGCCGGCCTCATCTGTTATAAAGACCAAGAACTAATATAGTTTATAAGCATTCATACTTTTGACTTTGTAAGCATCATACTCGCATAATTAATATATGATTTTGTAAAATTTTTCTGATAAAAACTATGTTAGTGAAAAAAACTCAAGGACTATCACCACCTTGTGAGTTACAATACAATCATACATATCTCATAGATTACCTATCATCATCCTCCATGATGATGTAACTCACATACTAAAAGTAAAACTTAGTAGAATACTATATAAAATTTCTACCTCAATCAAGAATCAAATCTTCAAAGATGTGTATAATGGATAAGTATATATAATTATTCATGCTTTCAGTTTCATGAACCTCATACTCACAATGATTAACAAACTCAAATTTTAAGTTAACATATAGATTTATCTTATGCATCATGGTCAAGAGGGTTGTCACTTCTTTTTTACCATATGCTAAATCTCATGATTTATGAGTAACTATCTACCATGATAACATGCACAAACCCACCAATAGTCAAATTTCAATTTCAAGTTCTATTTAATCACTTTATCTATTAATTTCTATTCAACGACATAAATCAAACATATTTATTAATATTAAAATTATTTACACATCATATAAGCAAAATTATACAAATCCTAGGCATTAATTTAGCTAGACATTAGAAAGAGATTTATGAGATACAAGAGAAAAAGTCTCATGAAATTTAGATTTCTAATGATAGCCCTCGTGAAAATATAGGCCACAAACCCTAATATTATGCTATTTTGATTTATTTTTTTGATTCTACCATTGAGAGGGTGAATTTGAGAGTTGTGTCCCCCAACTCTAGTATTTAGCTTATATATTACATTCATTACTTACTTGGATCACCTAAGAAGTGAAAAAATTACTCATGTGATTGTTTGATGTGCTTTGACTGTGTCTTGGTACATGGAGAATAAAGAATATTTTTTTGAGATCTTCTTGAATTCCTTCTCTTTCCTCTATTATACTCTGATATATCTCAATTTCTTTAAGTAGAAAGTCATGACTTTTGGAAAATGTCATAACTCTAACTTTTATCTCTTGAGCTCGAGATCGTAACTCTGGAAAGTGACCATTAATTTTGAAATGTATCTCAATATTTTTGTAATACTAAGTTGCAGTACTATAAAGTATCCATGATTTAGGCCTATTATCTTTATAACACAAAGTCATAGTATTGGGAATAACTACAAATTTGACACTAGTCTTACCTATTCATCATATAGACATGGTACTATGAATTAATATTCATGGCACTCAGAATGACAATGAAATTGGGGATGGCCTCTAAGTATATCATATGATTGTGGCACTGAGAATGGTCATAGCATTGGAAATAACTTCCCATGTGCATAATATGATCGTGGCACTAGGATTGTCTATAGTACTAAAAATAGTCTCTCTTATGCATCAAATAGTCATGACATTGAGATTGGTCATAACACTAGCCTTAATATTTATCATATATCATATGGTTGTAGTTCTACAAAAAGCCGTGGTACTAGCAATTACCTCGAATATAATAGTTTTATCTTCTCTTAAAGACAAGAGTTGCACCCTTGAGAAATTGGCGTATTTGAATAGATATTATATGTAATATTTAATGTCCAAAAGTCATAGTGCAGTATAATTGCTATTATTTTGGCCTAAATAGTTTTTGCTTTATAATTTTCTGTAGCTCAAAAAATGTGGCCTTGTAAAAAAGTCACAGCTCTCACTTGAAACCATAAACTTTGTTAAAGATAAAGTCATGATACAGTGAAGTAGTCATGACTTTTAATACTAGTAGGATACTTGGTTACTATGACATAAAATTAAAGTTATAACTATTTAATTATTACAAGATAAGTGTAGTTGTGACTTAAAGATAATATCATAGTTATAAAGAATATATTGTATAGTTGAAGGATTGTGCTATGAGATAGTAGAATCATGACATATAAGGATTATCATAACTAATTAAGAAAAGTTTTGACTAAAAATTAATGCTGAAACTATTTGAAGATCTATAAATTACCATGTAACCAAAATCTCCAAATATCTATCGATTTCACAACTATTTATTAAAATCTACTAAAACTTTAAAGTCCTGAAATAAATAAAATTTTATCTCATTTTCATGCTTGCATATTGTCTAATAGCACTGAAATACTCAAAGATGTTAAAAAATTTAAACTCCGAATAGAAAGCAACTAATGAGGCACACTCATCTTTATGGTTTTTGGATCAACCTCTTGCGTGGGATCTACTAGTGACTCTTTTTTGCTTTCATGGTGGTGAGAGCTTTACCAAAATAATATTGATTTGGAAGATTTGATTTTGTATTTAAAATTTTTATTGATTTATTTTGAATATCTATGTTAAAACCCAATATAAGTGGTGACTAATCATTTATTTAAAATTAAAAAGAAAAATTACATATATTATCATCTTATATTATGCCTTACATGGATTAGGCATTGTGGCTCACCACTTTCCTATTTAGTAGTTCATGGTCCCACACATTAAGGAGACTAAAGGAATTTTAGTATGAGAAGTCTTAGTCAAAGGGTTGTGCATTCAAGAAGAATTTTATCCTCAAAAAATGCATTGACACTTCTTACAACCTCTAATACAACTTTTCACGAGCCTAGAGTTTTAGTACAAGATAATAACTCATGTGACACCCCATGGGCATTCCAATAGAAGTTTAATCTTCGTGTAATACCAATCATTTACTCTATGTTGAATTGGTTTTACTCTTATAATTGGCTAATCAAAAGAATTACTCTTGAAAACAACTAGTTTGTACATGGTTGACTAAAACCCTTCATTTTTTTGTCATTAACTTGTGACAAGATCTCCAAACGCAATTGGGTCAACACCTCTATACTTTGGAAGAATCACATCAATTAATCTCATATGCCCCTTAGAGCTCCACCAAATCATTTATGCTTTGATCAATCAACATATTGATCATCATAAATATATTTGTACCAAATCACAAGAGCTTGTGACATCTTCACCATGATCCCTCTATAGTGCACCTTTAACCACTTAACCCAATTATATATGTATGTAAACAAAATTCAACACTCTAAGGTGATGGCATACAAATATTAAAATTATTGAAATATTTTTCTGTATTCATAAGTACTCTTACCTTGTGAAGTAAATTTATTACATGGAAAACAAGTACAGATGAGAAAAAAAAAATGAAGAATTGTGTTTAGGGGAATGATATTTTAAATTATTAGTGATAAGGAATAATTCATTAGGTTATTAGTGATGGGGAATAATTCTCTCTCCCTCACCCCCTTCTCTCTCTCTCTCTCTATCCCTTTCTATCTCTCCATTGTTGCCATCTCTCTCCATCCCTCACTCTTATTTCTCTCCCTGGTCCATGCCTCTTTACCTCCCTAGTTACCTCCCTCTCCTCTCCCTTCAATGTTATGATTTTTTTGTAACTTATCACTCTCTCCGTGCCCCCCTATTTCTCTACCTCACTCTCATCGTTGTTCCACAATCCCCGCATCTTCTCTACCCCACTCCCTCATTTTCCATCCCTCACCACTCTCTCCCTTTTCCTTGCCACTCTCTCTCCCCCAATTCACCCTCCCTCACCACCCTCTCCCTTTTCTTTGCACCTCTCTTGCATATATAATAATGAATACTAATATATAGACATTGTTATATATACATGACTTACATAATAGAAGTGTGTATGTGTATATATAATAGAAGTGTGTGTATGTGTATATATACATAGTGATATATGTACACAATAGAAGATTAAAATGTAAGAAAGGGAGACAAGGCAAAGAGACCTAAAGATAGAGGAAGTGGGAGGAGAGAAAGGATGAATAAGGAGATAGAGAGAGAGAAGAAAATATAAAGAAGACGTATAAAGGAGGGAGAGAGAGAGTGAGCGAGGAGAAGAGATTAAGAAACATGAAAAGGAGAGGGGGGGGAGGGAGGGAGGGAGGGAGAGAGGGAGAGAGAGAGAGAGAGAGAGAGAGAGGGGGGGAGGGGGGAGGGAGAGTGAGGGAGGTGGGAGGGAGAGTGTGGGAGGGGGGAGGGAGAGTGAGGGAGGGAGGGATGGAGAGCGAGATAGGGGGGAGGGTGAGAGGGAGGGAGGGAGGGAGGGAGGAGGGGGGGAGATAGGGACAAAGAGAGGAGAGAGAAAGGGGGAGAAAGAAGGGGGGGGGGAGGGGGGGGGGGAGGGATGGAGAGTGAGGGAGGGAGGGAGAGCGAGATAGGGGGGAGGGGGTGAGGCAGGGAGGGAGGGGGTGAGGGAGGGAGGGAGAGAGGATGGGGGGAGATAGGGACAAAGAGAGAGGAGAGAGAAAGGGGGAGAAAGAGAAGGGGGGGTTGGGAGGTATAGGGTTCACCCTTATTTAAAAAGTGATAAAAAATCTTATTAAAAAATGATTTAAATCTCAATCATTAAAAATAATAAAATATTGTGTTTGAGATTATTTTTATCATTCGAGCAAATTCATATTCTTTTAACTAATTATATCAATTTCACACATTTTCCCACTGATTATATAAATTTCATACAAATACTACTAATTATTTTTTATTTTCATACCCTAAAACATAATTATCCCAAAAAAAAAATTTTATCAACAATTTATTATAATTCACAGTATGAAGCACAAATCTAAAATAATAATGCACGAATCACTTGACGAGGTAATACAATTCATCCAAAATTAATAAAGCAGACATATCATTCAAACAATATGTTTAAGTGATATTTTAATGATGAATTTCATTGGATTTAATGTTTCATGATCCCCATAGAATTTGAAGCACTCTATGGCTAGGCTCAGATTTACTCTAAAATTTGTTTTTTTTTTTTTGTGTTTGTTTTTTGAATTACATTCTTGGGAAATATATTTTCAATTTGGAAGACCATAAAACATGCGTTAATGTAGAAATAAAAACTATGATGGAAAAAAAGTATCAAAAAAATTTAACAAAAGTATATTCTATTGAATCCAACCAGGTGGCTCCTCATCACCCTTCATATATTATTTTTAGTATTTTAAACAAAATGATGATTCTTTTCTAATAAAACTTATAAAACTAACTAAAGGGCCATAAGACATCCATAAGAGCATTTGTTCTCTTTAGCAACCTGATTACCATGTCATTGGTAAAGGACATAAATTAATAATCTCAATCAAAAAGAATATAATAAATAGTTTTATTTTATTTTATTTTTGTTGGTGGAATTTTTTTTTTTATTTCTCAATGCTTAAAATGGATGCCACGTTACCCAAAAAAGGGCATCATATCAATTTTTTCAATCATTTATTAAACCAAAATATTAATTTCCTAGAAAAATAAAATTTTTTAAAATAAAAATTTTACAAAACAAGAAAAATAAAACTGATCGTAGTAAAAGTTTGTGGCTGCAACTCCTAAAAAATAAAAATAATTAAATAAATCTTATTAAAAATTTCAAGAGGAAAATAAAAAGAAATATAGTTTCCACAAACCAAGTAAAATTAGAACTAATACATATAATCTCCAAAAATAATAGATACCAAAAAAAAAAAAAAACCCCACTAAAATGAAAGAAAATTGTAAGCTCTCTAGAGAGTGGCCGGAGGGCAAGTGTGGACCACAATTAGTGAGTAATTAACTAGTTATTTAATCATTAATCTTCGTAGTTCCTTCCCAGGAAAGTGGCTCGCGTTCTTCATCCATCGATGTGGGCCGCATCGATGCCGTGAGGGCTAAAATCAAAGCAGATCATACGGCAGCACGCTCTTTGTCAGTGCCCAAAAAAGACCATCCAGCATCTATCATTTCACGGACCACATTCAATTCTTACTTTTCCAAATTTTAATTTGTTGTTACAATAATTTTTTATATTTTTTTATTATTCATACCATTTCCAAAATTCTGCATAAACTAGGTGTGTGTGTGTGTGTGAGTTTGTGCGTGTGTTTTTGTGCGTGCGCGCGTGTGTGTATTTGTGTATTTGTGTGTGTGTGTGTGTGTGTGTGTGGGCGTGTGCTTGCATGTGCATGCGTGTGTTTGTGTGGATGTGTGTATTCATGTGGGTGGGTGCGCATGTGTGTGTGTGTGTGTCTGTGTCTGTGCGTGTGTGAAAAATAATAATACAGACATTGGAGTGAGATGCCTACACATAGGAAGCTTACACTTGAAGTTAAGTAAATAAAAAAGACAGTTTTGGTTATGGAGAATCATGGAGCCAGAATGGCTGACACAGGGAACATATAGGGAACTTAAAAAGAGAATTGAAACCACTTTAAAACCCAAGAATGAGTAAACTGCCTGCACGGATGTCCTCTTCAAAGCAAAGAATAGCAGATATCAACAATACCAATTTGTCCTCTAGGATGAACACAATAGCTGGAACTCCAGCTCTTGCAATGGAGAACAGAAACAAGCCTTCTCGCCTACCCTTTCTTCCCTTCCAAGCCAATTCTTTTACCAGTTTAATCCTTGTCAATCACTAACATCATTTCTTCACCACACACACACACACACACACACACACACACACACACACACACACACACACGAGATGAGAGATGATGCTTCTGCTTGCACTACAGATACAAATACAAATGAACCTGCAAGTCAATTTTGCAACAATATGAGCTCAAATTTGTTTCAACCCATTCGCCCATCACCAATTTTGGTTTTGATGTTCCTAGTCCTAGTGATATCTTCAAGCTTTTGCACTAATTTCTTGGAAACTAACAATATGATCGCACAGAATCAGACATTTCTGCCATTAGTAGATTTACATAAGTTGAAGATGATAAGAAAGCATCTGAAGAGGATTAACAAGCCCGCTCTGAAAACAATACAGGCATTTCTTCAAACCCTACAAACAAACACACACACACACAGATATATATATATATATATATATATATATATATAAACCAGGCGATATTCCTGGGCTCAACTGGACCCTGAGCAATCCACCTGTACCCCAGAAAACATGATTTTATGTCTCAATGGTTGATGGTAGGTTGTGGGGGTAGAACTCATAACCTCCATGGAGACGAATTCAGCATCTTGTCAATCAGACTACCACATAATTGGTGTGTGTTTGTGTGTGTGTGTGTGTGTGTGTGTGTGCATATGCATGTGCCTGTGTATACATATGCATATGTATGTACACACACGCACGAACACACACACGCACACGCGCGCGCACAGACACACACACGTAAAAAATGGTTAGGTTCTAATGGGTTTCTTTATGAGCAATACAGAGCCCAGATGGGGATACTATTGATTGTGTCGCCTCACATCAACAACCAGCATTTGATCATCCACTATTGAATGGAAAGAAGCCATTGGTGAGTATGCTTTAAAACCACAATATCATTGTAAAGTTAGGAGCAGCGTTGTCTGCTAGAAGCAATTGAGATTGGTTTTGGATAAATTTGCAGGATCCACCAGAAAGGAGACCGCAAGGGCACGACCCAAAAAGGATTGCCAACGAAGATTTTCAAGTATGGAGTTCTTCGGGTGAATCATGTCCAGAAGGGGCAATTCCAATCAGAAGAACAGCTGAAGAAGATATACTAAGAGCCAATTCTGTTAGAAGCTTTGGAAAGAAAGCAGCAAAGTATGTTAGAAGAGAAAGTTATGGCAGCGGCCATGAGGTACACCTGCCCTGCTTATCAAGTGCCCTCTACAAGATAAACTAAGAGTCAATTCTCTGTACCATGAAACAAATTCTAATACGCCATATCTAATTAGACCTTCAAAATCTTACATATTTAGGCCAAGTCTCATTGAATTTTCAAGTTTGGGAAGTCATCATGCACACGCACGAATTGAAGGGCATGTCTTGATGCGGTGGCAAGTATGTTCATCTAAGGATAATAGGTCACGAGAGGAATTTGCTCTGCACGAGTACTTAGACCTCACGCTAAGCATGAGACTTGTGTGCTAGGTATGGCCTACACCCCAATGCTAAAAGTCAATTTTGCAACACCGACCCATTCTACAATCCTAGAGTAGTTAGATTGTAGACATGTGACAAAATAGTAGTCATCCATCAAAAGGAATTTGCTCTACACGAGAGAGGAACTCTCTCTCTCTCTCTCTCTCTCTCTCATCTTCTCTTGAATTGTGGCAAATATGTTTCACATTAGTAGCAAAGCAAGTTTATTGCATTATGGGTGTGTGCGCGCGGGTGTGTGTGTTGAATCACACGAGGATATTTTGGTAAAACACCAGCATGCAGTTGGGTATGTATCCGGAGAGCAATATTATGGAGCAAAGGCAAGTATAAATGTGTGGAGACCAAAAGTTACTGATCCGTGTGAATTCAGTCTATCACAGATATGGCTGATATCAGGTTCATTCGGTGAGGATCTCAACACAATTGAAGCTGGCTGGCAAGTACGTTCTTGTTTCTTCAAGAAGGAGCATTCAGTTTTCAATTTACTCAAAAGGCGACTAACTGTACCTACCCCTTCGAAAAAAAATTTCCAGGTTAGTCCAGAATTGTATGGAGACAACCACCCCAGGTTCTTCACATATTGGACTGTGAGTGCCTTAGTGTAGAGTGTCGCATGCACCATGAAACTCTGATTGCACAGATTTAACACTAATTCTCCGAGATGAGAGACAAGAATTGCTTTGTTTTTCTTTTTCGTTTTTCGCAGACTGATGCTTACCAAGCAACTGGCTGCTACAATTTATTGTGTGCTGGTTTTGTCCAAACCAATAACAAAATTGCAATGGGTGCCATCATCTCTCCCACTTCTAGCTACAATGGAGGCCAATTTGATATCAGCATCCTGGTATGGAAGGTAAAAATGACAGCATTATGTGTGACCCACATTCTAGTCTAGGGTTACATAAATTTTTATATAACAATCATATTTATCTGAAGAGCTAAAAGTTCATATGATCGTCACTTTTTTTTTTGTCCACCCCCCTCGCCCCGCCCCATATTATCCATCAGCCCCGAGTGTATGGTCACTTTTTATATAACAATCATATTTATCTAGTCTAGTGTATGGGCATTAAGTCCCAACAGTATTAGTAGAGCAATCAGCAAAAAACACCCAGGAGATGCATATCTGAAATTCCTGCGAATCAAACTCGTGCCCTCGTGATTAGGTGGTTTTGTCTTTTGTCGATCAGACTGCCATACTGTTCAATCACACAGCATAATTAAAAATGATAATAATTGCGATCATGAACTCATTGGCTCCATTGGAAATTCGATATAATCCATGCTAGAAATTATCATGTGTACTAAAGGTCTTATCTGATGGGTCCCGGACCTGATGCCTCTGGACGAAGGTAGGTGTCATCACGCCAAGCCATGATAAATTTTGGGTTAAATACCTCCACGTGCACTACATTCGAAGAAAAGATGGTCGTCATTAGCAGTCAGAGATAAATTTTGGGTCTGCCTGCGTAGGATCCGAAGCATGGAAACTGGTGGCTAGAATTAGGAGCTGGAGTTTTGATTGGATACTGGCCGTCTATTTTGTTCAGCAAGCTGAACAATCATGCGACCATGATCCAGTATGGCGGAGAGATTATCAATACGGAGCCATCAGGATTCCACACTTCAACAGAAATGGGAAGTGGGCATTTTGCAGCAAGGGGGAGTTTTAGAAAGGCTTCTTATTTTAGAAATCTTCAAGTTGTTGACTGGGACAACAACTTGATTCCATCTTCCAATCTAAGACTGGCGGCCGATCATCCTGACTGCTACAATATTCTACAGGGGTACAGCACTGCTTGGGGCAACCATATTTACTACGGAGGACCAGGGAAAAATGCAAAATGCCCCTAGGAGGAGGGAGGGTTGAAGTCTCCTCAATATCTCGTAGTTGCAAATTGGTTGATGGTGACCAACACTTTTCCTACGCTTCACAAATAAACTGATGGCAATTTCATAGACAATTTCTAAAAATGAATTTAAATTTGTATCTTCAGCTTCTCTAAACTATTAATTTGACCACAAGAACCTTTCTTAAACACTTTGTTGCTTTCATATTTTTTAAAGTTCTCTCCCAAAACATGATCACAGCAGAAGCTGAACCCAATACACAAGACTCCTACTTTCATATTCTGCAGAAAAACTGTGTATGATGGATGAATCTTGAACTCGAGATCTGACATCTTTGGACGAAGACACTTGCCACCACACTAAGTAAGCCATGACATCCAACATGATCACAATAATTTTTTGAAAAATTATTGTGATCATATGAGCACTCCTATTTTTACACAATTCAAACTAGACAATTCAAATATTTTTTTATGCTAGAATGATATAGCATTAATTCCAAATAGAAAAACTCATCACATCCCACAAAATTATTGAAAATAAATGCTTTTGATCTTCTAATTTCTCTACGAAAGGAATTATAAAAATATTATACACATCGTATTTTTCATGTATTATCTAATTCTCTATTGAGTACTATTAAAATTTTATGCTAAAAATATGAACAAATAATTCACAAAGACAATATCTAATGCACAAGATTTCTACTTAGCCCAAAATCTAGGAGAAGTTAATTACTCAATAACTTTACCCCCAATAATCAAAAAGATTAAGTCTGATATGTTTTGAATCAGAACAAACAATTCATAAATGTTAAAAGACTCAATATATAAATATGTATAGGAAACTTTTATATAATGTACTAGTCATTTTGGAGCATCTCACAAATTGGGTGCTCTCATCTGTAATACAATAAAATAAAAATAAATAATAAAAATAAATAATAAAAATAAAAGTGGTAAATCACAACATTCCTACCGCACATCAAGTTAATGCATAAAAGTCTAAAATATTAAATTTGAAGGAAAAAAAACTAGTTGAAGTCTCTTTAAAGACTTTGTAAAGATATCTGCTAGTCGCCATTTTATCTAAATACAAGTAAGTTATAACAATGATCTCATTCTAAATCTTCTCTCTTAAAAATAATTTGTTAAGCTCTATGTGTTTAATCCATTCATAATATATCGGATTAGATACTACAAATTTTCTCATCTAACTATCAAAGTAAAAAATTATGAGAAAAAAAAAAGTGAATATTTAATTTTCTCGAGTATGTATAAGATCCAAAATAACTCACGGATGAATATTATCATTGCTATGAACTCTATATTTGTACTGAATCTCAAAACAATAATTTATCTTTTACATTTTCAAAAAATAAGATTATCCAACTAAAATATGAATATATAACTAACTACACGTGCCTATGATCACTAAAATATGAGACTTCTTTGCGTATCTCAATATGTGAAGAGATATATTCAAAAGAATTTACCGAGAAAAATCCAAGAAATAATTAATTATACTAAGTACATCAGCTATATTTGAGCTGATAATAATCATATAAATAATCTTTCATACAATTCGTCTATGAATATTAAAGCCAATTAGATGAGTTGTATCAAATATAAAATTAATATTTAAATCAATAAAAATTTATATATATTATAGCACAACCCAAAGGTTTAACTTTTAAAAAAATATCAACTGTATATCTCCTCTATCCCAATAAAATATCCAAGTCTTTCAAGGTCATTTGCCTAAAAATATGACTAAAGACACTTATTGAATTTGATAATTAACATCTAATTATCTCTCATAATCAAAATATTATCTACATACACAACAAATAAAATCATCGTGCTATCATAATTTTTCTAGATAAATAAAAAAAAATTTGTTTGACAAGTGTGAAGGTCAAACAAGATAATAGCCATAAAAATATCACAAACCAAACTCTCAAAAATTACTTCAAGTCATATAACATCTTCCAAAATCTATAAACTATGTCTAATTATACTACTTGAAAACCAGGTGACTACAACATATATATCTTATCCTCATAATCACCAAGAAAAAAAAAATTATATCTAACTGGTATATCATTCATGTATGAGATGTTACCAATAAAATAAGAATCTAAAAAAAAATTATTTTGGCTACTAGAGAAAATAATATCTTGATAACATACATAAAATATTAGTATAAACTCACTCATAGTTTTGAGACATAAAATACAAAAAAAGCAAAAACTTTTTGGGACCTTGAGGTACAAGGCACAATTAAGGCACAAATTTTTTTTGTAAAGTGCACTCTACATAATATATATATATATATATATATATATATATATATAATCTATAATTTTTATCTATTAATAAAATACAATCAAATAAATAATATTAAACATAAAAATCAAACAAAATTAATAATTTTCATCATCACAATTATTAAAAATTATAAAATAAAATAATAAAATTTTAACAATTCAATATATAATATTTAAGATTCAAATTTCAAATATATTATATCAAACATAAATATTTTCTCATCATAGTAAACATTCAAAATTTTAAGAGAGAAAATATAAACTCATAAATATTTTTAAATTTTAAATCCAAAAAATCATTATCATTATTATTTTTTTATCATCATCCCTGCACTATTCTTCAACTTCATCTTCATTTCCAAATAAATGAGTCATATCTTTATTTTCATTAATCAAAACAAAAATAAAAGTATATTAGCTTGAGGGTAATGACTTTGATATTGATATTTTGCTTGAAATAACTTTAGATCTTGTATAAATCCTAAGTCCATCAACTCAACTAGTTCTTGCAACATTACCTCGTGAAAAATAATTATCCTCAAACATTTTAAATTTAATCATCTTTTACAATATCTTTATCTTTCATTTTTTTCATTAACTATTTATTATTATCATATATATTTTTCAAGGAAATAAGATCAATAATATGATGTTTATTGTATCTTTCCATCAAGACTTGATATTTAATGTACACCAAATCATTCAATTATTGATATTCTAACCTAATTTTTCTCTTAGTATGATTATGAAAAAAAAAATAATGATTATATATTATATTAAATAATATTATAAAAACATATTTAATTACATATAATTATTTTAATAACTTATATTCTCAAAGATATCATAATTTCATTTACAACCAAATACATTATACATTCTCAATGATATTGAAAACTAACAATGCAAATTTTTGCTAACTTATAAAAATAGATCCAAACATACCCCACCATTCAACTACAATAAATATAAATAAATTATCATCGAAATATTTTATATATTTTAATCAAAAATATATAATAATTTAAATACAATAAGCACCTATATTTTATAACTAATTTAAAAAAATTAGTCTTCCTTATTCTAATGGAAAACTCATTGCTAAAAAAATCTCTAGCAAACATATACAAGTTCAATTATGATATAATTATTTCTTGTTGATCTCTCTCATTTATCAATCTCGACATGCATTCACATATTTTTTCAAAGATCTATAAATCTAGATACACTCATAATTTTGTATCATAATAAAACTTTTGGTTCAAAAAATATCAAGTTGAATACAAATGCCAATAAAATTAAATCTCTTACTTCCTATCAATAAATTTTCATGATTTCCTTATACTTTTTTTCACTCTCATTTAAGTTTTTGATAATTATTTCTTTCACCTTTTTTATGATCACATAAATATAGCATATATGAGACCTCTTATTAGCATTCACCGAGAAAAGAACAAGTACAAGAGGACTTGATACTTTCAAATAAAATAAAATAATATTTTAAAAATAAGACATGAAAATTATATTGACTATATTTTTTTTTCTTTTGTCCATTTATTTTTTTGCCTATTTTGAACTAGTAAATATTTTCTTCAAGTTATTTTTTTTGTTCATTGATACAAGATAAAATGATAAATTATTTTATCATGTCGAGTAATCTCACTCTCTTATAAATACAACCGCTTATAAATATTGACATCCATATTATTTTCTTGATATGTGATAGTATTCAATATCTTTCAATAATAAATCAAACAATATGCAACATATTGTATTATAATTATTTTTTAATTCCAACAACCTCTATGTGTAAGTTAAAATTAAACATAATATAAATATATTAATAAAATATTGAAATAATTTATAATCAATTATATAAATAATTAAAATTTTCAAATTAAATTATAAATATATGTAATCACATAATTTAAAATATTATCTATTATAACTTAAATAATATTATCTTCACCAACTTCTTTCATTTAACTAGAACTGTCAAATAATTTAAATAATTTATTTCTTATCATGATAATAAAATAAATATAAATGAATTTAATAAAAATGATCACTCTTAAAGAATTTATCATGAAATTTACTAATATCTTTTCCTTTCAATTAATTCATTCATCCAAAATAATTATATATTTAATTTATTTCCATTATCTGAAATGATCATTCTTCAAATCTTTTTAAAAAGTTAATTCTTTTTTTAATTAGTAATTCTTACATCATAAAAACTTAGCCCCTTATATTTCATACTATATTACTCAATTGTCTCGAGCATTAAATAAAAACTATCATTATTTATCTTATTAAATAAAATTGCAGCATTATACATCCATTTATAAAATAAAATATTAATTTTCTACTTGGCCTTTTTTTTTGTAAATATTATTGAGAGTATTTTAAGTATTTTTTTTCCTATTTTGAACAACCATTTATCGATTAGGGATAAAGAAACATTAACTCTCTCACAAATATTAACTCTCGATTAGTGCTTTGGATAAGGCATGAGCATGCCTTCCCTAAGGCATGCATGTATCAAACACATCTTTCGTAAATGGACACGCCTCTCCCCAAGCAAGTTGCCAAGTGCAACATGGTGCCTAGGCTTTAGGTGCACCTTTAAAAACTATGAACTCTCTCATTATAAGTCACACATTAATACATTCTACCATTCCATCTAGACATATCTTCATGGTAAACACAAACATGCAAGCAACAAACCTTCCAAAAATTAGAATACTAATTCCTAAGACCCACTGGAGTAAAAGACATCTATCTCTTCCAATATGACTCAATACTATCATGAATAAAATAATATCTCAAAAAAAGATAAATATATTTTAAGTATAAGAAGAAAAATAATAAAGTAAATAAAAAAAATATTAATGCAACGAAACATATGAAATTAAATACAAAATAGAACTCATATGTCCTTTCAAGAGAATGATTTAAAGGTCGGCATCATAAAAACAAATTACTACATTATTTAGTTTCTCAATAGACTTGTCTTTAATCTAAGTATATTGTATGTATCTCATCTTCTAGCATAAATTCTAAGTCAAGGGTGATTAAATCTCTCAATCGTTGGCTCATTATGAGCATAAGTTAGAGTAGATTCGTATACTACTATGTTATTTGGACTTGTAGGAGATTTCCTCTCCTATATTCTCTTAGTCAACCTAATCTATACTTGTATGTATGATGATTCAATAGGAATATCATTATATTATGAACCAACAAGTTTAAATATAATCGATGGATGACTCTCACTCATAATTAAAAGTCCGAGCATGAAAATATAAGAGTAAAGAAAATTAAAGAAATCAAATATATTTTATTGACTCTTACATTTTCTAAACTCACTAAAAAAATAAATAATAATCAAAAAAATAATATCATCACTTACTAAAGGGTAAAATCCTACCAAACTTTGGTGAAATATACATATACCATATTTGAGTAATATAGTTAGTAATAAAAAAAATCATTCTTCAAAGCCCTAAGTATCATTTTATCTTACTCTATGGAGAGATCATTAACAAAACAAATACTCTTAAAAACTATAAAAGACATGTTAAATAATCTCACTCATGAATATGTGATCTAAAAGGCACACAATAAAAAAAAGAAAAATATCCAATTGATAAGATATTTTGTCATTAATAACACATTCTCCCAAAAAATATATCTAAACATTCCTATCAAATAAGAGTATTTAAAATATTTCAACTAAATATTTATTCTTCCTTCAGGATAAGATACTCTTCCTTCAGTATAAAAAACAGGTACATAAGGAGACTCTTATTTTTTTAATATTTTTATTAAATTAATATTTTATCATTTTATAAAATAACTAAAATATAACAAAAATATGTGACTTACACAAAAAAAAAAAAAACAATAAGATAAATAATAAACTATCATCAATAAAAATAATAAAAATCTAAACTCATTATAAAGTTAATCTCGAATAGATCCTCATATTTTTAAGTATATCAAATCAAATAATTTTGTACTCACATTAAACTATTATTCAGGATAAAAAGTTTTGATATATTTTTCTAGCTGACAAACGTTACACTCCAAGATAAAAATACCCTTATGAATATAATAAAATATTCTCAACTTGCCTAGTAATAGATAATTAAGTTGAAAATACACAAATAAATAATCAAATACATTCAAATACCTAATAGTAAATCCTATTGTAGAATAGAAGACATAATTCATCATACTCAAACTTATGGAAAATCTTCCTAAAAGTCTTATAATCCAACAAACGAATATCAACTGAGACAATATTAAAATTAGTATTAAGTTTTAAAAAATAACTAATAGAAAAAAAAAAACTAAAGTGATAACCAAAAATAAATAAAACATATAGAAAATAAACAAGAGACCAAGCTTTTGATGAAGATTATCTATGGCTACCAAAATAATTGAAAGAGAAAAAAATAATGAAAAAAATAGATTACCAATCATGCAAGTATTGGTTCTGATGTTGAAAATCTATAAATCTAAAATTAGAGTACGAGTTACAAAATAATTAATACTAGAAAAATATAAAATATTTATTATTATTCTAGATATGAGTTTTACATACTTTTCTCTATAATAAGTATTACAGTAAATAAATTCTATAAAGAAGTCTAGATAGCTATAATAGTTAGCTTACTTATCCCTCTCAACCCTCTATAATACTTTAGGCCTCATCTTTGAAAATAATTATCAATATCTCTTTCTAATATATCATTTTTTTTCATATAATATATATATTAAAAAAAAATTTATTGCGTATGCATACTTATATCATATGACAACTCCCTAAGATTAACACCAACAATGGGTTGGAGACAATCAAATACTTTGACACTAACAATGGGTTAGTATCACTCAATCTACCCTAATTTATTTTTTATTCTTCTTTATGCACTTACCTTGCATGCTTGTGCATAGTTTGTAAATTGTGTGTGACTACTATGCAGGGTGCACTCTAGACAAATTAAGGAAGAATGGTGTGCCTAGGGTTTTGGCATGCCTTCACATACCGATATCAACTTATTACACAAAATGCACTTGCACCTCTACTATTGCATGTTGCAGACCTGTTTTAGTCTGTTAGCATGCGTGTGACAAAAAATAGAGAAAAAAAGGGAAGCACACTTTTCGTGCACCTTGTTCCATACTAACGCTGCATAGAACCCTTAAATGTGCATTGTGCTGTTACCGTGCACGTTCTCTCTTGAAACATTGTGATTTACATATCCTAGAATTTTAAATCTGATACCATTAGAATACCATGCCAAAAATATGAATAAATAATGCACAAACTTCAGATAACTCAATATGTAAATGTGTGCAAGAGATGATCTAATATAATGGGCTAATCGTATTGAGGGCCGAGGAAACATACAAATTGGGAGTTAACATCCATGATATAATAAAATAAAAATAAACAATAAAAACTATAACCACAAGTAAATTGTATTCCAATTTGGTATTCTCTTTTAATAATTTCAAAATTCATATCGCTAGTTCATAAACTCCTAATAATATAAAAATTGACACACTGTTATTTGAAATTCATGCAAAATTACTATCCAAACTTGAAAAAAATACTATCTTTTAAAGTATTTTAGTAAATGAAACTAGATATAAGAGAAATATATAGAAGCTTATCTATCTAATTGTCGTCAAATCATATTTCATTTAAATTATCAGTATGATTAATTATTTTTTGAATTCTCTTAAACAGGCACACTTTAGTATTATTCATAATTTACCTAGGACTATAAGTAAAATATCAGAGCTCAAGAGTTCTTTCAGATATCATAAATACTTGTGTTTAATGGACTGCTAATATTCTTGCTAGGTTCAAGCTAGGTTAGAAATCAGAGATTCGCCATGCATATGCATCCAATGGTCAGGTCAGGCTAGCTCTATACACTTTTTTAGACTTTATCGAATTATTGTGGCAGGTCATGTCGGGCAGGCACAACCAAGCAATAGCATGCTATTGCTTGGTTGTGGAGCCCATTCCAAGGCTCAGCCCTTGTGCAACCCATGCCTAGGCATGCGGCCCAAGGTCATGGCCTCATGTGCTAGCCCGCCAAGGCTGCCCTGGGGCTGAGCATGTGGCTTGTGGCCCCTTGGTGCCTAGAGGCTTGAGCAATGAGTTCATGCATCAAGGATACTGATTGCCTAGGTGTGGTGGAGAAGTGCATTGAGCTATGTGCTTGGGTTGCGAGCCAATGAATGAGCGAACCTGAGCCAATGCACTAAGCCCAAGGCATGTGGCCTGGGAGCCCCTATCCAATTCAAATTGGGCCATGGCCCTTGGGCATTGGAATGAGATCTACAACCCAAGGCCCCTTGACGTGGTATGAGTGAGTAGTGCCCATTCAAGGGATGACTTCCATGGACAATGGATAAGGCTGTAGAAAATAGGAAAAAAATGAAATGAGAAAATTATGGAGGGTATGCGTCAGGAAGGATGAAGCTTTACACTTCTTCTACCTTGAAGCTGGCATTGGAGTTATGGATAACAATCCATGAGAAAAAAGTAGGTAACAAATTTTCTTATATAAATTTTTAAAAAGATTATAAAAAATATACATTTTAATTGATATAATTTTCTTCAAATATAAAATAATTATATTGAAAAATGTTCAATTTGTATAAGAGCAACTCCAATGAAAATATAGAATACAAAAGACCAAAAAAATCAAAAAAAAAACCCAAAAAACCCAAAAAACCCAAAAAACCCAAAAAACCCAAAAAACCCAAAAAACCCAAAAAACCCAAAAAAACCCAAAAAACCCAAAAAATCCAAAAAATCAAAAAAATCAAAAAAATCAAAAAAATCAAAAAAATCAAAAAAATCAAAAAAATCAAAAAAATCAAAAAAATCAAAAAAATCAAAAAAAATCAAAAAAAAATCAAAAAAAATCAAAAAAAATCAAAAAAAAATCAAAAAAAATAAAAAAAAAAATCAAAAAAATGTATAATAAAAGAAATATACTACTATAATGAAATATTTGTAATGCTAAGATTACTTTTTGTTAACACATCATCCAGAATTATTTAACATTTAAATGTTGAATGGACCTCTTTAACCTACAATATGACCCAAACATGTGTGAGTCAGCAAGTGTTTGTCAAATAAATCCATTTTATCCGTATTTTACATTTGCCTAATTGTTATAAGTAATGATTTTTTTTTTTGAATATTATCTCTTGATGCTCATCAATCTCCCCACATTCAGAAGGATTGAATTTGAATCGTAGGCCAACTAGTTTGGAATTTTTGTTTCACACACGAAGTCTATTTTCTACTTAATTTTCCATTATATAGCAATCCACTAGGTGCATGCTTAAACTCCAGCAACAAGAAAATAAACAAAAAAGAATTAGACTCATAATTATATAAATAAAGAAATTTGTACAAAGTACTTATAGAGGTTAATTTGCATAAAATACATTTTGATCAAAATATTATGATAAAAAAAAAAACTCATTTTTTGTTGTATTTCTTATTTTTCTACTATCACTCTTCATTTTTCTCTTGTTAATCTTTTTCCTTTATAATATCTCATTTTATTTTTTGCGACTCTTTTTTTTTCAATAAGCTTATTCTTTTTTCTTTATTTGAGCAACTTTTTTCTAGTAGAACTTTTAGACAGATAAAATCAAACTTATTTTAATATTACAATCATAAAGTTAGGTGCTCCCATCAAATAAAAAGAAAAAAAAAAGTGCAACTATTATTAAAAACTCCAACATCCTCCTCAAACAAATGAAGTATTTTTCACTAGCCATCATTGGTGAGAAAAATAGCAAAAGAACTGAAAAATATTTTCACTTATCCAACTTAGTAAGAATAATAGTAAAAAAAATAAAAAAATATATATATTTTTTCCTATTCTACCTTAGGGAGAATAATGATTAAAGAAACTGAAAAAATATCTTTACTAACTAACTTGGAAAGGATAGTGGCATAAAAGAATAGCCTCCCCTGGCTGAATTCGGGAGGAAATTCTACCGGAAAACAAAACCGAGAAAAAAAAAGTTGTTCGGCCAACATGAAAGGAAACATCCATCTTAGAGCAACTCCAACGGGAGTTGCCATCAGGGGTGTCATCCCCGTAACTATCAAAATGACACTCAAATCATAAATTCTATTGCTCCAATGGGGGTGACATATGGGATGGCAAAATGACATCCAAAGTTATAGAGGTGTCATATTTAATAACTTTGGAGAGATAAAAGAAATGATATAAAATAACAATTATGGCTAATGTGCATCTCACAATGACTCTTTCAATGGGTTGAAAAAATAAATTTTGAATAAAAAAATATTTAATTATTAAAATATCACCTCACCTACCGTTGGAACAAAATTATTGTTTAGTAGTGCCAAAGTACTGTTTAAGTTTGCAAAATTACACTTAGCACTCTTTCTTTTGAGTTGCTCTTAGTTCACAATGCTCCCCATAGTTTGGAATTTGAGAGGCTGGTGCCGTGGGGTAAACGTTTTTCAACTCCTTTCAGGCCGCGAGCCACGAGCCACGAGCCACGTTAAGAGCAATATACGGCAGATCCCGAAAATTAAAGCAGACCTTGAAGCCAATCTATTAAATAGTTGCATCAGTTGGACAGGGCTGTCTTTCTCATGCCGCAAAACATACATCAGATATACTCTCATTGTTCAGGAGATTTGTGACAGCTTGAAAGGCTGCTAATTGACCACCATTACAGGCCAGAGTTTCTTCTTCATCTCTTCTAGATACAGGTCCCTCGATTGATGAAAACAGCATCACGGTTGGGGTTGGTGGCACAGCATGTAGAAACAACATCAAAATCACTTGGCAATTAACCTGCCGCCAGATGGCCCATTAAAGCTATTCTTTAGCATTCCTCTTTAAGTAGACTGAGCGAATGGAACTGCTGTAAGGCTCTGTGTTTCCAGATTGCACACGCACGTACACATCTCCGATGCAATCGAAAGTAGTTGGCCACTGCCCGTCACAACTGATAAGTATTCTCGCGATGGGATGCTCCCTAGCAGGCAATTCACTTCGAGCTTTCCACAAGGTGGAGGGAAAGTATGTGCAAGTTTCAAGCTGGATGTCTACCACGTGAATCCTTCTAAGTTCTACCATGGCAGGCAATTAGCAAACTCGTAGAATCAGAAGTAAAAGTCACAGAATGTGCATAAGGTAATTCCCGTTACTATGCGCATGCTTCTGCACGCCCCTGCCTCCACTGCAATACTGCATGCCTGCACTGTGCACTCACCTGCATTGCGTGGGCAGACATCCTGCCCAACACTGCCACGACGTGGATGTAGTGAGCGTGGACGCCTACAGGCACAATTCTGTGACACACAGCGGGGACAGTGGAACAAGTTGGCGTGCGCCACTCTCCCCTATAGTTTTCACCCCTTTAGATTCACACTATATTAAGTGTGAGATAAATAAAATAAATTTATTCTGTTTACAGTAATGTAAGCCCTACGATATATAAATAATAATTGTTATTTTATTAATCCCACTTCTTGATTCTTTATGAATAATAATGACCTACGTATGAATAAAAAATTGATGATTTCAATTAGTTAACCATGATCAGCAATGTATTAATATTGATTAACTTTCTTTATAGTTTATACAAGATTATTAATAATTCATTTAAATTAATTCGATTATATTAAGTATTTGATCATTAATTATCTAATATATTTATTTTGATTAAATACAAAATTGTTAGTGTGTGTTTTAAACTAGCTAGAGGAACCATTGTAAGAGGCACTGCCATTAACCATGAGAAAATTTCACTACATACATACCCTTTCTACTATTACGAATAATTGGTGAGTTTAATTAACTAATATTTAAACTTTATATATATTTTTTTATTTGTGTATTTATGTAAACAAATATGGTGCATAGTCTGAATTTTTTCCTTCTATGATATTAAATATGACGTGTGTGTGTGTGTGTTTATGACTGTCTATTGTATGTTTTATATATGCATATACAAACAAATACATACACACACATAAATATATATTTGTGTGTATGTGTTTATATAATACACACACACATGTAATATGTTTATATTTATGTGTGTATATAGACATATATATATATATATATATATAAACACACACACACACACACACACATGTAATATGTTTATATTTATGTGTGTGTATACAGACATATATATATATATATATAAACACACACACACGCACATACGCACACACACACACACACATATATATATAATTGTGTGTGTGTGTGTGTATTTATCAATTTATATAAATGTTTTTATATCTACAAATATGTTCATATATCTAAGTATACATTTATATATGTTTCTATTTTTATTTGTATCTATATATAAATATTTCAATTTGTTTATTGCATGAAAATAACCACTTGTCGCCAAGTGGTTTGATACTATTTTCTACAGGTGTCAACTGGGCCGGGCCGGGCCGTCACGAGGCACGGCATGGAAAAATTCCGTGCCCGGGCCCGTGCCGTGCCGTGCCTGACCCGGCACAGTTCGGCACGGCACCCCGGCACGGGTCAGTCCCGTGCCAGGTGTCCCGTGAGCCCGACCCCAGGATGCCCCTCCCGCAAAAAAAAAGACTACAGGTCGGGTCTGATTCGACCCGAGCCGTGGTATTCCCGAACAGCTCGGACAGGCAAGCCCGAGCGGGCCAGGCAAGGCACGGCACGGCCCGCCGTGCCTACAGGCCTTGCCGGGCTCAGCTATTTTTAAATCGTGCCGGGCCAAGCACGGCACGGTACAGGAACCGTGCCGTGTCCGGCCCGGCAGCATGAACGTGCCCTAAAAAAACGGGCCAGGCCGGGGCGGCCCGTTTGACACCTCTACTATTTTCACAAGTGGATGATATGGGTTGGAATCCCACTCGGGCCCCTCCTCATCATTAATCAATATGTCTTGGTCTCCACCCTTCTCATAAGGGAGTTGGCTGGTAAAGATTCTCAGGCAATAACTAGGAGGTCACGAGTTCAAGTCTCACCAAGAGGGTACTGGGGATTTCTTACCTGCTTGGTTCTCCTTGGGGGCCCAAGGGGATGTAGGGGCCCACATAAGTGCGCGCTCTAAACCACTTGGTTATCCAAAAAAAAAAAAATATATGTCTTGGTCTCCAACAATAATTATTTTTAAATTAATTTTATTTTATTTTTCAAATTTTGGAAAGTAAAATCAGATTGATGAATTTTAGTGGATAAAATTAATTATTTTAGAATTTGGTATATATTTTTTTAATTATGAAACGTTTGGCGCACCAAATAAAAACACAAATCTATATCACGAGGCAGTGAAGGGTTTTTTTCCCCCGACGAGATGCCAGCTGCGGACCTACGGCATCATTCAACGTCATCACCACTGCTCACGCATGGGCCTGGCCATTTTGAGTGCCAGTGGGGGAGAAATATGAAGCGTATCTTCCAGATATTACCGAAAACCAAAAAAACAGATGCCTCATTGGATGAACGGGGTGATTTTATCAGTGGAAAATATGAGTTTCTGATTTGCTCATCATCTTCTCAAAGTAGTGTCGGCCATTGCTCATCCAAGCAACCACGGCATCACTGTTGGTTTCTGATTTGCTGTTCGTGAAGGGGACTT